>OX578147.1:128887321-129327321 GCA_951213105.1 Amaurobius ferox
GTAGACTGTCAGGCTACGACCCCAAAATATTAATGACCCCTAAACTTTGTATGAGATAAATTTTAAGCAGAAACATTTTTTTTTTACTTTTTAATAAAAAATAATATGCATGAAGTAAATCTTCCTAAAATTAAAATATAAAACTGAAATTACGAAGAGAATTCATTAAAAAAAAAAAAATTTCCCTAAAATTTAAGAATGTAGGCACTTTACCTACCTATAAACTTGTCAATATTTTTAAATATTATACATTTCTTTAATTCTTAATATATTGCTTTGGAGTAATAAGTATGGATATTTACAAGTACGAAAAGGCCTTTGGCACTGCAGTTCCAGGTCCCTAAATTCAGTCCGGTATATAATGGTGTTTTGTGTCCCGTAAGGAGTGTTTCTTTCAGACATACCCCCGGGGGACTGCCTTCTGGAAGGGCCCCCTCCCCCCCCCCCCCCCTCCGGAAACACTTTATGTCATAATGTTATAGTTTTTATTTATATGTCAGCATTTACATTTGTATAGGGCAAATAGAAAAGTTGCTCCTCCCCCCCAAAGTTTCATTCGCCTCCCCAGTCAAAAAAGAAACTCTGCCCGTGAGTCTATGGGGCCCCCGAAATACCATTAGGCCCTGGGCCCCTTTTTTGACTTAACCAGGCTCTACGTATATAGCCGGCTATTTCTAGCTAAAAGAAGTTTGGATAGCAATTGCAGCCTTCGCTTTCCGACCGGCCACCTAAGAAGAAAAAAGGAAAGATAATTTTCTTAGAAGCTGATTGAATATAAAGAGAAGTTTGTTCTGCTAGAAATCGGTCGTTCATTTCCCCGCTAAGACAAAAACTGGATAAAAGGTATTTGAATAAATCACACACTGTAATGCTTCAAAGACCTTACGATTTATGGACCTAAATCGTAGGGTCTTTGAAGTAATCCGTGAATTTAAACCGCTACCATGACAGCGGTTTAAATTAACGGAGAGTTGGGACGAACAGAATTCTATAAAAACCGCCAAGTAGTGAGGGGATCAAACAGATTAAAAGTTGCACGTCGGTCTGAAAGCAGCAAAATGATAAGTGCAAGATTCACTTCACATATAGAAGGAAAAGATAATTGTCCTAGCTCAATTTATGGAGCGGTTAAATGGGTGGTTCGATTCCCAGATAAAACAAGAGAGCTCTATAAATCTCACGTATAAAACTATTAATTTTATAAAGTTAAGGCTAATTATTTTCTTTGTGCTATTAATTTTATAAAGTTAAGACTAATTATTTTCTTCGTGCTATTTTTACTTTCTCATTTGAGAAAGTATTGTTTTCACGAAAATTTTCGATTTCGAGAGTTTGATGCCAATAGATGTTTCAAGACCTCCTGAATACGTTTTGACTATTTTTGTTGTGATATCCATTGGTCTGATCCCAGTGGTTGATTTCTTGTGTACACGATAGCTGTTATAAATCTTGTTGGATTTTCACGAAATTTCATATCTCGCTTTGTTATCGAAAAATCTAGAACTAGATAGAATTTTTTTTTTAATTCGAGCGAAAACTTCGAAATGTATTCATTTTAATTTTTTTTTAACATGGCAACATGGGACAAAATTTGACATAATGATACTTAATGATTATATGTGGCTCAATGATCACAAGACTTAATAGTTTCAATCATTGTTGTCAAAAATAGCCGCGATACTATGTTTTTGTTCGTGACGTCATGGGTCCCCGCTCCCCGGGGGCAGATTGTCAAGTATAATGCAATCGAAATATTTTGTCATTCACTTTAAAGGGCTTGACAAAAGATTTTGTCACGGCCTGCAAAGTAATACGCTATAATTGCAATCATTTGGATCAAAGATACCGTTTTTTTCAAAATTTTACTTGTAAAATTTGAAAAAATAAATTAATTAATTAATTAATTGAAAGCTAGTTAAAATTGGAATTTGGAATGAGAAAATCGAGTTAAGCCATACCCCAATTAATTTTTTCTTATTTTTTCAATTTACATCAATATAGGGGGAATTAAAGATTATAATTTAATTACTTCCGTCCTTAAAGAAAAATTATTCTTTGAATTTTGAAACAGGAATAAAAATACTTTATAACAATAATGTCAATAACGAACTTTCATTTTCGTGACGAAGGAGGATTATTTCCTGGCTTCCGAAACAGATCTATATGATTTTTTATTTTTTACTTTCATTTATTTTTCATTCTTTGCTATTTATAACAAAACAAATTTTTAGCTATTTTTACTTTCCTTATATACATAATGTATAAGGAAAGTATTGTGACGGAGGTCGAAAATTCGAATTCGAGTTTTCGATAGGAGAGCACGATTCAAGCATCCCTGATCACGAATCAAACATGTTTGAGGTGATGTCTGTGTGTGTGTGTGTGTCAGTGAGTCTGTGGAGACGATATCTCACGAACGAATGGAGCGATTCGAATGAAATTTGGTACAAAAATCACAATCGGTGAATACTGGAAACCTATTGCTTTTAATTACAATCGAATGTTCAGAACTCCCCTAAATTTTCGAGTGAAATTTTGAAAAAATCATCAAAAATCAAAACCTTTACTAAAGTTACGCAAATAGACGTTTCTTATGTAATTTTTCCTTAGAAAACGATTGACATAAACTTTAGAACGCTAGCATGAACCGTTCTCGAGATATTGCACATTTTTCAAATAAATTTATCAAAAAATCCCATAAATTAAAAAGAATATATTAACTGTTGAGAGACGTGTTCACTTTTCATATGTACTATCATGCGATAAATTTGATAACATCATTCTCGTGGACTCGTTCCATTCATGAGAAAAAGTACTTTGAGTAATACTTTTGTATTTGAACGCGAATAGTCATTTATCTGCTATAAGAATAACATATTTCTCCATCCATAACGCTTGGCGAGATTTTGGCGACAAATTTGGCGAAATGTCGCCAACCTGGCGACTTTTTGAAATGATGCCAAATTAACGAAGAACTCGCCAAATGGATAAAAATGACACTAAATCAATGAAAATGACGACTAATTGTCGAAAATTCAATATCGTGGAAAGAATATAAGTATCTACTATAAGAAAAACCTATTACTTTCCTTATATACATAATGTATAAGGAAAGTATTGTGACGGGGTCAAAAATTCGAATTCGAGTTTTCGACGGGAGAGCACGTTTCAAGCATCCCTGATCATCCCTGACATTTTTGAAGTGATGTCTGTGTGTGTGTGTGTGTGTCAGTGAGTCTGTGGAGACGATAACTGACGAACGAATGGACCGATTCGAACGAAATTTGGTACAAAAATCACAATCCGTAAACTCTGGAAGTTTATTGCTTTTATACGCAATTGAATGTTGAGAACCCCCTTAATTTTCGAGTGAAATTTTGAAAAAATCGTCAAAAAATCAAAACCTCTAATAAAGTTACGCAAATAGAATAGCTTCTTATGTAATTTTTCATCAGAAAACTATTGACATGCATTTTAGAACGCTAACATGAACCGTTCTCGAGATATTGCACATTTTTCAAAAAAATGATCAAAAAGTCATATAAAATAAAAATAATATATTTCCTATTGAGAAACATGATCACTTTTCATATGTAATACCATACGATAAATGGGGTGACATCATTCTCGTGGATCTAGCTCGTTCCATTCATGAAAAAAGATACTTTGAGTAATACGTTTGTATTTGAACGCTAATAGTCATTTGTCTGCTGTAAGAATAACTTATTTCTTCATCTATAACGCTTGGCGAGATTTTGGCGACGAATTTGGCGGAATGTCGCCAACTTGGCGACTTTTTTAAATGTTGCCAAATTAACAAAAATCTCGCCAAATGGATAAAAATGGCGCTAAACCAATGAAAATGACGACTAATTGAAGAAAATTCAATATATTGGAAAGAATATAAGTATCTACTATAAGAATAACATTTTTTTTAACTGTAAAAGTAGTAAATTCATTGCATTATATAAGAAAGTCATGTGTTGCCCACATTAGATTTTTTTTTTTTTTTTTTTTTTTTCATTGCAGTGGCGTAACTAGACATTTGGTACACGGGAACAAAAAAATTCACTGCGTTCTCTTTCCAATGATGTTCTTTGATCCTTTTAATAAGCCAAAAACATATTCAACGTATTTATTTTAGAGAGAGAAAAGTTTCAACTTTTAATTTATATATTTATCATCTACTTTATCGATTTTATGAAATAACTAAAATGAATTTGTAAAATGATAAATTAAATTCACTTTGGCAATTTTACTTAATTTGTGTTTCCATGGATAAATTTAGAGATGCTTTGAAAGGTGAACGAGAGAAATCTATCTAAATTTACAAAAATATATTAACTTCTTCAGTACATTTTGCGCTAGCTTCCTGAGAAACTCAATTTTTATAACCTTTTGTGAGCTAGTTCATAGAAGTTTTTCTAATTCACATGAAATTGCATCAATGATACGGTTTTCGAAGTAGCTATTTTAAATATGTATAACGTATAAGCATAGACTCATTTATAAGTATTGC
Organism: Amaurobius ferox; assembly: GCA_951213105.1. Classification (NCBI taxonomy): domain Eukaryota; kingdom Metazoa; phylum Arthropoda; class Arachnida; order Araneae; family Amaurobiidae; genus Amaurobius; species Amaurobius ferox. The sequence goes on from OX578147.1 coordinate 128,891,841, forward strand.
CGTTCCAAAAGTAATAAATAAAACAAGAAAGATCAATCATGCATAAGCATTGATTATGAAACACTTTCCAACTGAAATGTAATTTCATTTAAAAATTTCTAAAATGTGATTCATTCAGTGGTAATATCTTTTACATTATCACAGTACTACAGTAATTTATTATACTTAAATATTTAAAACTGTATCGAAATATAAATCATCTGATTCTTTATGCAAAATCAATGAATATTTCATTCATATAACTTGTATTTCAGACTCCAGAGCTAAATAATTTTGTGTGAAAAAAAATCAGCAATTCTTATGTAATTCATCTTACAATCGCTTGAGATATTTGCATTCTGCATATGTTAAAATTAGGCTTCCTTGAAGAAATAATAAAAGTTTAGGGATCATTTAAAATCACAACTATTGTAATTGCATAGGCACGGAATTTAGATACACAGATAATACACAGATAATATATATGTGTATGTGTATGTACTCAAAGTATTGGAATCGTGCCGAAGATCGGAACTCGAATTTTCAAAGGATCTACACGTTTTGGGACTTCTAGAACACGAAAAAACTACTTTTAGGAAGACGTCTGTGTGTGTAAGGGTGTATCTGTGTATGTTTCTGTGTGTCTGTGTGGATATTACATCCACTCTAATTGAAAAACTAATGGACCGAATTTCATACAATTTGGTAGGTATGTTTTTTGTGGGAAATCCTGATGTTCATTAGATTATAGTACGATTCGTAATAAAAGAATCTGCCTTCTTTGCGAAATGGCCGCAGAAATTGCCTTTATCCACTCTAGCTAAAAACTAATGAACCAAATTTAACAAAATTTGGTGTATAATATTTCAATAACCTACAAGTGATTTATATACCAAATTTAACAAAATTTTGTATATAAATCATTTGTAGGTTATTCTACTACGATTCGGGAAAAAGGAACGGGCTATTTTTGCGAAATGGCCAGCAAAAATCGTTATATATAAAAATAAAAGACTACGTGTGCTCAATTATATCAATTAAATTCCTATTTTATATGTGATTTTTGACAACAAAAAGAATAAGACTAACCCCATTACTCTAGGACTAGCCGTTATTGAGATATTCTAGTTTTTTCGCGTTTTCGCTACGCCACCTTTGACAATAAGTCCAGCTATCAAATGAGAACCAAATTTAAGTTTAACGTGTAAATTCAATGTCATTTAAAATACTTATGTTGTGCAGATAAACTCAAATTATCATTGAATAAATAAAGAGAACGAATATGAGTCTGCAGGGAAAGACATGTGCTGTCCACATCAGAATTTTTAACAATATTACACCAATGATTTATAGAAGTGAACGGGGATTATTTTCAGGCCATTTCGAAAAAAATGTATGATCTATATTTAAAGATCCATCAAATTTTTGTCGAATAAAATGTTCAACAAATTTAAGCTGTGTACCAAATTTTAACTCTCTAGGACGTAGGAAAGTGCATTTAAAATGCCATCAATTAAATTTATCAAGAAGAGTTATATAAAATTTAAAAAAAATGAAAAATTGTTATCTACCAAATTTATTTTAAAATATGAAGCCACTCCCATATGCAAAACGTTTAAACAAATGGAGAGATATTTATTATATAATATCTCTCTCTTTTCTTTCTGGAAGATATCCCAAAGTCAGAATTTAATTGAATTTGTTTTTTTCCCTATATTAAATCATTTTTTTAATTAAAAAACTACTTAACATATTTTACTGAATTTTTTTTTATATATTCTATGGGATAATGTGAATATTTCCTAAAAATTTCGAAGCAATTCGTGAATTTTAAATTTACTTAAAAAATGTTTGAAAAATTAGGTCCCATAGGGTTCAATGTATTTCATTTTTTCAACCCGGGTTCAATAAAAAACTAATTGGGTGATATTATTTATTTATATTCCCATAGGTCCTACAGACCGTCTGAACAACATACTAAAATTTCATTTTGATAAACTCATTTTTACGGCAGTTATCGTGCTAACGGACAGACAGACAGACAGACAGACAGACAGACAGACAGACAGACAGACAGACAGACAGACAGAATGAACAAAGTCATAAACACTTTTCAACTTTGTTGTAAAGTGTTAAAAAGAAAAGAAAAATGATTATTTTGAGCTAGTTGAAATATGTCTAAATATGTTTTGTGTAGTGTGCGAAGAGCCTCTCCTCGTTTTGGGCTCTAGAGCCGTCACTCCACCCCGCTCCATGATGGTACAGTACACCACTAGTTCTTTCAACAATTGGAAATTTATGAAAATTACGCAAAGGCTATTTTACAGTAAACAAAGAGCAAACTTTAAAAATGCAGGTCTTACTTAAAATTTGAAATATTTCAAAACACAAAATAAAATTATTTTCCTGTGTTGCAACAGTTTAATATTTTTAATATTGTCGTAGTTACTTTATTTGCACATTTTCACATTATTTCATTTTTATACAGTTTGTATATGTTCAATTCTCTATTACTTATGTAATACGAAAAAAAAAAAAAAAATACGTGAAATATATCAGTAGTTTCAAGTCATTTTTGCATAATTTGACATAATATAAATGAACAAGGTAATTTTTATTCGGACTTCTATGTCTGGTTATCACAAGAGATTTCGTAATCCGAAATGTATTGATTCCAACTTTTAATGCAACGCGCCGACTTCGCGTGTTCGAGACACTTTTGGAACCCCCCTATTGTTGGTTCCTCGAACCCCTAATATTTTTGTGCGTATTTAGTGAGGAAAATATACGCATGTATGCATGAATTTTGTTTTTTGTTAACAATTCTTCAAGTTTTTCGTTATTCATTCCATGTTTACTATATATAAAGTGCGTATGGAAATTTACTCCCCTCAGACTGTTTGTTGTATGCCGAATACAAGATTTTAACTTTGAAATAATTTAAAGAGAATTTTTTATTTCATATTTTTAACATTGGTAAAAATACCTAAAAGTAAATTTTACATTCTTTTTTTTTTTTTGCTTGTATAAAGATAATTGAGTTGAAAATTCACATAGTATATGTATATTGCATGTAATAAATAATGTTGCGCCTGCCAAAGCAAAATAAATTAAATAAATAATTATCTAGAGAAAAAACATTTTTTTCTGTACTTAACTATAATTTGCTTCATTTTAGAATTTCAGACGTCTTATTGTGGCGGATGATCTAACTGACTGAAATTTAAATTAGACTTAAAATTGAAAAATGCATGGATCAATCAATTTAAAATTTCCTGAACCCCGTATAATTTTTCCAGTTGGCGCCTATATTTTAATGTAACGCATTACTTATAACAGAGACCGTATTTTAAAATTGTTCAGTTAAAGAATAAAATCTTCAACATTCCTCAATAACCGTAAAAGGTATTTCTTAGATTATAAAGATCCCGAAATTTTTCTCGGAAAATTCTTACTCATCTGATCGATCGTCGGAGCATGGAGAAGCGCCGTGGAGAGCAACGGACATATTCCCTTAACCTGTGACGAAACATAAGTGTATCAGTAGAGTAGTAAGAGGCGACCAGAAAGCTGTTGCACCATCTAGCCAGTATTATCCTGCTTTATTTACCCCAGTACGTCGTTCTTATAACTCCCTCCTTTGTTATCTCCCATTAGTTCTCTCGTATTTTAGTCGATCCGAAGATTTGATGGCTGTATTCTGCGTGATGAAGATCGGAGTATCGTTTTTTGTCGTCCTCAGCATTCCGCTAAGAATCATGGATGCTTCCCTGAAAAGCAGCTGAAAAGATTGGATATTTGTTTCCAGAGGTAGTTAGTTACATGTTCATATCTCGCTGTAATTAAGAGTGGTTCTTTTGGATTTATGTCGTAAGGATTATAGTGGATGGTTTCGAATGTTCTTTTATTACCTATGTTCTTGATTTTAACGGATGTAACTGCAGTGTTTATCGATTGTAGTGTGTAGACATGGGAACAAGATCATGTGTATCTACTGATGAACTGGGAGATAGATGTGATATAGCGGTTAATCCTTAATGTCCGGAAATAAAATTTTGATCCTTTGGAATTTTAACATGGTGTACATTGTGTTCGCCGGTTTCTGTATAACTTGCTTTATTATGAAATGCCTTTGACGTTGATTTATAATTCCAGCGCAGTGATTTCGTATATTTTATGGAAATATTTATAAAAAATAAGTTCCAATAATATAATATAGTAAAAAATATTAAATTTAAATAATTGAAACGTTCTGACAGCTTAGTTATTGCGTTAAAATCATGTCTTAATTTCGATTTCATGTATAATGTATACGTAATACAAATTACGTTATGAAAAACATAAGTTACTTTATATCCATTTAATGAATTTGCTAATTTTACTATTTGTTTATACTGTGTATTTTTGTTTTAAACTTTTGTTTACAATTTTTATCTCAGATTTTAACGTTGATTTCCTAATCTGTTATTTTACTTTTAAAACAGAAAGTACAGGCGATTTACATTATTTGCTAATCAATGTTCGGTATTTGGTTATTAATCTAATTGAATATTTTATTATTTTAAATAGTTTCATAACTACTAACATTTAACAAAACAGAAATTTCACAAATTATTCAAATATAATTCATGATTTAATAAAATGTTATTTTTGTTAAAATATATTTTAATTTTTCTTAGGAAGGATTCACATTCTTTTGGTAAAAGTGAAAAATATTTGTGAAATTAAAGTTTAACTAATGAAAGCACCCTAAACATGATAGTACAAACTGTGTGTTTTTATTTTCCAAACATTGTTTTGTGACTTGACATTCCTGAAATTCTTTTAAATGTGTTCAATTTTACATTGTTTCAAAAGCAGTTTTAACATTAAAACAATTATTGTGTTATTAATGTTAAAATATAATTAAAATATATTTTAATTTTTTAGGAAGGATTCATATATTTATTTATTTATTTATTTTTTGGTAAAAGTGCAAAATGTATGTAATTAAAGTTTAACTGATGATTGCACCCTAAACTTGATACAAACTGTGTGTGTCTTTATTTTCCAAACATTGACATCCCAAAGCCATCTCTCAGTCAGCCAAACATTGTCTTGATATTCCTCGAATTCTTTTAAATGTGTTCAATTTTACTTCATTTAAAAAGCAGTTAACTTTATAACTGGCTTATTAACTAAACAAAATTTTCTCCAAAAAAAAAAAAATGTATTTGCATTAAAATTTCCTTTTGATGTATAAACATCAAATACCTCTTTTTCTTCAATATGTACTTCATTACGTTACTTCATTTAAAAAGCTGTTAACTTTATAACTGCTTATTATTAACTGACTTATTAACTAAACAAAATTTTCTCCAAAAAAGAAAAACGTGTTTGCATTAAAATTTCCTTTTGATGTATAAACATCAAATACCTCTTTTTCTTCAATCTGCCTTTTAACATTTATCTTTAATTAGGTAAAAAAAATGTTATTATGAAATCTTTACTAAATAACAGGTATTTATCTTTTAATACTTTATTTTTCATAATTATATCATAAGTATAGTTTACAAGTTTCTCAAATGTGTATGTATTTCCCTTGTAGTTTAAGTTGCACAAGTTTTAATGTATTATATTCAAAATCCTAATTTTCTATTTACAACTTTCTCCTTATTAGTATAAGCTTTCTTCCTGAAATTAAGTTTTATAGAGATTACGATTTTCTTTCTTTTATTCTATGAATACATTTTATAGAAATAAATCATGGCATTTTTTTTATTATTATTTTAATCTCTTAACATGGATTTTTTAGTCATGAAAATCATAACCATTTTTATGTCGTATTTAATGAATATTTAATTTATAGATACTTGCTATGCATATTTAAAAACTTTAGATATTAGAAGTTATAATGTAATAAAACATTGTTAAATGCCATTTTTAATAATTAAATTTTTTGCAATATTTGTTACATTTTTATTCCACATGATATTTAACTAAATTATAAGAATTAATTTGAATTTCATTCAAATTTGAAAATTGAATTTTGAAAGAAATAACAAATTACCTCAGCATTTTTGTTCAAATTAATAATATCCTATAATTATACTAAAATTTTATACTTTGAATTAAATTAGAGTAAATATTATTTTTTTTTAAATACAGATAAAATTATAAATATGGCCTAAATAAAAAAATATTATAATTCAAGTTTTAAAACTTCGAAACTTTTATAATAATAGTATCTCTATCCACATTGTTTTTTATAATTTACTGTGTCTATATTAAATTTCTTAAATCATTAGCAATAATGAGAGATTTTTTTTTTATATATTTAATAGAAATTTTCATATCATTATTTTGAAGCAAATTTTAATTTGTACAAATTGTATAACTTAATTACTAATTATATGAAACATAATTATAAGAAAGTAATATATTAGTTCTGAAAGAAATTTAAATAAGGTTTAATTGTTAAATATTTGAATACAATATCTTAACTGTGTGTTAAATTTTTCCATTTTTCTTGTAATGAAAGAGAAAATATATTGTCTACAAATATAAAAATTTGTTCAGACTGCTATCTTCAAAAATCTGCAAAGTAAAAATTTCATTAGATGCCACATATAAAGGTTAAAAGCTATCAGTGTGTTTCAAAGGCAGAAGAGCATCTTCTTCAGGATAAATGGACAATTCACCAGTATCAGCAATGTCAAGACCATGTTCTTGCCTACCTGTATGTTGAGACTCTTTGTTGCCATTTTACTGGCAATACTGGGTGTTCTGTCTCATTTATCCTGAACAAAAAGACTCTCTTTGCCTTTGAAACTGGTTGACACTTTTATTCAACCTTTATATTCTTTGTTTAATAAAATTTTTACTTTTACGAATGTAAAAGTGTGTATTAAAAATTCATTATATTTTGCATCTCTGTAAAATGCAGAACACTTAATAATCATCAAAATCATATAAAAAAAATTCTATCAATTAAGAATTGTCATAAATTTCTAAAATATAAAAATACCTTAGAAACAAATTGATGAATTCTCAACTTTATTTATTATGGGGATGCTTAAAACATGATTTTGTCTTACTAAACCTTAAGTAATAGAACCTAAAATTATGTATTTTAATAAAATAGCTTTAAATAAAAAAAATAAAGGTAAACAAAATAATTGATAGCAAGATTTCCGTTGCTATAATATATATTATAATATGCATATTTATTTAATATCACCTGAAATAAACAGGATATATTTGATGTACTGAAAATATATCAGCTACTTGTCAGAATTTAACAAATGGTAAATATAAAAGTAAAGTATACCTATAGCATACTAAGTTATTAAACACTAAGCAATCGCCTCATTTCAGAGCTCGATTGACACAACTTATCAATTATAGTGTCACTGTCTATGATGTTCAATAAGTCTGATTCTGATTGCATTAATAATAATGTCTCCAAGTTGTCATTGCTTAAGGTAGATCTCAGTTTTGTTTTAATAATCTTAAGCTTGGAAAAAACCCTTTCACATGTTGCTTGAGTCATCGGGGTTGTCAAGAGCAGCTTATATACTTTGAACAGTTCATTATACTGATGAGAGTATATGCTATAGTTAAGAAGCACACTTAAGCAAGAATTGCACTTCTTGTAATTGCAAGGTCGAAATGTTGAGTTCTCTTCGTCAAAGTCATCAGCAGACAAATCGTGTTCTGTAGGATCTTCTTCTTGATACTCTTCACTGATTGTCTTTTTGCTTATTCGGGGCCATACATCAGCAAATGGTTCTTCAACAAGCTTTCCCTTGTCAAGTCTTGGGAGAATCTCCATTATTTTGTCCAGGACTTTGGGAGGTAAGGGCTCTTTAATGCCAAACTGCTTAGGGTCAAACCAAGCTAGATCTAGATGAAAGTTTTTGTGTTGGAGAAATCTGTTTTCTATAGTATTGATGAGAGTATCTATGACACATAAAATGTTGAAATTCTAAAACCATCTACTTCTGAGGTATGACCAACATCTTCATAACCAGCATCTTCTCTGGGAAGCTTTTTCACCTTTCTCTTTCATTTTTCTTTCAATCCAGTTTCAATGCAGATACTTTCCAGACTCATCTTTTTTGGCTCTTTCATCTAAATTGCTCATCATTATCGATACGAATGTTCTTGCAGCTTGTAAAGTTTTATCAAACTTTTCACTAATTCTTATGTTTACTAGTTTTAAGTGAGACGTTTCAATGAGTCTCAATGCTTGAACGAAATCAAGATTCTTAGTCTGTAAGTAATCAGACAAAGGAGTGGTATCTTAAAAATTTTCAAAAACAACATAGCTACCAATATTGTATCAAAACTTGTAAACTTTTTGAGAAGACCTTCAGTACCATTTCTTGTTTTAGAGTTAAACTCTGAAGAACTAGATATCTTAAACAAGGCAATGACCAATTCTAAGTAGACAAGCTTGATAGGGTGAGGTTTTTCAGTACCATCCCAATCGTCTATCCTTCCAAATATCTTGACCGTAGCATTACTGCGGCTCCACCATCTGGTCATGCCAATAGCTTCCAGCTTAAAAGAAGAGTTTTCATCAATGAGCTTTTGTAATCTTTTAAGTGACTCCTTTATAAACATTTGAGCTTCTTGAAGTATATTAAAAAATTATATGGTTACAATGAGACATTGGGCAGTATCAGTGAGAACTAGGTTCAGCACATGGGCATAGCACCAAGTGCGAATGTGGTGTGGAATTACTTCAGAAAATCTTGCTGTCAATCCCTTAAAATGACCATTCATGTTAGAAGCTCCACCAAGTGCGTTAGCAATGCAGTTCTTGATTGGTATGTCGGCATCTTCCAAAACGGTTGTGAGTGACTGAAGCAGATCCTCACCTGTAGTGAAAACCATGCATTTTATAGCTAGCAGTCTTTCTATGACTTCAGAACCCTTAACGTAGTGTAAGACATATGCTCATTGGTCGTAAGAAACATCTACTGTAGTATCCATTAGGATGGAAAATTTCCCTGCCAATTTCACTTCACATATTTTTCTTTTCATTTCTTCTTTCATGTATTGTAAGATTTTCACAATCATGTTGTTGTTCTTAAAAATGTAACTTGGATCTCCTCTTCCTACTGGCCTTTTCTTCCTTTTTTGATTTTTGTTGGGTTTTCTGTTTTGGATGAGGTTGGTTTTACTTATTGAAATTACATTGCTCGCATGCTTCTCTAGAATCGCATCATATTTTCTTAACATGAGAATAATCTCTAAAAAATTTCCATGATTCACTGAATCGTCATTCAGAGTATAAGCAGATTCTACCTTCAGCTTCAAAACATCAACTACTGTTTATACTACATGTCTTCTTTCTTTTATTTCCTGTTTCCTTTTGACCATTTGGTTCCCAAACAGAAGATTGGGCAAACTTTTCTTATCTTTCATTAGCATGAAACAATTCATGAATTCTGTGTGATTTTTCGAGGTTGGACATGGTCTGATAGACATGCTTCCAATCGTTGAATCCAGAGCAAAATACTGAAGTGGCTTTGCTAAATGCAACACAAACAAAACAGAACAGTTGTTGTGTTTTTCCGTTGTAGGGTAACCACTGCTTTCGGAAAATTTAGTTATCACTGTTACTTTCTTCGATTTTAAATATTGATTTTCTATCTGCAAAAGGCAGCTCTTTTTGATCCAGCTGAACTAGGTGGAACACCAAGTATAATTGCAAGTTATTTGCTCCCGGTTTCTTAAAGTAATCAATATCTTCTATTGGTGTATTAAATGAAGTTCCTTGGCTTGAGTGCAGTTTTGTATTTGACATTGATAGTCCTGGTTCTTGTAATTGTTCGTGTGTTGTTTCTACATTGCCTGAATTCGAGAAAGTTCTAGGAAATTCTTTTACAAGACTTTGTTCATCAACTGAATTGTTCAATTGCGTTCCTCGGCTCGATACTTCATTTTCTGAGAATGATGGCGTTGCTTCACAATCTGAGGATTTTGATAAAAAAAAATTATTTTGGGGCAAGCTTTGGCAGATTCATGCAACATTTTATTTCTTTTCTCTTTCCTACATTCATGGCCGCTTTTCTTTCTTTTTTCTCTTCCATTTCATCAATGTTTGAATTCTGAAAACAGTGAAAAAATAAGTAATTAAAAATAAAAAAATAAGTAAGTAGAAGGAAACAGCAAAACAAAATGGCCTTGATATTAAAAGAAAAATGACATTTTTTTAAAATTTTTTGGTGAATACTTATTGTTAATAAGTATCCTTTAATCATCTTAGGCATTAAAATAAATACATTTGAAATAAAGTGCCCTAGTAGCACCAAGGCCGAATTACTATATCGGTGAACCTGGGAGCCTCTCTTTAGAGGTGGCCTCATTTTAAAAGAAAAATAGATAAAAATTTTAAAAATAAAATATTTTCCTTTTAGTATTTAAAAAATATGTTCATTAGGTAAAAATATCAAATGAACTTTAACTTAAATCTTATACTAGCATATGAGCTCCCGCAGACTAAATATTTACAGATTTTTGTATTATCATTCCAAAACAAAAATTAGCAGTTCCTCCCCCGCAACTATTTTTATTCGAGTCGACAAAGTGATAAGGGTTCAAGGTTCACAAACCTAACCATAATAATAAAATGTGAAAAAAGCAAATTTACTCATTTTTCGTTAAAATATAATTCCGAAAAATGATTGGTGATGCTATCTTTTACATGTGAGTATCAAAATTTGCTATAAACAGAGCAATTAAACTAAATATAACACATTTATAAAACACAAACTTACCATACTCACCAATGCTATTGCTGCAAGATGTGAATGAAACAAAATGAACGGCCTAAGGGAGATTTCTTCCTTTTCAGGGCACCCCCTTGTCTTTCAATCTCCTTGAATAAACCCAAACTACTACAAAACACTTCATAATATGCTGTGGAGTTAGAATTTAGCACAAGCTCATTCTTTCGTTTCGCGTTTCAACAGCGGCATGCGCAAAGCGGTTAGTCGCAGAGTCACCACCTCCACAATACAAAAGGCAGTGAGTGCTCATACAGTCTTTTGCACCGTATTTCTTGGACCAATCATTCTCATACTAACGTATTATTTAGATACATTTTGGGTTTTTTTTTTTTTACATAAGCAATTCGAACTAAAATTTTACAGCCAAGAAGGCGAGAAGAGGGTGCACCGGGACATGTTCCGGAGTCCCGGTTGGCCAGCACGCTCCTGCACCAGATCCATAAAATGGTAATTTTACTGGTCAAATAACAAATTCAGTAGTCTTAGTCTAATGGACCACTGCTAAATTCTAGCACGGAATAATTCCATTGGTATGTAATCGCACATGTGTGTAATGTAATTGTGCTTGTGCTCCATGTTATGTTGTTGTTGTTGAGACCCAGACCGTCCGACCTACCAGAAAGGTGTAAGGTAACTGTATGGACGGCCGGGAAGTGCCTACCCAATTTAGACCGGAACCCAGTGGGGGAGGCATCCACAGGGACCGTACCCTCCTTCCCCTACCACCAACCTCTCGGAAGGACTTACGGACCCACATGTTTAACGTGGTCGTACTCCGCATGAACACGGCGGCATTTGTGGCAGCGTGCAAATCTAGCGCGCAAACCACAGGGATACCGCACCCGAGATGGCCAACAGCACGCGGCGTTCCGAGGTGGTCACCCACCAAGTACTAACCGCGCCCGATGCTGCTTCACTTCGGTGATCTAACGAGAACTGGTGTTTTCAGCACGGTACGGCCGTTGGCCTGCTCCATGTTATGTGTAATTATGTATTTAATGAAAGCACCATGGAACAGAGAGGCATTGTTATAATCAGTTATATTAGGTCATTAAATTGCCAGTTGGTTATTGTAGTGATTAACTGATCATGATCAATAAGTTATTGAATTGCCTGCATTAAGCATTGTTGCTATATCTTAACTTAAATACTGAAGAAATGTACCATTGTCTTTGGAACCTAGAGAATGATCTCATTGACCTTAATTTTGGGAGACATAACATTTTAATATTAATCCTGTACCAAATTTTAATAGAATTGAATAAAAGTTGTATTCAATAGAAACAAAAATGTGCAGGAAATGTCTTATGTATAGAAATGTTTAATAGATGAATAGACCTTCAAAATTGATTACTAATTAAAAGTATCAACAAACTGATACTGGTTACAACCACAACTCAATTAAAACTGATTAATTTCCTTTTAATTGATAAAATACTTTATGAATTATATATTGAATAAATTACAATACTAAAAATATCTTTACTTTTATTTCAGGCAGATATCACCAATGTGGTCATCTGGAACTTCCATTATGCAGAGGCATGTTATCACTCACTTTTTGGAATTCAAAGTACTCTCAGTTCCCGTTACATAATATGGGACTATGAAGTACCGTAAACGTGCACACCCCCGAAACTAACCCCAACCAATGAGTAGCTTGTCTTTTCTGTGTGTCAGTGTGACTGTTGGTTGCAGTTTACGTCCTCCTTTCCTGCCTGTATATCAGGGAGGACAATGAGGATGACTAGTTCAGACAAGATGGAAAAGGCGAGCTCTGGAGTTTTCACATTAACACCAGCCACGCAACAAAGCGCCTCCACCCCAAACCCCTCTCTTCAACCTCAGCCAAATATGACCCCTCAACCCCAATTTACTGAGGTGGTACAGCAGTATGGTGCTCAACACCAACTCATTGGCCCACTGCAGCAACAAAACCACGCTCACTCCAGGTCCATGTCATCTCTGCCACCAGAGTCGTTCATGATTATCCGGAGTAAAGCGCTTAACCGCCGAGTAATTATCAATGTTGGAGGCGTAAAGCACGAGGTGTTATGGGTGACCCTGGAACGCCTACCTCACACTAGATTGGGTAGATTGCGAGAATGCAACACCCATGAAGCCATCATGGAGTTATGTGATGATTACAGCCTGGTTGACAACGAATATTTTTTTGATCGCCATCCTCGTTCTTTTAGCGCTGTAGTCAATTTTTACAGGACTGGCAAACTCCACCTGGTGGAAGAGATGTGTGTGTTGGCGTTCCATGATGATTTGGAGTACTGGGGCATTGATGAATTATACCTTGAATCATGCTGCCAGCATAAGTACCATCAGAAAAAGGAACATGTTTATGAAGAAATGAGGAAAGAACAAGAATCATTGAGACAAAGAGAAGAAGAGGATTTTGGTGTCGGACGGTGTGCACCCTACAGAAAATGTCTGTGGGATTTATTAGAAAAGCCAACATCGTCTTTGGCTGCAAGAGTAAGCATTTACCTTTTTATTTTTTTTGCTTTTGTTTTACTGAACTCTTAAATGTGAAGTTTAATTAAGGTATAGTCATATTTTCAAAATTATTTGCTCTTTGATTAGAAATTTATCTTTCACATGTGCCCGGAGATAAGACATTTTCCCAGATTGCAAAATGTGTCACTTTGTCAACTTTTCAGAACCTTCAGACCAATTATGCAACTGTTGTCGCATGTCAGCAAAGAGCTGGCTTACCCTCAAGAACAAAAGTTTAAGGTCTTTTATCTATTGGTAAATGGAAAAAATAATCACATGCACTGTGACTGGTTGGTGTTAAATGCAGCAAATATTCTGACATAATTTAGTGCTTAATGTATAGTTTTCTCGCCTTGAACATGTCATGATTTGCCCTGACTGACAAGTGATAATTGTGAAACCAATCCAAAGGTATTTAAGGTGAGCAATTTCTTTCTTATTAAAATCACTGTCATTGGGAATTCTATTCATTATTTGTTCTCGGCCTTTAAGTAATTTGCAGGTATCCTAAAAAGATTTCTGAATTGAAATTAATTCTAATTTTTTATTCATTTTATAATTTGGTTTACTAAACTCACCTGCAGATAAAATTCCCTACTGATCATTCGGATAACCTATATTTCTACAATTTTGTACACTGATCCACAATTTAAAAAAATTAAATATTTAATTACTATGTAGATTAAACAATAATTTTAAGAGGGCACATAGACTTAAGTAGGTTTAAAAAATAATTTTTTTCTTCTAAATGTACAGATGAGGGGATAAAAAAGTCCCACCTCTTGTTATTCAAGCATCATTCATTGTAGAGCAAATTTTGAGATACCATTTCATTGAAATAATGTCCTCTGCAGATTATTGTGCATAAAATTCGTATAAGGGACTTTCTTCATATTAAAATGCACACAAACTTCGAAATTTCCAATGGCAACACCCAACTTTGACAACATATTTCGAATTTAGAGTAAAATTCAACCTTTGATTCCAAATTTCAAGCCATTTGGATGAAGTGTTTTCGAGTTATGAATATGTAAAGTTTTAAACTCCAAATGTTAAATTAGTTTCCTAGACTTTTATTGTCTTTTCATACTAATTTTTTTTTTTTATTGCACTACTACTAAGCAACTTAAACACAATTCCGTGATTTTTATTATTTTTTAATAATTTTTTGTATGAAATATGAGTTATGAAATTAATATTAAAAAATATATAAATAGGAACTTAAACATATTTTGATCGATGGAAGTCGATTCACTAAGAATTTTTATATGAGTATGCAAAATTCCAGCTTTTTCTCCCTGTAATTCTTTCGCTATGTTTAAATATTCATCAGATGATTTTAGGGGTCTTATATTAATTGAAAAAAACTGAATGACTAATTTGAAAAAGTTATATTAATTTTAATTTAATCTTTATTTATATTTATATAACAGACAAATCTTTATACTAATATAACAGACATTTCTTTTTACCCAGTTTTAAAAAATGTTTTGTATAAAAAGTGTATGCAACCTAATCAACGTAATTCTGCAACTGTATCGCAGGGTTAAGGAAGGGATAGAGGGTTAAAACTTGTATTGTTAACAATAGGAGCCATCTAATGATGTATTATTAATTACTCTACGATTAATTTTCCCAAAGTTAATATAAGCTAAAATCGGCCACAAAATTATGCTATACTTTATGATAATAAAATATTTAATAAAAGGAATAAATATATAAAAATTTATAACAAAAATTTAATAAATAATAAAATTATGTTCGCTAATTACTGTAAGACATAGCATTACATCAAAAGACTAATTTGCATATTTGTCATTTAGTAAGATAATTATTACTACAGCCTACGAACCATTGAACATCATTAAAATATCTATTTGATGAGCTAATCTCATGACTTGATATTTTCGAATGTTTTTACATTGTGCTGATTCCATTATTCAGGTAATTCATCCATTAATTTGACTATTTTAAAATCTCATTTGAGATGATTATTGAAGAAGGTTTTAAGTTCTCAAACACAAGATGAGAATAAACCACTAACATATTTCAGTGAAATAGCAAATGCCCCACTTTATTAGAGCAGTTGTAGTATCAACGAATCTTACCCTTTAAATTGCAGTTTTCAATATGGAGCTGCCCTCTAAAAATTGCTCATTTCCAAATATTGAGATATAAAGATAGGAATTGCTTGAAAATTTATATTTGGACTAATTTGGGTATTTAAAATTTGTTTATGATGTCAAAATTGGGCATTACCATTGAAAATTTCAAAGATTGTGCACATTTAGAAATGAAGACTGCACCTTATGAAAATTCGATATGCATGAATTTTTAGAGGACATTATTTCTAATTGAATGGCATTTTTAATTTACGATGAACGATTCTCGTATAACAAGGGGTGGGGCTTACTTTTCCTCAGCTGTGCAATGTCTAATTAATCTGTTGAAATTTCATAAAGAAATATGTAGAAGGGGAATTATTTTTTTGGTTATACAGATTTATTACAATTTCTATTGAAAAAATCTGAATTTTTGTTTCAATTAAATCGAGAATTATTAAAAAGAAATCATGAAAAATGTCACTAGATGGCAGCACTACAGTTTTCTTCAGAGAAAGGAGACTCACGAAAGCTGTAGCGCATAGAATTTTCAACACGTAAGGGGAAAATACAGAGATATTTGTTATATAAGTTGCGTCCCTGTCATCGGCTTTTCCTGAGTGAACAAATGGTATAGGAGCAATATTAGAAATTTGGCTTGAAAAAAAAACAGACATTGCAGAATTACTAGTAAATTGTGTCTCGTTCTGAGAGCGCTTCTAGCCAAAAAGAATTAGAAGAGTAGGAAAACATGAAAAGGGACCTCTCAAATTGGCTCAGTTTCGCTAATTTGGCTTCAATTTTCTACATTTAAGAATGTGCTTGTTCTCTTTCTCGTCTTTTTTTATAAATTTGGAAGTTTAAATAAACATTTGAACAAATGAGTGGATTAAGTGTATGTGTGTGGGGGGGGGGGTTATGATATTTTAGGGGTTTCTGGCCATTGTGAATAAAATGTGTTGTTTAGGACACTCAGTTTGAGGGATCACTTGACCCACCCAGCTGTCTTACTTATTAAAGTGGTTTCTCATTTCGTCATTTCTGATGTAGTTTGGTTCTGTCCTTTGGGAAGGGGGTTCCAATATGTTTGACTTCAAATTAATTCATTAGACTTCTGGAGTTTCCTATTTTTGGCTTACTTGTGATCGATAGACTATTTTTAGTGATGCTTCAGAAATATGTTGTTTCGGATATTTAGTTTGAGGGGTCACTTGACATAACCCAACTGTCTTACTTTTTCAGCTATTTAATATAAAAAAAAAAACCTAAAAATTAAAGAAATTTAAAATATTTATTAAAAAACTTTAATAAATTTTCATCGTGTTCCTTTTATCTGCGATGTTTCCCTCGAAATTTTGATCCCGGGCTGGCAACTCTATTGCTCAGATACCCCTTGGACTTAAATTTTACTTAAGGTAGCCCCTAAATTTCTTATCTCCACTTCCAATTTAGCAATTTTGATTTTAACGATGGTTATAGTCTCTGCGCCCTCTGTACGTGTCATCTGAATATACATATTTTGTATCAGCCCCATGGGCGTAACTTTTAGTTTAACTAGTCCCATAATTTTATATTTTTAAAGAGCATTTTTCCTAATTGAGCGAATTTAGTTTTGCTAATGGCTATAGTTTCTGCACCATTTGTACATGTCATCTGGTTATGCATCTTTGTTGTGACAACAACTCTCAGTATAAATTTTACTTCAATTACCCCCCCCCCCCCCCTTTTCCAAATTTCCCATCTCACCTCCTAATTGAACGATTTTGCTTATGCTGATGGTTGTATTTGCACCATCCGTATGTCTCAGTTTGATACACATATTTGATGGATATATAATATACATGCGTTTTTTGTGTCAACTCCCTGAGCTTAACTTTTAGTTTAACTAGCCCCCACAATTTTACATCTCAGTTCCTAATTGAACGAATTTTACTTAATACATCCGTTGTTTAAATTTTTAATACACCCGTAGCTATGCCCAAAATACTTATATGTATATACATATGCTTTATATATATATATATGTAATATAAGTAAAATAAAAATTCTTCAATTATATATGTGTATATATATATATTACTGACACATATATAGGCATAAATACATAGATGAGCGCCCCCCTCTACATGTCACTCACGAGCCGCCACTGATACTGACACAAGTGCTCGGGGCTGCATTCTCAAAACTTTAAATGCTTTCCTCACAAAATCAAAACCAATTTTTGAAAATTGATTCTTATAATAGCTTATATAATGCAAAAATTATTACTTTTTTTTTTGCTGAAAATAATGTAAGCAAAAATTCGTGGACCTATTCATATTTTTTATACACTAATATTATTAATATACATTTATAATTACTACCTTCTTATTTTGGTTTTTATTCAATTTTTAAAACATATTTCTAGGGCTTTTCTTAACTTTTTTTTCAATTTAAAGTGTATTTATCATTGTCAGTTAGTTTTCATCATTTTTCTTTTTTTCATTTTTTAAACTTTTTCCAAATTTACAGATTTTTTTTATTTATATTTTTTCAGTTCATTTTCTGAATATTTTAAACATGTGTGGTCGCTAGATACTTTCTTATTTTGTTTAACAATTTAACAATGTTTTTTCAGGTGTTTCATGATATTTGTTTTTCTGGATATTCTATACAATTTCATTTACCACTTTGGAGGCACTTTTAAATCCATTTTTTGCTATATCAATTTAATAATTCTATATTTTTTCAGATTTTACTTTTAGCAAAATTACCAATTATTTTTTATGGTGCTTGTATCCTCCCCCCACCCCCCTAACATTTTGTTTTCAAGTTTTTTCATATTGATCTTTTCATTCTTTACTTTCCTAAATTGGAAGACAATTTACAATATTTTTTTTTTTTTTTTAAAGATAAGGAGGCCATGCATTAATTTTTCTTTAATTTAAAATTTATTACCAAGAATTCATGCTAATTTTCATTTAATTTATATACCTGTTTTTATCTTTTCAATCATCGTAATATTTCGGCCAATTTAACATTGTATTTCGTTTAAAATTACTAAAAAAAAAATTTGAATATCACGTAGATATGATTGGATTTACTGCATTACTCGATTTAAGATTACGTAAATTTTATCTCTGGAAGGGGAGGAATGAACATAGCACGCGAACACCGTAAGTCGAATCTTGAACCGATTTAGCGTTGAATTGATAAAAAACATTAAGCACTTCTGAAAACACAATTAAATTATAAATATTTTAGGAATTCTTCTACTTTTTTTTTATGTCACCAATGACAACTGAAAATTGAAGAGAATTCATAAAAAAAAAAAAATCTGAAATTTCTTTGCTTGAGAAATAGTTACACTCCAAGGCTTCAAATAATGGCAAAATTTTCGCAATTTACCTTTAAAATCAATAGGAAATGTGCTTGGGATTAAAGTCATCAAACAAGTTATTTTAGCTACAGTCATCCTATTTCATATTTTCTATATGATCGTTTATGGATACATATGTAGGTCATATGCATACTTATTGTAGGTCAAAGTGGAGCAACAATACATAACATCGTGATATTTGCATTTCAGTCCTGAGAAACATGGTTCCAAATCATGAAGATAAGTAGCTTCAAACACTTCATGTTCCGTTCTAAATGTGCGTGAATCGCAATATAGTGTTTGAATGACGTATGGTTAGAATTAGAAGTTAAGAAACAATCTTCTCCACGATCACCGCAATTCGATTGCACAATATACGCAGTTAAAATGTAGACAATGCTCGATTGCTGTAGATTTTCATTTTCATTATACTTTTTTTTGTGTGTGTGTGTGTTTTTCAAGGGACGCATTTAAGACCACTGTTTATTTTATTTTATAAAGGGGAAAATTCTTATGCACGTTTTGCTCATGCATCCCAATTATCTGGAACACTGGTTAATGTTTTATTTCTTTCCTCTGAGAATAGTAAAATAATCAAAGACAATATCTACAGGGATAGGGGAGAGGTGTCTTAGCAAGCTAAAAAAGGGCCCACTAAG
Source organism: Amaurobius ferox (assembly GCA_951213105.1). NCBI lineage: Eukaryota > Metazoa > Arthropoda > Arachnida > Araneae > Amaurobiidae > Amaurobius > Amaurobius ferox. Next base: position 128,911,228 of record OX578147.1, read on the forward strand.
AACAGTTTAATATCAGCTTTTACAAAACAATTTTCAAATAATTAAGAAAATTGCTGAATTTACATATTTTTGATCAATCGTTTTTAAATATTTATAAATATTTTGGAATTCTATAATTTTTGTTCTTGATTTGGTGCCCCTCTTTTGCTGATGCTCATGCACAGATTTAGTGTGTTTCAACTCTATTAGAAGTAATATATTGAAATATTTGAAAAAAATTCTATATAGTACTGCTATGTGGGAACACTCACTCTGTAATAGAATTAATAGATTTATCAACTTTGGACAAGCACAATCTGAATTTTAAAACTTTATCACCATTTATTTACAGTTTTTCAATAAAATTACAAATGAGGACCTTATAAGAAAGGGGCTGTTCCATTTTTGTCAACTTTTGGGAAATAAGAAAAAATGTAGTATAGGAATAAAAAGAAATATTGTGTAATACGTTGAAATCCATTGTTTAAATGCATTTTATCACCTGAATGTAAATTTATGAGGCACTTTCAAATTTGTATTTTAACTATAAAATTGTTAACCTATGTTCTTGTTTTATAGGTCATTTATAAAGGCTAGGACCACTGCAAATATATCTTGATTGCTTTGTGAGCACTTAACTGTCTGAAGTACTATATCTGTTTGATTGTGTCAAGCTTCTGTCATGGAATCATTTCATGGCGGACTGGACAATAATTGCAATGATCTTTCTGTAGCTTAAAATAATTTTATATGACCAACACATGATCTATAAGTTTGGTTTACACAGAAAGTGTTATCATATAAGAAATGTTTAGTTGTGAATCTAAATATATTCACATTTCTTTTTGTATCATTCATAAGTCATGGCTAATATCACTTGTTATAAATTAAAATTGCAGCAAATGAATGACCTGGCCATCACAATAGTTCATACTTATGTTTGAATACTCAAGAAAGCAATTAAATTGAAAATTTGAGTCTAGAGGCACATTAATAGATAAGGAACTGAATGAGTTTAAAATATAAAAGAGCGAGCCTTGCAAACTATGTAATACCTTGTACTATCATGAATTTAAGACAAATCTAGGCTTACCAGTCCGCCATTGGAATCATAGTGCTGCTGGCCTGCAGTGCTTATTTTCTTTTGTAAAATGTCATTTTGTTGAAGTGTCTCACTTATTTTTCCAGTGTGTCTTCTTTCACCACTGCCTTCGATGTCGTCTTTTGGTGTTGATTGGAATGGGCAGAGAAACGACTTGTATTTTCACAGACGCTTCAGATGTTGCTGGCTTTGCATGTTTATTTCCCCTGCACGAGACGGATTGAGAGAGACACATCGCTATGGATAGTGCATGCAATTGTTGTTGCTGATGGCTGTTATGTGGCCTGCATCTGTGAGTTGTTGCACTTGCTTTTTATAATTTTTGGTTATGGAAAATATTGCATAGAAAATTTTATAACTGGTTATCTCTTCACATATTATCGAGAGACTGGCAGATACTGTATGATTAAGGAGGTCTCAATAGAAAAAGATTGAAAGACAAGATTTGGTACGTAAAGCGAGATAATTTTTCTGACACCCTTTTTTTAAAATACATATACAGTCAAGCCTGCCTTAAACTGAATTCAAGGGACCGGAAGAATTTTCAGTCTTGCAAAGGTTTCTGTTTCATGCAGATCATTTCAAGAAAAGCTAAGTTTAAAAATTTAGCTGGAAATGCTGATAGTTCATATGTAATTGTTCACCTATACATCAGACTTTAAAAATTCTGAAAAGTGTATTTAGATAAATCAGATTAATACTATTTTGTACCATAATGGCTAATTTAATTGTTTTAAATATGTATATATGTACATGTTTTTACATACTGTGATCACAGGAGTATATGTAAATAAAAATATAGTGTACCCCATGTCCTCAACTGTTAGCTTATTACCATACCTTAAAACCTAAATGAATTGACTTACAGGCAAAATATTACTGCTTACCATAAAACAAAAAAATAAATTGAAAAAAAGATGTGAGATGAACTTTCAAAATAATTCAAGATGGTTTCTTGGACATGTGTCTTACTAATGATGTGACTCTCAGTTAAAAATCATGCATTGGTTAATATTTCTAGCATTTTAGAGTCTCCCTGATTAATGGAAAATTCTTGAAATTCTGAAATGGCTTTCAGAAAATCATAATTTAATAGAAAATTTTGTGAAAAATGGTTCTCATGGAAATAAATGGCTAAAATAGTTGGATGATGTTTTTTCATTCTCTGTTTGTTACAACAGGTGCTTTTATTAACAAAATATTTGAAATTCACCATCTTCTGCATTGTGCAGGTTCCATTTCACACAGGGGAAAATAACATGAATTTCCTATATTTTTGGACGGAGGTAAAAAAAAATTCCGCTTATTACAGTATTCCATTTCTTACAGGTTCCGTTTCAAACAGGTTTGACTATATTATAATCATTAGTAAGTCTTAAACAGAAGTACAGTTTATAAAATTATTTTCAACGGCAGAAGACATAATGGATTATAATATGAAATTAAAATTAAGCAAAGTTGCCTATCCAGCATAAGTAAAAATCTAGCAAAATTAGCTCCATCTATTGGGTTAACATAATACAATTTCAGTATTCAACACTTGACATGGCATGATTCCATTCCAACATTTAACACACTAAGTGATAATTTTCTGCCACCCATTTTTTTAATACATATTTTATATCTGTTAGTAAAAATAAAATCTGAAACAAAAATTCAGTTCTCACAATAATTTATTTTCAACAACAGAAAACTTAAAGAACCTACTGTTAAACTGAGTCGTCAATCTGGCATTAATAAAAAATACAATAAAAGTGGTTCTACCTAGGGTAGCATGATTTCAATATTCGACACCTGACTTTTATTTAATAATTATCTCCATTATTAAACAATATTTATTAAAATCCACATTACTGTATAAATTATAAAAATAATACAATTGAAAAACATGTAATTTCGAGTTTTTACTTTCTCTTCAATACATGATAAGGTGCAATCCAAGCCAGGGTTGCCGGATTTTAGCCAGACCAAAAAACGCCGGCCGGCTTTTATTTAAAAAAGGTGGTTTTACAGCCAATTCACATTAAATTTGCATTACTTTATCTTTGATGCACTTCTAAATGTTTTTTACTAAAATGTTTATAAACTTCTATTAAATATTACCAAGTACACAAGATTTTATGACCACTAGAAAAATACTATGAAGGTAATATGTCTAAAAGAAAAAATATATATACAGTGAGGAGAATGCATTAAATTAGACACCAAGATAGTGTTTTGAAAACCTCTATTACATAATACATAGCTCGACATTACATATACTACACATTTTAAAGACTGTAATTAATTAAACCGGCAAATCACCACACATCAAAAAGGAAAAAAAATCAATTTTACTTCAAAAAGTACTGATAAATAGTGTTTTTTATTAAATTACTTTATGCATGATTTTAAATATTTATGAGTAAAAATAAGACTCTTACATATCAATAAAGCCCTTAAAATTAGTTAACTAGTAAAATATATCACTAAGCAACTATTGTCCTAAAGTAAAATATTTCATTATTTAAAGCAATAACATTTTTTAAAAGATGTGTTAAAGGCCAATGTAAACCAAGTAAAGCAGTTGGTATACCTTTTTAAAATTTAGCTGGCTTTTTTGCAACCAACAAATCACTAACAGGTATTCCAATATTAATGTTTTCATTATTGAGAAATATATTTATTTATTAAATTCTAACCGAATAAAATGCCTTTAATATTAGTTAAAGAACACTTAAAAATGTGTAATTTAAAATTAAAATCCTTCATGCTTTTTTACAAACAAATAAACCAATTTTGGGCAAAAAAAGCCAGTTAAAACCAATAAAAGCCACCAGCGTGACTTTTATTAATTTTAGCCAGCTTTTTTGCAACCCCCGACTCTAGCTCAAAAACTAATAACCCAAATTTCACAAAATTTTGTAGATAAGTCACTTGTGGGTTATCCTGGTGCTGATTAGATTTTGATATGATTCTTCAGAAAAAAGGAACTTGCTTTTTTTTGTAAAATGGCAAATAAAAATCAACAAAAGCTGAAATAACTAACTAAATATACTCAAATGTATCAATTAAATGCTTGTTTTATATGCAATTTTTGATGGTGAAAAAAATTAGATCAACTCCATTTAAAGATGTGGGTCGGAAAATTTTTTGCTGAAAATTTTCCCGAAAGGGAAAAAAATTTCGCTATGTTTTTCTGGAAAATGTTCCACTCTCTGTTTTCTTTTTAATTAATCTGAAAATAGAATATAATACTCTTTCCAAACTGCTTTTCTAAAAAACAAGTAACTTTACAAGACTTTTTTGATCATTGAGTTTTCTAATTTTGAAAAAGTAAAATGAAGGAGAGTTGGGGCAAATGTGTGTATGTGCGCTTTATTTTAAAGAAAAAGAATGGATGGCAATCAAAAGGGTGCAAATAACATTTTGCTCATTCTCAGAAAAAAGGAAAAAAAATTTGAAAAGACCTATTCTTTCAGTATTAAAGTTCTCCAAAATTTATAAAAATATTAAAAAAAAAAAAAGGGGGAATGTTTTCAAGTTCTACTGATGGAAAATGCTTTAATAGTACTAAATATAATATGCTTAACTTATCTTGCAAATTCTCTCTTAAAATAGGTACTTAATTACAAGCATTTAAAAAAAAATATTGTCGTATAATATGTTTATATATTTAATAATTTATTTTTATACATATAATAAACTAGTAATTTATTTTTTTAGTTTTTAAAGAAGATTGTAGACTATTTCCCTTTGAATTATCAGTAGATATTGGAGGAAATGTAATATACCATTTAATGTATTTTTTAGTTATAATCAGTTTTTAAGTTTTCTTTTGTTTTAGAATATTATATTTTATAATCTACTTTTTATACCTATAATAAACAGTAAATTATTTATTATTCTGATAAGGTCTAACAGTTTTAAATTATTTCTTATGCTATTTCTTTTGTGCAATGCTTTAAAATTGGAATTTTGAAGATAAAAAAGCATTACTATGCATAAGTATTCAAAAGCAAGCATATTTGAGTAAAATAATAAATTATAGCTGCTAACTGAAGTATACAGATATAAGAAATTTTTATGTATAGAATATTTTTATATATACTTCTTGATTTAAACCTTTTTTTTTTAGCCTTATTATGCAATATATGTTTGAGTATAGCTGTAATATAAGAATATATACTTTTAAAAGTCACTAAACATATTATTCGCACTGAAATGTAATATAGAGAATAATTTCAAAATTTTTCGGAAAATCCACATCTCAAAATTTATAAAAATATTAAAAAAAAAAAAAGGGAATGTTTTCAAGTTCTACTGATGGAAAATGCTTTAATAGTACTAAATATAATATGCTTAACTTATCTTGCAAATTCTCTCTTTGCAAGATAACCATTACTCTAGAACTAACTCTTCTCTGAGTATTTGGTTTTTCATACTTTTGCAATGCTGTCTTTGAAAATATGTTCAGTTGTCAAATAAAAATGGAAATCTAAGTAAAACTGCAAATTCAGTGTAATTTAAAATAATTATCAGTGTTTTTTTTTTCTTGTGTGTGTGTGTACGTGCACAATTCGCTTTAATTTAATGAATTATGAAAGAAAGATAAAGAACATGAAGTCTGTAGGGAAATTTTGTGCTGCCCACATCAGATTTTTAGTATTGATGTTTTTAACCTTGTTTTGAAGAGCCCAAACACTTTATATCCCTGCACAACCAACTAAAACGATTTGTTCAATTATAGCACCTTAGGCATTGTATGGTATCACAGCTATTATACTCTTGAATTGTTCAAAAAATTTATATTTTAATTCATTGTTATGAAAAGCATGTAATAATTATTTAATTTTTTTTATCTAAGCATGAAAATCACAAAAACTCTTATCTAATTCTAGTTTTTCACATAATCTACAAAATTAAAAATGTCATGTTGATTAATTAATTCTAGTCCTATAATCCCCATTAAAGCTTTGTATCAGCTCAGGTTAACTTTACTGGTACAGTTTCCTTCATTTTTCAAGCTACTGGCCAGCTTGCAAATCTACCAGAACATAATTATTTTTAAGGGTACCATATCACTATACCTTATCACTAAAGTTAGAATTTATAGGCAACTGAAAAGGTAAATATCTGGTTTGGGCAGCACTTAACTTTCCCTACAGACTCAAATTTTGTTTTCTCTTTATTTCTGGATTAATTAATTAAATTAAATTGAGTTTAATTGTGCAAAATAGCACGCATAATTATTTGAAATTACACCGAATTTGCACTTTTAATTCAATTTTTGTTTTCATTTGGTAACTAGACATATTTTCAAAGGCAACGTCGCAAATATGTTGTTGTTGTTGAGACCCAGACCATCTGACCTACCAGAAAGGTGCAAGGTAACTGTTTGGACGGCCGGGAAGTGCCACCCAATTTAGACCGGAACCCAGTAGCGGAGGCATCCACAGGGACCTTACCCTCTTTCCCCTACCACCAACCTCTCGGAAGGAATTATGGACCCACATGTTTAATGTGATCTTACTCCGCATGAACACGGCGGCAGTTGTGGCAGCGTGCAAATATGTCGCAAATATGTGAAAAACTTAAATATCTTGAGAATGGCTAGTCCTATAGCAATGGAGTTGGTCTTATTATTTTCATCATTTTAAATTACGTATAAAACAAACATTTAATTGATACATTTCAACATACATAGTCTTTTATTTTAGATTTTTGCGAACTATTTCACAAAAACAAGAAAGTTCTTTTTTCTCCGAAACATACCAAAATCTAATCAGCACCAGAATAAGCCACAAGTGACTTATCTACCAAATTTTGTGAAATTTGGTCAATTAATTTTTTAGCTAGAGTGGATACATATATTTCACAGATAGACACACACAGACATCATGCTGAAATAGTTTCTTCATGTTCTAGATGTCCCAAAATTTGTCCATTTGATGAAAACTCGACTTGCAATTTTTGACATGATTCTAATACTTTTCCTATGCATTTTATATTGTAGGGAGAATAAAAAGGGGCACTGAAATAGTCAAATCACATTTTAAAGTTATTATTTATCAAGTCCTATTCATATAACGTCTTGCTGAAAGAGACAACAAAACATCATGCATTCAAATCTTTACATTAACACACAACCTTTGCTGCAATTTATAAACCTGAAAAAATTACCTTACCAAGATAAACATTTGATCCATTTTCATTTATTTATTTATTGATGTCAATTTACTACCAAATACATTTCAGTGTTTGCTGGTGTAAAAGAACACCTTCAAGGGTCTTAAGCGATAATGGAGAAACACCATGAAGCAAAATCATAAACAAGAAATTTATGAAATAGCTTTCATATGGTGACAAGTGGTGTACACTTCATTTTTGATGGAACTATTAAACATTTTTATTCTCTTTTCATAGAATCATACGAATTTTCAGAATAAGGAAGAGACATGTCCAGAACTGGAAATGGAAATCCTTAATGAGCCCCTACATGCTCTAAAATCCAATGTTGAATCCATATCAGTCTTTAAATAATCTCTATCAGTTGCCAATTTGCGTATATAAATGTTTCAAAGAAAATATAAATTTTTTAATCGGAACTGACATCTCTGAAATTAAAAATGGAAATCCTTAGTAAGCCCTTCAAAGTTTGATACTGAATCCATATTGGTTATCGACTAAGCTGTATCTATAGCCAATCTAGGGAAATGCTAAATGTCTAAGATAAAATGAATATTTTTGAACCAGAAGGAGAAATCCTTAGTGAGCCCCCCCCCCTCCCCCCCCCCCCCCCCCCCGCCCACACACACACACACACTTCTTTCAAAATTTGATGCTCAATTCATATCAGTCACTATCTAAACTCCATCTCTAGTATATTCTGAGAAATAGATGCTTAAAAAAAATTAATAAAATCAATTGTATAGCAAAATTTTTGCCTTCAATAAAAGCAGTGAAAATAAATAAATAGTTCTAACCTTTAGAATAGGCATATTTAGGCACTAGCTCTTGAAATAGGCATTTATAGGCAGTATAAGATTTGGGTAGTGGACCCCTTAGAGCAGTAGATAGATATATGTGTTAGAATCCTATAATTGTATAGTCAGGAGAAAAACAGGCAAATAGGGGAAAATCCAGATTCAACTTATCACATTTAACTTGATAATTATGTAACTGAAAGTTGCAAATAGCAGAAAATTGTGCATATGCATTAAAGATTTAAAAACTAAATATAATTCCATTGCGGGTCGGGTATACAGGTCTACAATCTCTGTGGTATCTGCAGGTCAGTTTAACCCGACTTGCACAGAGCACAATCTAATCCACACTTCACATGCACTTTCATGTAAAGAGATAAGGAAGAGAAGATAATTAAAAAAATGTCTAAGACCCATTCATCTTTTGGTACAGATGTCATAAGCCTAAAGGCATACGGCATTTAAATACATTTTTTAATTCAGAATAAACTTGATAAATTTTGTTAATATACAGCATTTGGAGTTTTAGACTCCACGTTATTTTGTCATTTCATTCCTATTTCATATTATTTAGGTCTATGAATGTCGTAATGAATCAAATTGTACTTTATAGCAATCTACAATTTTAAAATGTTCATATAATTTTGTTTTATGCATGCAATCCTATCACTATAATTTTTTCCTTTTTAAAATGGTTTTGAAGGACAAATATTTTACTATTTAGTAAATTAAATGCCAATTTAAAAACAATGAAAAGCAGATATTAATGGCTTTATTGGGTCTGCATTTAAAATATGATTTACAGATCTTAAATATTGATATGTGCCATTCTTCAGCTTTCATTTAAAATAATAGTGAAACTGGATTTGATGGAAGATGAATACAAGCCGAATTATATAAGTACAGAGGTCAGAACACAAATAAAAGTGATTTGTTTCCGAAGTGGATTCGATTTTAGGCCAGTAATAAAAAAAATGAAACATAGGGATTTAAAAACATATTTATCAAACTTGGGTGTATATATATATTTTTTCATGTGAATAACTTTAGCGACATAAAATATTTTTCCCAAATACTTTTTAGAGCAAAATACACTCTTTTCCAAAAAAAAAAAAAAAATCACCATGCAGAAAGTGGCTGTTTTTTATGAAATTCAATATGCGTACAGCTCATACACACGTAATGAAATGGTTACAAAATCAAGGCCGCAGAACCCAACAATGGTTATCTATTGCACATTGAATTTTCAAATCAGTAATTGGTGAAACCCCCCCTTGGCGACAATGCATGCTTGTATACAACTAGGTAAGGAGTGATCAAGTTTCCTAATGTCATCCTGCGATATATTCTGCCAGGCATTTCTCAATTGTTGCTCCAGATCTGCTACATTTCGGGGTGTCCCAATCTGGTGGCCTAGCATATCCCATACATGCTCGATTGGCGAAAGGTCTGGTTACCTTGCTGTCCAAGGAACAGTATCAACAGCACAGAGACAGTCCACAGATATGTAAGCCGTATGTGGCCTGACATCATCTTATTGGAAAATGACCCCAGAATGACGTGCCATGAAGGGTAACGCAAACGACCGCAGGATTTCATCAACATATTGTTAAGCTGTTAAAGTTGTACAGAGGATAACTAAGGGCGATCTTCTGTCATAAGAGATAGCACCCCACACCCAGGGGTAATGGCTGTGTGTCTGTGTAAAAAAAAGGCTGATTGGGACCACTTGCCCTAGTGCCTCTATACACATACCCAATGGTCATCTGCTGAAAGACTGAAGCATGATTCATCGCTGAACACTGTGCAATGCCAGTCTGCTGGCAGCCATAATGCTCGGCTACGACACCACTCCAAACGACTCTGTCAATGTTGTGAGGTTATGGGCAGATGTCTTAAAGGCTGCCGTGAGCATAACCCCACCTCAGCCAAGCTCCGTGAGATGGTGGAAGGTACCATGGGTGGTATGGAAGAGGCTGTAGCACGTTGGATGGTGGATAATGTCGTTGGGCTAGTTCGGGCCTGTCGCACAATCATCTGATCTTGCCTCGCATTCGTGCGCCTTAACCTTCCAGAGCCTTCATTCCGCCGATGAGTTCCTTGCAGCAACCATTGCTGCCAGCAGCTTTGCACAGCAGTGTCTGTGCGGTGCAGGTAGCGACCTATTGCTCAGTATGACCAGCCAGCTTCACGCATCCTGACTATACAACCACATTCAAACTCGTCTAATTGCTTATAAGGTTTTCGGAAACATCTTAACTGCATTATTAGTTGTGTTTCCACGGAACTGCAACTCCAATAATGAGCAAAGATCTCTTTTAGAGGATGCTAGTTCTGCAGTAGAAATGCGCACTATGACCGAAGTTAATACTCATTGGCCTTGCAAATTTAATCATTTGCATACTTGGTAAAGGAATTTGTATGCGAAATTTTGAGATGATTGGATTATAGTTTAGGGGTGCTTTTTTTTTTTTTGCAAAAGAGTGTATATAGTTGCATTCATTGAGGACAGAACTTGAAACATGGGTTTTTATAATAGCATTACACCAACCATGCCAAATTAGTTTTGTGTATTCTAACAATAAAATTATTTTATTAATTATCAAATTACACATTTTAAATATTTTGTTTTTTGGGTGAAATCCAATGTTTTCAATTCATATAAAAAGCTTTCAAGTAAGAAAGATTCAATGGATCCTCAGAGATATTATAATGAAAGAATTGGCTTGTATTTTAAATAATAGATATTTCTAGGTCCATATATGGCTGTTAAAAATGTAAATGTGTCATTAAGGTGTTGGGCGTGCTATGACCTGTAGCTTTTGACACTATAGATGTATTATTTTTCTCTTGTTTTTAATAACTGTAGATAATGTTCCTGAAACCTAATGAGAAATCTAGCTCTATTTGTGATACCAGTTATATATATCTATGCAATTACTCCATGTTTAGCTTCAAGCTGCATATTTATTTTTGTATTGCTTTTTTATTTTAAATTATCAGCTTTATTTAGCTGGTTCTTTTCAGTTTTATGTTTATAATACAGTGGTCCATCAAGCCAGAATTTGTAGAATTTTCAAACTATTTAGTACTCTAGTACTCACTACTCGTATTTTAGTACTCATGTTCCTAGTGCAGTAACCGGTATCATTGGAGTGTTTTTCCTCAAGCTCTTTAACACTGAATAGCTGTTAACTGCATTGGCAGCAACAAAACTATGTTCTATAATTTTGCAAGTCTTTATAGATATTTGTAGAATTGCAGCATATATTAATTTTTGTTGTAGCTAGTGCAGTTAATGGCTATTCATAGTTGAAGAACTCTACCACGAGTGAAACTAGTCCATTGATGCAGGTTTACTGCACTGGAAGCATGATTCCAAGCTTTGATATGCCTCGATTTGGTGGGTTTTTTTAACTATTTAGTATTTTGTTTTTGCCTTAATTTATTTCATGCTCCCATACCCCTGCTGACAAATTTGACTGTTAATGATGTTTATTCCAGGTTGTAGCAGTACTCTCCATTCTATTCATTGTACTATCGACAATCGGACTTACTTTAAGCACCCTACCAAGTTTCCAAGAAAAGCAAGATGGACATACCGAAGACAACCATAAACTTGCTGTCGTTGAGGCCGTTTGTATCACATGGTTTACCCTTGAGTACTTATTTCGATTCATGTCGGCCCCAAACAAATGGAAATTCTTTAAAGGAGGCCTTAACATCATAGACCTTTTAGCAATTTTGCCCTATTTTGTGGCGTTTCTCATTGAATCTAACAAGCAGACAGATCAGTTTCAGGATGTGAGGAGGGTGGTGCAGATATTTAGAATTATGCGAATTCTCCGCATATTGAAGCTAGCGAGGCATTCTACTGGCCTCCAAAGTTTAGGCTTTACGCTGCGTAACAGCTATAAAGAGCTGGGCTTGCTGATGCTGTTTCTAGCCATTGGAGTCATGATATTTTCAAGTCTAGCATACTTTGCTGAGAAAGATGAAAAGGAGACTAAGTTTACCAGTATTCCTGAAACGTTTTGGTGGGCAAGTATCACGATGACAACAGTCGGCTACGGTGATATTTACCCTACCACTCCTATAGGGAAACTCGTTGGTAGTATCTGCTGTGTCTGCGGTGTACTGGTCATTGCTCTGCCCATTCCAATTATAGTCAACAATTTTGCAGAATTTTATCAAAATCAAATGCGCCGGGACAAAGCTCTCAAGAGGAAAGAAGCCCTTGAACGCGCTAAAAGAGAAGGGAGTATTGTCTCTTTCCAACGTGTTAATCTGAGAGAGATATTAGCCAAGAGCATTGATATTGCTGATGCTTTGGTTGACAGTGGCCATAATGAGAGCCAGGTAACTCTTAAGATTTTAATTATTAGATTTTAATATACTGAGTGGCTCTAATTAAAGTATCCCTTTAAACCACTCATTGATACTCATAGCTGTTAATTTCATATCTAGCACATTTCCTTCCTTCTTCCTAGCAACATGCAAATTAATTATAAGACAACAGCTAATTTAAGGATTATGGATATCTTCAGGTGCAGTTTGGTTTTAACAATACAGCATATAAAACTGAGATGGCAGAAACAAAGAAAAATAAAATCTTGGTTGCTTCGCCTGTCGTTTTTTTCTGTGCATACACCTTTACACAGATAGCTGGCAAATATATGAGATAACTACAACTTTTTTTAAATGGCACAGAAACTATACCAATTCATAAAACTAAATGTATTTCACTCAGAAATCCTGCATATTTTTTATTGAAACCATATATCTCCCACTGAAATTACACTTTAAATGTTATTCTGTTATATCATCGCTATCCTCCCTTGAAAAGTTCTTAAGATTTCTTCAACAAAAGATCTCACCTGCCCTCATGGTGCTATTTTGCATGTAAATTTATTCCAAACCGTTTGGATTTTTATGGATGTTTTAGAATTACAGGCCTAAGAGCCATAGACCTTAATCCTAAGAGTTATAGGCCTAGCCAGAATCTTCACAAAAGGGGATTACTGTGCTTAATTTTATTTTTGAAAATATACCCTAAAGAGAGATAGCTTTTGAATTCTTTGTGGTTGAATTACTTTTGAATTAATGATCACTGGGTATTATACCCAGTGCTTAGCAATTTCTTTTAAATCTGCTTTTGTCTACCCAAAACAGATTTCTTTAGCAATTTCTTTTAAATTTGTTTTTGTAAGAGTTGTATATCGAAACAAACAATTAAGAGTCAAACCAAAATTTAAAATCATCTAATATTACTCAACTAATTTAGTTGAGTTCTTGGATTTTGTTAGGGAATAATGTATTGAAAAGCTATATATGTTTTTGTATATTTTCCTAATTAGAAATTTTTTGCCTTCTTTCTTTTTCAGTTATATATTTAAAAATGTAGCTTGTAATTTCTTTCCACCTCTAAGGTAAATTTTATTTTGTCTTATTTTCCAAAAGAGTCTTAATATAAATTTTACTAAAACTCCGAAGATGACCGAAGTATCTCAGGAATGCACCTGCTTGCTCAAAATTTTTGCCATTAAATCTGAAAACATTTTAATTTACCATAATGTTCAAGCTTGAAATTAGTATATTTTTCTCTAGCATTGAGGTCATTAAAGGTACTAATTTTATCATAAGTCATTTTAGGGGTACTGGTTCTCTCTGAATAGGGATACTCTAATGGCCACCCTGTATATAACGTATTTATTTATTATTCATATTAACATTAAGTAGTATTTTATAGATTGGTCCAAAAATTATCACACTGAGAAAAATAAGACGTTTAACATCATGTTATTCACAAATATGCTCTACATAGTTACAATTTATTTGAAAACATAAATGCGACTCTTACTCATAGTGAAGTTACATTATCACTATTAAAAAATTAACAATGTTTTAAAAATTTTAATTTTTGCTATGTGTGATGACTTTCAGACCATCCTATATATCAGAATTGTCCAACATAATGAAATATTCTTTTATTAATTAAACTATTTAATTTATTTTCAAAAATAAATAAGTGTTATTACTGACTCCTTATAAAACAGTTAACTAATAAAATGTGTTACATCATCCTCATGAAATATTTTTTATCATCATTTGCGATAGCACACCAAATATTTTTTTAGGTAGTTAAGTGGCATGTAAAAGTTGAACAACATTGATCTGTATCATATATTCAGTAGTGAACCATGAAAGGAATCTGGGAAGACATTGTTCACAAAAAAAAGTCCACTACCAAGTTATTTTCTTTCTATTTGTCCACTTTAATAAGTGCATAAAATATTTATTTCGAATAATGTTTAATTAACGTGAGAGTTGCTTTGTAGCAGGTTGTTTAAGTAGCAGTTGTTTTTGCCAAATTCCCTTCACACTTCACCACTGTGTATATACTATAGTTTTAATTAGGTTTGTCAGGAAGTTGAAATTCACGAGCAGAGCTTGAAATGTGTGCTTATAATTGGCGAGTTCACCAGATTCTGACATTATTTCACTCATTTTCAAAATAAGTAGGGAAGAAATTAGAATTATATCACAGATATTAACAAAATAAATATTTTTCCAATATATTTATGATTTTTTGTGAACATGCTCACAGAGATGCCAATTACTACTGATTCTCCGTAGTTTCTACAGGAAACATCATACTACAAATTACGGAATTTGCATAGTTTCCTATGGAAAATTGCATTCTGTGAAGGCTGATGTAAATTTACGGCTGCATGTACACATGTCAACTTATCCGCCAGAAAAAGTATCTATTGATAATCATGTACAAACAGCCGATCATGCAATTAAAGTTCTTGGACGAAGAAACAGGAAATAATGCCCATCTACCTACTGGATAAAAGAAAAACTGCTTGCCCACAAACCAAAATTAATGAAACAACAAGCATTAGTTCAAATGTTTAAACAAAATCATAAAGTGTAAACTTTCTTTTTATTTCTTGTATATGTATATTTTTTTTTTTAAATTTCTTTTCTTCCATTTTTTTTTTTTTTTGTATTAAATACTATTTTTAATGGGTTAATTATTATTGTTTTTACTAAAAATAATGTTTTATAATGTATTTAGTTGATATTAGGTTGAATTTTATCCAAACTCTATAATCTAGAAAATTCTAAAGTCCAAAATTGGCAAAGTCCAGATTTTTGAAGTTGTACTGTATATGCAGATAAAAAATTTTGAGTCATTTTGAATGTTTCTTTTTTCTCACTCATGTATTCATGGTAAATATCAGTTAAATCTAAAATTATTTTTTGAAATTGGCATTAAAATAGTAGTATGCAGTACCTGGAATTTTGATGAAAACAACAGGGAAACTCTAAAAAATTCAGGGAATTTCACTTTGAAAAATGGGCATGAACCCTGGTGTGTTTATCTTTTCCCCATACTCAAAATCAAAAAAGTCTGAACAGTGTGTGATTGCATGTGTTGAAGATCCAGACCACCTGACTCACCGTAGGGCATGAGCAGCTAGCTGAGTGGCCGAATGATTGCACGTATATAAATACTCCTACAAATATAATAACTGATTATTCCAATTCTCTCATTTCTATCTGGTTATAGATTGAGAAACAAGACATCTGTTTTTATCCATTCTTGTTCAATTATCGAGCTCCCCAGTAGATGCTTGCAATTCATATTGATTTGTTACTTTTTAATCATTAATTTTAATGAAGGAATCCTCTTCAAAGTCTGTGTAAGAGTTATTTTCAGAGCAAAATATTCTCCAAAGTAGGTAGTAATAATTCACAATGTAAGCGTGCATGTTATTCCTGGCAATATTAAATGTCTTGAGTAGGAAATAGCATGTATGTTATTTCCTACTCAAGACATTTAATATTGTCTTATTATATAAGACAATATTAAATGTCTTGAGTAGGAAAATTATTTTACTCGACAGAATCTTCGCCTAGGCACATTTGGTTTAGGTTCATACCCCAGCACTTCAAATTAGTTACTTTGGAAATGATATAAACATCACTGCACAAATGTATTAAAACACCTTCTGATATTACAATTACTTTCAAACTCCTCACCTGATGGAGCTAGCAAAAATATGATTTTTAAAAAAATGAATGGTGGAATTTGAGACAAATATATGAGAAACAGTGTATAACTCATGTCAATGACCTCATGACCAGTAGCAAATCACGAAGAGAATCTGGGGAGACAGTGTCTACAAAAATAACCCGTTAACTATATTACTTTTTTTCTATTTATCCACCAGACTTTATAACTGCATGAAGTCGCTTGGTAGCAGATTGTGTAAGTAGCAGTTATCTCCCCAAATCCCCTTAACTTTTGCTCATGATCAACAACAACTGACTGCCTTTAACTTAAGAATCTTACCACAACCTTCGTTACAGCCATTTACCTTTTGTTCATAAGTGGCTGTGCACATCTGGAAATTCAAGTATTTTGCTCATCTTATTCACTAGTGGAATAGTATGGCAAGTTACTTTCATAAGGCAATATTAAATGGCTTAAGTTAGGAGAAATATTTATCACAACATGGAAGTGTTCACCTAGCATGCATTTGACTCTTAATTTATACTCTAATTTGCACTGCACTAAGTTCAGACTAATGAATGTTATCTGGTTGTTTATGGACATGAGGAAATTGGATCAACAAGTTCATGTGTTTGTAAGGAGTTTAGGGTTGTTAACAAGTAGAAAATTAACTGGTAACTGACTGTTATAACTAAATTTCAAGTATCAAAGTATATATAACTGACTTATCAGTTATCACAGAAACTTGCATAAGTACTGTTACACTGTTTACAAGCTTCTTATATTAACATCAATTACTGCTCATGGCTTATATTAACATCAATCCTTGCTTATATTAACATCAATTACTGCTCATATATATATATATATATATATATATATATGTATATATATATATAGCTCCAGTAAGTAGAAAAACTAATCTGATGCTGGTGATGAGACCATTGCATATATTTTTTTCTGCACTTATTTTATTTTTTCACCCTTTTACATTTGTAAATTAATGAAATTTGTCAAACATAAATTATAAAGATGCCTTTTATACCAGTGGTTACAGAAATGAGTAACTGTAAGTGTTTTTGTTAATTTAAAAGTCCATCAATAGAAGTCATACACATTTATTGTTGGTGAACATATAGTAGAAATTGAGTAATATGTGACTATCAGCAGCATTTACGGTATGCAGTAAAAATCCATTCATTGTTTGCATTGTGCATATATCAGCAAACATGTATTTTTTTTTTATTTTATTTTGTGCATTTGAAATTTAGGATGTATATTAAAAATAAATATTTATTTATTTCTTATATGAACCAATGGGACAAATTTTCTGTCTGAATGTACTTCACATCTACCTTAAGGAAGAGTGCCTTAATGATATATATATAATGTTTTAAAGTGCTGAAAAGTTAAACTATCAAATGTTATATATTTTCACTAGCTTGGTTTTAAACTTTATTAGTTATTAACATTTATTCGTTATATTTATCTACTGCTTTTTGGCAATATTTTAGATATTAATCCCAGCTGCTTTATATAGAGTATAATTGTGTTTAATTTCAGATTGATACAACTAGTATTGGCGATGATTCTGCTCGTATCCATACAGGTGCGGGATGTTACAGAAATTTTGAACACTCCTTAGATGGAAGTATGGGAAATGTTCAAAGAAAGAACTCGCAAGCGCAATCTTTGCCTTCAGGCGTACTGATTTCAAACCCCAATAATCTGCTTGACTTACAAGGGCGAGCTAATGACAGTGCATTATCGAATGTCAATCTTAATCATTTGAATAATTCAAATATACCACCAAGCTACCAACAAGGATATGTTTCTTCAGTGAGATTTTATTCTGTTTATATAATTTTTTATATGATTCAATGAAATTTTAATTATGAATGGCACTTGCACTTCACTCTAATTTTGAAGTCAACTTCACTCATAAGTTTAATGAGTGAACTTAACTTTCCCTGTCAAACTGATCTTTTTTTAATGATACACATTATTTAATTTTATCACACAAAATAACACATGAAATGAATACTTATTTCAAATTACATTAAATTTGCAGTTTTTAAAATCATTTTCTGCTTTGGTGCATTTTGAAATGGTGCAAAGTTACCAAAATTATAAAAAAAAAACTAGATTATCTCATGAATAGTTTGCTAGAGTAATGGAAATAGTTTTATAACTTTTGTCATAAAAATTTGTCATATGCTTAAACGTCATAATTAAAACCAGCATTTAATTAATACATTTAAGCATATACGAGGGTCACACTGAAACTTTTGAGATACGGCTAAGTGATATAAGTTAAACTTACCAACACTAGCAACGTTCAAAGTACTCCCCTCTAACATCAATGCACTTTTGTGGGCGAATTCTATTTCATGGAATCAATGAAAAATATGCTTTTATAACCTCATCAATCTCATTTTCAGACTGAAAATGATGCCCACATAATTTTTTTTTTTAGATTAAAAAATAGTTAAAAGTCACACATAGTAAAATCACATAGTAAGATCACCGGCCGTCCAAACAGTTACCTTACACCTTTCTGGTAGGTCGGACGGTCTGGGTCTCAACATAGTAAGATCAGGAGAATAGGGTGGATATTCTATTTTTAAGCCATCCATTTCTTGGAATCTATGAAAAATATGCTTTTATAGCCTCATCAATCTCATTTTCAGAATGAAAACGACGCCCACGTAATTATTTTTTTAGATTAAAAAATAGCCAAAAGACACAAATAGCAAGATCAGACGAATAGGGTGAATGTTCTATCTCTTTGATGTTTTTTTGTTCAAGAAATTCAACTGTCATTCTTGCTAAATGAGAAGATGCATTGTCATGGTGAAGCAGTCCCCTAACGTTCACTTCCTGAAGAATTTCTGGAAGTCAGTGGTGTACCAGTTAGCTGTAACTGTCTTATGTCCCTCTAGCTTTGTGACTTTGACCAGACCTGTACTTCTGAAGAACACAGTGTGCCAATTATTTTGTGTGTCGTGTTGATTTAGTTAATTACTTATCTTAAAAAAAAAGGGTAACTCTACATCATTTAACTTATTAACTACAGCCATTAGTAGTTTGGGTTAGTACATTGCTTTGGTGGCCGCAAAACCCACCTATTTTCAGCATAACCTATGATTAGGTAATATAATAATCTTATAGAAATTCACAAATAAGATATAAGGGTAATTAGAACAGTCTACATTTTATTTAGCACACATAATCAATTTTACATCATAACTTTTAATCTTACAATTACTATTCTTCTTCTTCTGATACTTAGTTAAGTAATTAGCAAGATGTAATGCCAGACTTAGTAATATTTGGGTGGGACGCATTAATTAACTTTTTTATAAAAACACCACCTTTGAATAAATCCTCATATAATTAAAAATGTACCTGATAATATCTTTCACATCTTTGAAGAATCGCCGGGTTTTTCACCATCTACTTTTTCAACACCAGAGCTCTCCGAACTCATCACATATACATCTAAAATACTGCTATTCTGCCTTGCTCTACATACATGTCCAACTCCAACAGACTGACTGGACTCCAACTCCGAGCAACAGGCAACTCTCTTGACCCCCAGCTTGACCCTATATATATACCTTCCTTCCGTTGGACGGTCTACGTGCTGATATGTAAACAGGAGGGCTAATCCGTAGACATGGGGCGTGGTATGTAAAACGTGGGGCCACCTGTATGTTACCGCCAATGTGTTTAGCGTGGGGATATTCATTCTGCCCGCATTCCTTGCTCCATCATTTCTTAATCCTTCGAAATCTTTAATATTTTACATTTCTGGCATTACACACAGCATGCATTACTTATTTCATTGCTCGTTGTCTTTTCACTATTTTTGGTTTGGGATCATTTTCAAAGACCCATACTTTACTTTCTTGAGGTGTTGGAACGTCAAAAAATGGTATGTACGTTTCATCACCAGTTATGATTTTAGAAATAATGCAGTGTCCACCATCATTAAGTAATTTTAGGGTTTCTTTACTGATTCTGACATGCTCCGCTTTTTGGTGTTCTCTTAAATTATGGGGGACACGACAGACTAATTTTTTCATATGCAGTTCTTCAGGAATAATTTTATGTATAGCTGCAGATCCAATGTTAAGTTCCTTCTGTATCATTTAGTATGTACATCGATTATTATCGATTAACATTTTTCGAATAGCTGACACATTTTCTGGGAATACAGCTGACAAAAGTCTTCCTGTGTGTTCTTCATCCAAGAGAGAATTTCGACCTCTTCTAAACTCTGTAAACCATCTGAATACAGTGGCACAAAATAGAGCATCATTTCCATATGCTAATTGTAGACGTTGAAAACATTCTTCTTGATTTAGCCCCACTTTAAAATCATAGCTCGATAATACTCTTACATCAACTCTATTTTCTTTTCTTTCAAAATTTATTCTACGATAGCTAAATTATAATTGTTGCCACAAATTATCGTCTGCGGACATAAGAGTTCAAATTTAAATATCCGACCAATAATTTTTTTCTAGCGCATATCGTCTGCCCTGTCTAAAAAATTTCAATGTGACCCTCGTATGCATTTAAGTATAGTTTCTATTGCAAAAATGCTTTTAATAAAGCAGTTAAGTTATGAAATAGTAATTTAAAGAATGTACAATATTTTTGTAAAAAAAACTTTTTCAGCCCCTCTAGAAAAAAAAAAATCAAATTATATAAATGTTATCAATCATTTTCAGAGGTAAAGCACAGCCTCCTCCTTCAGAGTGAAATGACAACAACCATACAAGCAAAAAGGTGTCCGTCCTTCCCAGGACCAATGACTTCTGGCTAGTAGACAGGGTTGTCTTAACTTGCCTCGACCTCCTCAGTGAAAGTAAATCATAAGGGCATCCTTTCAGTAGCATCACCAGAAAAAAAGTTTGGAGGGGGGTAACCAAATATTTTGTTTCCCATTTTCCCCAATATCATTTCTCCAAACTTTAATAGGTTCCTAAAGGAGTTATGTCTACTCCCTTGGCGATGCCACTGCATCCTTTTTACAATTATCATAAATAATTATGAGGAACTAATATAATTATTCAACCAATGGAGTTGGTAGTATGTCTGCCCAACACCCCTCCCTGTTTATGCCATTACTATGGGCTACGTGCAAATGCATGCAGGTCATTAATACCATTGATTAAGTGCTAAATATTAGCATAATAATTAAGGCCTGTACTCAATGTCTCTTGTTTTATGGGCTTCAAAAATATTCAAATTATTTTATGCTTTTTTAAAAAGAGGGACGCAAAATGCATCTACTAGACTTAAAGTGCATTTAGGGAAAGATAAAAGCTATTTCAAAAATTTATATTAAATATTGATGAGGAAAGGAATATTATCAAGGGAATTTACCAAGGGAGTCCAATTGACTTTTTAAAAATTTTGAATCCCAACATCTACCTACTTTGCATATATTAGAAAATCTCCCTGCTGGGAATGCAATTTCAAATTGTATTTGCATCTATGTTAGCATGTGTGTTCTTACCTTATGCTCTGTCTCTCTATCCTGATGAAGAAGGTTGCTTTTTACTTTGAAACTAGTTGATACTTTTAATCAACTTTTTTTACTGTTAACAAAGTATTTTTATTGTAGATTAATTTTGACAGCAGTTACAGCAAATTTTTATATTTATAAAATTCCTTACTTTAAAAGCCCAGAGACACTACTGAAATATATGTTAATGTTTATTTTATTTTATTTTATTTTATTTTTTTATTCACACGTAGATAATAGGAAGCAAAAACAGTTAAATTTTTTCATATTTAGGAGATTTTTTTTTGTGCATAGTCTCTTTTTATTAGCTGTATGTGAATGCCTGAGCACTGACAAAAATCAGTGTAAACAAGGCACTAAACTTTTGGTAGAAAAACTCTCCACTAAAAAAAAATATTTAAAGGATTAAGTTATGGTTTCAATCTTCTTTTGTTCATTATTTTCTGTTTTGACAATTTTTATTTCCCAATCATTGATCTTAATAATAAATATAATTCTTAAGCATTTGATTAAAAAAATTATTCTTTGCATGTATAATGCTATTATTATAAACATTTAAAGAAATACCCACCATTACAATTTTTGGGGTGAATCATCAGAAAGTTCAACAAATGATTGGTCTTAAGTTCAAAATACGTTGATATCATGTATCACTATGGAATACTTTACATTAAAGTTTTTCTATTTGTATGTTGTAACTGTATTGATATTTTAAGCTAAAATATTAATTTTGGGGATATTAGAAGAATTTAACGGAAATTTTCTGAGGGGGGAAAATAACATTTTATACAAAAGAAAATTTCAAAAAAATGCATGACTAATGGTGATGTCACATTTATGTAATTTGTAGAATTGCCATAAATAAATACACAGCAATCGCAGCCATAATTGATATTTTATTAACTTAAACTGAGCATGAATTACAAGCATGACCTATCTAGTTAAGAATGACTGGCAAAATAAGCTAGCCAATGAAAAACTTTTACAGATTTAACGAAGAGTTTTGGTGTAAATGCCAGATTTAAAAAATAAATAATTATAAAAATCCTCTGCAAGTGGTATTTATATGACTTGAATTTAATGTGTCGGCCAGAAAAGCTAATCCTAAACCATATAAAATCGATGTCGATCTGTCGAATCGATCTGAAATAATTATTTGTAAAATATTCCAAAATGCATTTATCTTTTGCTTTTTGTAATAATAGAGGCATATTTGAAGTAATGGTATAGAACAATATTTTTTATTTGAAGGAAGGATTTTTCATAGAAAGCCAATTGAGTAGATACCACTCATTGAGAAAATTATTTTTCTGTTTTTGGCAATATGCTACATGTTGAATTTGAGGATTTTTCGCTTGTTGGGTTTAACTGTATAGCAGCCAAAACCTTAGGAGTACGATCACGTTAAACATGTGGGTCCGAAAGTCCTTCCGAGAGGTTGGTGGTAGGGGAAGGAGGGTACGGTCCCTGTGGATGCCTCCCCCACTGGGTTCCGATCTAAATTGGGTGGCACTTCCCGACCGTCCAAACTGTTACCTTACACCTTTCTGGTAGGTCGGACGGTCTGGGTTTCAACAACATTAATACGGCTGAGAAAGTCAAGAAATCAGTGCAGAAGTCAAGAAATCATTTCATGTTCTTAACTAACGCAGTTTTAGATTCTGCACAGACAGGATTAGAATTTCTACTTATACTTGTTTCTTCCATGCACTTGAAGACGTGTTTATTGACTGTAGACCAACTAGCATTAAACTTATGTGTTTTAAAAAAATGTTGATGAATTAATTATGTAAATTGTTGGAAAATTTTGTGAGAAACATCAAGGAAAGTCAAAACTTCTATTTAACAGACACCTTGTACAGACTGTTTGCATGAATTATTGCTGTAATATATATCCTTTTAAACCTTCTGAATGGAACTATTCTTTCCAGGATGTGAAGGACTTTATTGACCAAGACCCACCTTCAAATTGTGATCTTTTGAGCAATATTGAGCTTAAGACCATTAATAAATGGGAAGTAAACAGTATGGAAAGCTATGATACATATGCAACCTGCAACTCTCAACCCTGTGCCTCCCTCGCCGATTTATCTGCTGATGATCCCTTTGCTATTAGACCTCCTGCTACGCCTCCTAACCAGAACCTTAACTCTAGCAACCTTTACATAAATCCTCTTGAAGAACCACCCCAAAGAACAGAAATCATCACTACCAGCGAAGGCTATACAGTTCAACATCACTATTTTCCACAGCATTCACCTGTTGGAAAAACATATAGTTCGTCTTCAACGGATAGTGGCAGCTGTTATGAAGAACCCGCAGGAAGAACTCCTGAAGGGTATTCTTCTCTCCCTACCTCTCCAGATCCCCGTCAAGATAGCCATACTTCTCTCACCCCTGCTCTTACGACAAAGAAACCATGGTTTTTTCAAGTAAGAAAGCCTAAAACACGCTTTGACACTCCTGATACTTCACAACATAGCTTACAGTCGTCTTTAGATAGTGTTACAAGCAATAATAGCTCAAGACAAGGTAGTGGTACATCTCTAGGAAAAAAATTTGGTATTAAACCATGTTTTTCCGTTATAGGTAAGATAACATTCTATATTTCTGTACTTTTTATTTTTACTGTAATTTCTGATAAAAAAAGGTAAATGCTGCATAGTAGGATGTCCCATATTGGATACAGAAAAAAATATTATTTTAAATATTTTTTCTTAATCCCTTTTCCCTCCCCTCCCTCTTAATCCCTCCCTCCCCTAGTTTCTCTTAGTTATATTATCGTAGTAGATAAACTTACAACTCATTTGGAAGTAGTGGATTTTACTTAATTTTATATTAATTAAAGAAAATAGTTCTTTTTTATAGAAGTAACACTAGATAAATGTTTACTTTCCTAAAACATTATTTAAAGCAAATGAAATTTTTTACTTAGCAATGAAAAGACTTTTTATTCTGCTAAAAATATTTAAATAAAGCATTCAAGTTATAAGGCAGATGGTTTATATTTAATTGTGTTTATAAAAATGTGTGTTCATGGTATTTTTAATAGTTTTTATCAGTTGCTGAAAATGAAATAAAATAAGATGACGTAAGTAATCTGTATTTTTAACTACATAAGTCATCTCACAACATCCCAGAATTTAGTGGCTTTGTTGGCCATTTGGGAATTGTAAATACCAGGTTGGTCATGTCACATACAAAAAGAAACTGTCAAAGTACTATACCATAAAATTTTTAGTGGTCAACACACATATCCAGAGGCATAGTTAAAAAATACTGTTCGTCACCATCAACTGGATTCCATAAAAAAATAACAGCAAATGGAATAAAAATAAGGTGATTTTTTAATAAGCAAATCTCTCATGGAGTACTTCACTGAATTTTGCAGCATTTTGTCACTAAGGCTAGCTCTTCTAGTCGCTAACTCTACAAAGGCATCTGCACATCATTCTCACAACATCCCAGAATTTAGTGGCTTTGTTGACCACTTGGAAATTGTAAATACCAGGCTGGTCATGTCACATATAAAATAAAAATGTCAAGTACTACACCACAAAACTAATGGTCAACATGCATATCCAGAGGCATAGTTAAAAAATACTGGTCATCACATCAACTGGATTCCATAAAAAAAAATAACGGCAAATAGAATAACATCAGCTGACTTTTTAATAAGCAAATCTCTCATGGAGCACTTCACTGAATTTCGCAGTATTTTGTCACTAAGGCTAGCTCTCCTAGTCGCCAAACCTGCAAAGGCATCCGCACATCATCCGACACATAACACCATGCCTGGAAAACATTGACCAAATTACTTGAACACCAGATAAATTTGAATCTCACCATATCAGTGTTACCTATTTTCCACCGACAAACAGTTTGGAATTTATTATCTCAAGAACAATTTTTTGAACAGTTCTCCCTAAATGTGGGTGCATTTACATAAAAACACTCTTGTTCGCAATTCGGGTCTTATTTTAAAACCTTTCACATTTGGGGATCATGCTTGCCATTCAGGAATTCCTGTCTTCAAGTCGGGCATTGATTGACATTCTTCCACATTTGAGGACCATGCTTGTTCAAGACCCTGTAGTATATTTCCCAGCTGTATGGGATTGGGGTTCATGTGATGAGTCATCTTAAGCTATTCTATTATAGCTAAGCATATTAATATAATTAAGGTTATAATGGTATAAAATAACATCGTAGGATTATCTTTTGTTACATGTTTCAATTATCATTTCGGCATGTGATGACCAGACTTTTTTGGAAATTGGTAAACAATAGAAAACAAAATAATTTATTCTTTAAATTTTTAGATTTGCATATAATATTAATTTACTATAGAGATAGCTACGTTATTATATACTTACTTTTTTTTATCTTTTTTAAAGCAAGAGAAATTCTTCATAAACAAAATTATATAGTATGCCTTTAGAATTTGCTTATTTAAATCACAAGTAACACCGGACACCGGGTGTTTCTGCTAGTACAAGATATAGTACTGTTATGACTGAATTTATTTCAGCATAACTTTATGAAATTACGTAAAAATCTAGATATTCTATTTAAAACCCCTCTGTGTGAATATTTGGAGTCTCATTTTAAATCTGTTACATGCATTACATTGTAAAGAAAGAAGATGATTTTTCTGCCGAGTAATGAAATGTTTCTGCTGAGTAACGGAAAGAGCAGATTATGTGTTTCCATTTGCTAAAGGGCATGTGAAATTACTGACCCCTTTTGTGTCTGAAGTCTTTCTGTGAGGGATCTGTACTGGTAGAATTTTGGTGGTTAGTATTCAAAATTTAAATCCAATAGCTTTCCTACAGTTTGAGTCTTAACTATATAAGGTGAAAGCACCATTTTCAGAGGACCAGGAGAGGTAAGAGTACCAAATTAGACAGACAAAGCAGCACTCTCCAATGCTCCTGGCATAAAAATTAGCATAAATTCGAAATATTTCAAGTGATATATATATATATAATTTAATATTCTGAGTGCTTACTGATAAATGACCATACCCCACTTGAATTATGTATTGTTATCAATTTTTATTATTATTACTACCATTGCATATAGAAATTTATCAACTGAAATGACATAATATTAGGTTCTTGTTCTGCCTTGGTCCAATGTATTATTTAGAGCTGCTGTATAATGCTGCTAGCAAATATAATTTCATCATGATTGCTTACATCAATAAATACAGTTAACTTCAACCACTATTTGAGTATTTATTTAGAACTGCTTGCTCTGACTGAATTATTTAATTAGGATTTCTTATGATGTTGGTAATGGAAATAAAGGTAAGAATTTTTAATTTAATTTACATGTGTTGAACTGTTCTTTAACAGGACAACTTGGAGATTTATTCCCCAAACAGGAGAAATGACCTGGGTATACATGGTATGTGTTTGGTGACTTATTACGGAGCCTCACAGCCAATGCACATTAACTAATTTTAAACTGTTCAAAATTCAAAGTTGTGTCTCTGACCCCTTTGTTGACTTTGACTGTTTCCTCCACCAGTTCATAAAATATTCTTATAGATTGTGTTTGACCTAAGTTATGTTAAAACTTGCTTCAAAAATAAAATGCTCTAAAATATGTAAGAATTGTTTGTTTCTAATGCAAACAAAACAGCATTTACTACTTTCCAAAGATGTTGACAAATAAAAATATGCAATATTTTGTGAAATATGACTTTGTACTCTGTATTTGGCTCTTCTTAATATAAATGTCTTTTTTTTTCCTTTATTTATATTGATTTTGTATTTTATATTTAGCAAAAAGAAATGGCAATAAAAGTCCTCTTTTTGGAGGATCCCTAGAACGAGGAGCCTCTATGAAAAAGTTTAATAGTCCTGATACCGCCAAAAAACGTTCAATACTGAAGAAAGATACCCTTTACAAAGAAGAGATGGAAAAGTTAATATCAGATACTTACAACAAGAACGTGGCTGATACCTCTGCTGGTGTAACTGGAAGCGCTTTTGTTCCCATCACATCATCCAATATCCATGCTTCTGGAACCACCTTCACTCCTGCTATAAAACCACTTAAAGCAATTGGTCCAAAATCAGGCTCTAAAACTCACGCACAACCGATAAAGTTTGTGGGCCTTGATGATGACACAGAATCTCTTGCTTCTGGAAGAGGTTCCCCGTTACTTAGCATATCTCATGCTCCTGATGCATCAGTACAGAGTAGTGGTGCATATAGACATCCCCCTCTCAGCCCATCCATGTCTCGAACTCTTCAATTCCCTGATACACCTCCATTACCTGATGGAGCTCTAGACAGAAGGCACACATTCCATGATTGTGATCTCTTTGGACAGTCTGAAGTGA
Organism: Amaurobius ferox; assembly: GCA_951213105.1. Lineage (NCBI taxonomy): Eukaryota > Metazoa > Arthropoda > Arachnida > Araneae > Amaurobiidae > Amaurobius > Amaurobius ferox. The sequence goes on from OX578147.1 coordinate 128,939,195, forward strand.
CTCCTGTCAACAGCTCCACGACCTCTGGGTCCCCAGCGCACTCTGGTAGACACAGAATCCACCGAGTGCCATCATACTGCGCCAATACCTCCACATATGGTCCTTCTCGATCATCCACTCCTACAACCACAGCTGCATCAGGCACCAATACAACATCCACCCCGCCTTCCAAAAGTGAGCTTGCTAATTCCGTTGTGGGACTGCCTTTGCTTCTAGCCACAGTGCCAATTGTGAGTCCTATCAGTTCTACCCAACTTAACTCCTCCGCAAATCAGACTAGTAGGGATGACACAACAGCACTGCAGCCACATGCAGTGGTGGAGTCCCATCATCGTCCGCTTTTAGCACAGCACTCGCAGCAGTCCACTACAGATGATGACTCTGTTTTTGGTCATGAGAATCAAAGCATCATGAGCAGGCAGTCATCTAAAGAAAGTGCCACACTGTCATGAATACTATTGAAATAGTGAGTATGGTGATTTTCAGTGACAGCATTCAATATGAAGTTTAGTACATTTATGTTTGCATTAGATTGAAAATATACCCTTAGTTATAGAAAAGAAGGAAATATTTCCTATAATTTGTTTTTATTTGAATTTTTTTTTTAATTAAAATTAGCCTTTTTAAATTAAAATTATTGTTTTTAAATAGAAGATACTCTTAATTTGATTTGTTAAGGTTATTTGAATGGATTGGAACAAGTTAAATGAAAAAATATTTTTTAAACTGCCGTAATTTTACAGTAAAAAGGACAGCTGTGCAAATGCCACACGAACTACAATACACTTGCAGAATATAAAAATAATTAGCAGAACACTGCACTTGATTTAAGTGTCACAGAAAATTTAAAAAATATTAGACACAATTTCTGTTTGGTGGTATTGCTTAATCATTCAAAGTTTAAATAAATTTCTGATAAAATGTTATGGAAGTAATGAATGCATCAATGTCAAATCCATTGATTCCTAACCTTTTTTATTTGGTGGAACCATTGAAATATTTCATTAAATTTTGGTGAACCCCCTACCAGGCTAGCACATTAAGTTCAACTGGACTAAATTACCAAATAGATGTGTGAGTCAATTGGGTTAATAATTAGTTCATGCTTTTAAATAAAATATTACAAACGTATTTATTATTTATTTCTATATATTAATTATTAATAAAAAAAAACATGAACATATTCTGTTACTCGGGTGTTACTGCTCCCGGCTCGCCAACGCTCACATAATGTCTCGCTTCACACTTCCTCAGTAGCATAGGGCAGAATATTTTTTATGCTCTCTATGCAAACAGTTTTAAATCGGAGAAATAGTTATATTAGGATTTTTTTAAATGAAGCTGTACACAGCTTTCAATAATTAGAATGTCTTTTGAAAGGAGCCCCAGAGCCTGAGACTGCTGAGAGTCCGGACTTATTACCCTTTAGCAATGTAAAATTGCTGCTTTTAAAAAGAATTCTTGGTTAACTGCCATTACATTATTATTAACACTTTATAACATAGTTGAAAAGTGTTTACGACTTTATTCATTCTGTCTGTCTGTCTGTCCGTTAGCATGATAACTGCCATAAAAATGGCTTTATCAAAATGAAATTTTAGTATATTTTTCAGACGGTCTGTGGGACCTATGGGAATATAAATGAATAATATCACCCAATTAGTTTTGGATTAAACCCGAGTTGAAAAAATGAAATACATTGAACCCTATGGGACCTAATTTTTCAAACATTTTTTAAGTGAATTTAAAATTCACAAATTGCTTCGAAAATTTTAGGAAATATTCAAATTATCCCATAAAATATATAAGAAAAATTTCAGTAAAATATGTTAAGTAGTTTTTTAAATAAAAATTATTTAATATAGGGAGAAAAACAAATTCAATTAAATTCTGACTCTTACAATATCCTCCAGAAAAAAAAAGAGATATATTATATAATAAATATCTTTCCAAGAGTTGAATTATTTATATGTAAGAGAGGTTTCACATTTTAAAATAAATATGGTAGATAACAAATTTTTAAATAAAATAAATTATTATAGTATTGTGATGAATGAAACGATTGGAAAAAATGTTTATGAATGAAATGCTGCTTTTATAGAGAGGTGATTTATATTTCGATGACGTCATTTGAATAAAGTTCATTTGTTTTCGATTATAATAAATTATTGTACTATTATGATAATTTTAAAAATATTACCGAGGAATGTATCGCATTTTAGAGATGTTTAAACCAGGCAATTTATATTTCAATGCCATCATTTGAATGAAGTTAATTTTCTTCGATGAAGTTTTCAAATATAATAAATTAATGTAGTAAAAATATTACCGAGGAATGTATCACATTTCAGAGATGTTTATATAAAATTGCATTGAAGTTAGAAAGTGCTTCATAATCAATGCTTTATGCATGATTGATCTTTCTTGTATTAACATATAATACTGTTTCCTAATGTTACTAACCAATCAGATCAGTAGACAAAACTAAACATGGGTATATGTTGATCTACAGAATTTCTCTCCCGCACTAATTCATTATTAATAAAACGCAAACATAGTGAAAAACTATTGACTATTTGCACATATTTCACAATGTGACGTCACTGTTTACATCACCATTTTGGGCGGAATAAATGTCTATGTAGTAATGGATCCTGTCATCATACCATTAGCAAATATGATAAAGATACTAATGTACGTTTTTGAGTATTGGTTAAAATAATTTTTACAAACTTAAATATTGTATTTTGGTTTTTATCAGTTCTAAAATGTGGGAAAAGCATGATTGTAACAGAATAAATTAAACTCAGTAGTCAAGTCAACATGTTTAAAAGTTGTATGTTTATAAAAATAAGTTGGCAATTGAGATTTTACGCTAGTCGTGTGGCGATTGTGTTGCTAAGAGGGAATGATGTTTTGATGCGATGTAAAATATTGAATAATGTTGCTATTCCGATGTTCTACGTTATTATCGTGAGTAATTATTATTAGTTTTAAGTTAACATGATACACAAATAAATAAAGGAGTTAAAAGCAAAGCCCATGGAAATCATAAGATAAACAATTTTTGTTACATTTGTCTTACACATAGAAATCACAGGATAAGCAATCAGAAAGTTATATATGAAATATATGTTTCTGCTTATTGTAGAAAATGTTTCTGAACTGGAATTTATATGTACATATTTTTTTTACTAGGTTCATTGAAATCTAAGATGCATCAAAATGAACTATGTGATGTCAGTTTGTTCTACTTAATCTTTCCTTTGATATTTATATTTAATGAGTTTATTATACATAAAATTTCTGATCACATTCTTTTATTAAATGCACTATGTATATGTACTTGACTTCAGTATTAGAGGTTGAAATCTACTATGTGTATCCATTCTCTGCCAAATAATTTTTATAGTTTTCTATCTAAACCTATTCTTGTGGTTGATATTTGTTGTAAATTCCAATTGAGATACTTTTATATTTTGCACATAAATGAATGAGTGTTTAGTGATATATGCCATATTTTTTGTGAGTTGGCCATATTTTTACAAAATTTAAATATTTAAATGAAATAATTAACTTTCATTGACAATTAAAAATATATGTTTGTCCTGAAGAAATTAATTGGAGTATTATGAATAACTTTGTGTTTTCCAATAAAAAAAATAATAATAATAAAACACCTGAAGGACTATTGAAAAGCATATGTTGGAAATATATTAACTTTAATTGAGCTTGTGCAAGTATAAACCATAGACTATGCATGCTCTTGATAGAATTTATGTTGTTAGAAATGTGAAGTTCACATTATACTACTAGAATGAATTATATACATATGAAAACAATTGATTTCAAATAAAAATCAAGGATTGAAAAGTACTCTGTTTCAAAAATATTAAATAACACTAAAAGCATTTGTGCGTTTTTGAAAACAATACTGATTGGATAAAAAGCAGTAAAGATTCTAATAGTTTAGAATAAAATAATGATTAAAAATGGTATTTTTAGAGTTAAAATATTTTGATTTCAAAATGGTTTTATTGAATAATATTTTCTTGCCTTAATTATTTGATAAATATAATGAGTTGGGTTAAATTGGAGGCTGTGTATTTGCTGGGCTAATACAATACTTCATTGAAAATTTGAAAGCCATTCAATTATAAATAATTCCAAATGTACTTTTAATTATTCATTGCCAAAAGTGATATATAGCTAGGATTCAATTTAATAATTAAACTCTAAAATTAATTTTTTTCATTTTGAAACCCCTAAACTAGACATGCTTCACTGTAGTGTTGTAGAATTGCAATTATTCAAATTGATTCATGGTAAAAATTGTCAAATTGCATTTCTCTGGGAAAGTTTTAGGGTCGGACAAGACTAATGCTGAGTTTGGAAAAATTGAACCGAGCCAGTTGAGGACTATGATTTAAAAAGTAATAGATTAATGTTAGTGCAATCTGTAAAAATTATTGTGAATTTTAGCCATGTGTGAAGAAAAAATAAAAGAAAGAAGAAAAAATTCCTTTCATGAAATTTGGGGCCAACAGATGGCTGGACTTTGTAGTTTCCTATGTTTGGAAAAAAATCTTTGGTTTTTACATTTAATGGCCATGTAAAAATCCAAAATTTTGACATGTGCAGACTTTTGCATTATATATAAGTAAATATAGTGTAAAATACCACAGAAAATTAAAATACTATTTGATTTTTTATCCGTGCTTGTAGAGCTTTAACTACAAATGTTAAAAAATCAGCATAAACTTTTTATTTATTTTCAAGACTGATTTATGGTCTACAAACTCAAAATATGGTATTTCTAAGTGATACTGTAACAATGGGGTTTACATTTCTGCATTTTTGATTTTCAATATACATTTCTTTGTGTTTACTGTGATGTTTGATATTGTCATATTGCACAGTTTTATTACTTGACATACACTCAAGTGCACAGAGAAGAAAATATCTTCTGTACAAGTGTCGTAATTTATGTGATATATTTGATATTTTATATCTATTATTTATATTTTTATAAGATTTGTTTGTTTTTGTGTATAATTTATATTTTATCAATATTTAAGTACCACTATTTGTATTTATCAGTTTTTAAGCTGTGTTTTTCTAACATATTTTGTCATGGCATAACTATAGAACTCAATTTTATTTATTTTTATTTTTTTACAAAATATTCTCATTAAAAGTATGCCTTTATTTTTAGATATTATATTTATGCCTATATTAAATACTTGATATCACCACTATAATTAAATTTAATTATTTCAAGCCTAAAACAAGTAAGTTTCAGTTATGATCATAGGTCAAAATTTATTAATACAGCTATTTAATGACAAGCATTTTCTTTTCAGACTTTGTACTCACCCATAAATTTTCACCACTATGTACAAAAATGAAATTATAATCGCAATTTACAAACCCAGATTATGATTTAGTCATGAACGAATCTTTAGATCTCTCTCTCTCTCTCTCTTTTTTTAAACTTTATAGAAGTTTTCTCCAGTCCAGATAACTCATACTCTCTCTTCATCTGCTTGCTCTTCTTTCTGTCTATCTGTTCCTTTGGCAGCCTTGGTAACAAATTTGGCACAATATTGGTAACTTTTGGAAAATGTTACAAAATTAACAATAATTAAAAATAATAATAATAATTTTTTTGATAATCCTTGTCACTTGGAAGGAATTTTATTCAATATTCTGGATTCAAAATATATTGATCATCACTACTCATGGAACATGTACATTTTATTAAGGGGTGGGTTAACAGGATAAAAATTAAATGCTGCTTATGGCTTTTTTTCTTTTAAGTATCATTCCACAGCCATTATATTAAGGTGCGAACTTTATTTTCATTTCAATGTTAGATGGTGCTACCTCACTTTAAGAGTACTTTTATCTTTTATTACCTCTGTGGAATTGATGTGGCAATGACTTAATCTTTTTTTTCTTTTACAATGAAACAGTGCTTGTTTGTTTCTGATTCATTTTTTTAAATAATGGGAAAGTTAGTTTTAGCATATAGCAGAAATGGTGTAAGAGATTATCCTGTTAGTATCCTGTCCAATTCTTACCATTTAGAGGCAAAATGTTATAACAATTAACAAAATACTTTAAAGAAAAACGTCTCATAATTGCTATAAAATAAATGCCCATGCCCTTAATTTGATATGTGGATTTTTATATAAGTATTAACTGCAATCTTATATGCACTATAAAAACGCTAATGAAAATAATATATTAATTTTAAAGTCAAAACTTTTGCTGGTATAATTTATTAGCTAGACATAACTGACTGTAGACTTCATTACAATTTCATTTTAATATTAACTACCAAAAGCAGTTTTATTATTTGAAATATATCGTCTAATTTTCTAAACATTAAAATAACATAAATTAAATAAATACAATTCTACACTCAATTATATGTATTAAATTAAATTATGTGTATTAAATTATTTGATATTTAAAATGTAATCAATTAAATTATTACAAGCCTAAACAGTAACTTCATTTAAATTAAAGAAAATGTATCTGTAAGAGTATACATTAAAAATAGTTTTGTTTAAAAATAGTTTTTCATTTACAAAAAAATAATACAAATTAAATAATTAATTATTGAGAAAATCCATAAGAATGAATGCATAAATATTGAACTTTGCTTAGTTCTCCATATAAAAATATTCATTATATATATATATATATATATATATATATATATATATATTTGCTTAGTTCTCCATATAAAAATATTCATTATATATATATATATATATATATATATATATATATATATATTTGCTTAGTTCTCCATATAAAAATATTCATTATATATATATATATATATATATATATATATATATATATATTGTGAGCAACACACTATGTCCTTTATACTCAGGATGTCAACTCATCAAAATTCCAAAAATTAATATAAATCAGTTTCTATAAAATTAACAAATGTTTTCCAAAAATTTATATTGATTTATTTGAATACATTAATTTAATTCGTATATTCTATTAGTTTTGAAAAATTGTGTTATAAGCTACAGTTTGACAAAACATCATTGCAGGAATGGTTCATGTCTTCTACAACTTATGTCAGTTCTTTCACTGAAATTCAGTATAAACTTCCCAAAGATATTTAGTAAGATGAAACTAAAAACTACTTCATAAATGTACATTAATTTAAAAGTATATGCTGAACAGAAATATAATTTTTTAATGTTTTCATAATTTGTATATTTAAATTATGAGCAATGCCAGGTATTTCTGTTAGTATATAATAAAATTATAAACATCAACATTCAATAAATCTTTAATAATTTCTCAAATACATTTTTTAGCTTTCCTGATGTTAGCAATTAGTTTACCATGATAAAATATTTGAAAAATGCTATTTTAGAGTATAAATATGTTATATGTCTATTTAAGATTTTTCAGATTTTATTTGTATTTGCAGCTCAAGTGAAATAATTCCACTTATTAATGTTGTGGATATTTTTAAACATGTTGCTAATTTGTTGTGACAGTGCAAAGAAAAACGTATTTTTGTAAGGGATTCTTTTATTCCATATTAACAGTCTGATAAAAGGTCACTCACTAAATGGAAAAAAATATGGTATAGCACAAATGAGGGGGGAGGAATAACTGCAGAATTTACATTCTCCTTTTCGTTATTTTATACAATCTTCAAAAAAACTCATAAAACCTGAACTACTTTTTATATTGTAATTGTCTCTATACTTTAAATTTAAAAAAATCTGATGTGGGCAGCACATGACTTTCTTTATATAATACAATAAATTTCTTCCTTTTACAGTAAAAAAATAATGTATAAGATCCACGGTTCTCTCTCCAAGCATTTGGATGGAGAAATAAGTTCTTATAGCAGATAAATGACTATTGGCGTTAAAATACAAAACTATTACCCAAAGTATCTTTTCTCGTGAATGGAACTAGCTAAATCCACGAGAATGGTGTCATCAAATTGATTGCATGATATTACATATGAAAAGTAAACATATTTCACAATAGTTAATATTTTTTTTTTTTAATTTAGGTGATTTTCTAATAAATTTATTTGAAAAATGTGCAATATGTCAAAAACGGTTCATGCTAGCATTCTAAAGTTTGTGTTTCTGTGTCTGTGTGTGTCAGTGAGTCTGTGGAGATGATTTTTCATGAACGAATGGAGTGATTCCTGTAGAAACTGATTAACAAATCGTTTTCTATGGCAAAGTTACATAAGAAATACCTATTTTCATAACTTTATTAAAAGTTTTGATTTTTAATGATTTTTTCAAAATTTCACTCGAGAATTTAAGGGGGTTCCATACATTCGATTGTGTTTAAAAACAATAGACTTCTAGTATTCATGGATTGTAATTTTTGTACTAAATTTCATTTGAATCACTCCGTTCGTGAGATATCATCTCCACAGACTCACTGATACACACAGACATATTTTCACACATACACAGACATCACCTGAAAAATGTTTGATTCGTGTTCAGGGATGCTTGAAACTTGCTTTCCTGTCGAAAACTCGAATTCGAATTTTCGACCCCGTCACAATACTGTCTTTATACTATGAATATAAGGAAAGTAATAATCCATGAAGAGCAATTTAATCACAGTACAACAAGATTCACCCGTGATAACAAAACAATGCTCAGTTTTGAATATTAGATATTCTAAGTTTTGCAACTAATTGAAGTGGAAAATAGAGCTAGTTTTCACACCAAGGAAATTCAAAATGTAACAATTCTAGTGAAGAGAAATAAAAGTAGTTGCTCTTGTTGAAATAAACCTCAAATATATTTTTGGGATTCTGCAAATTGTAAATGACAATGTAAGTACAATCTACAAAAAAAAAAAAAAAAAAAAAAAAAAAGATATTTATTAGAAATGTTACAAAATTATTTTTCATAAGAAATAAAATTTTTAACTTGAAAAACAGGAATTTCAACTTGGTGGCATATAATGTAAGTTTCTAGCACATCTGCTGCATCTTCAACATCACATATTTGAAAATTTCTAGGATATCCAATGATATATTTTCATTTCTGTATTATTACTTGAGAAGTTAATCAACATTTAATAATCATGCAATTTGATAAGGTCTTCCTATAAGCTTAAAGAAGAATGTGAGTTTTGCAACCAGCTTCTCAGTTGAGAATGTGAATTTTGCAGCTATCAGATTTTCAACACTAAATAAATGTGATTTTTGCATCTCAATACTACTTGGTCCACATACCTGTCAATTTGAACATGAACATATAAATAATTTATTTCGACCTAATATGGAGAATGTGAATTTTGCTGTTAGACCGCCCCTTAAATGGCTAATAAATGTATTGTGCAGTCTGAAAGATTATTTATATTTGTTTTTTTCACATTTTCCTGGTTGCCAAAATGAACTGACTTGTAAAAACATGGTGGGAAGGTACCATATGGGGACATTACTATGTCATGTCTACTTTTAATAAACATTTTTGTGAAATGAAAAATTCTTTCATATTGTGTATCATAATGATGTGCAGTCAAAAAGCATAGAAATTTGCCTTACTCTATGAGTTTAAAACTTACTAATGGCTAATAATTTTAGTTTTTGTTAATCAAAATTAATCTTGGTTTCTTTACTGGTGCAATAATTTGTACAAAGAAGTTCTTTTATATAAACTTGTTTTAAATCCATTAAATTTAGTTTCTTATGCCTAACATTATTTCTAAAAATCCCTTTATTTTTAATAATGTTGTAAAAAGTATTTAAGTGTACTTTTTAATGCAAGTGTGAGATTTTTTTTTAACTACATTAGAGCCAAATATATGCCAGATGTCCACTCAAAAATTAGAGTTTAATTGAATACGCGAACTCAAACATGTATGCAAGTTGCGCTGTTCTGAACAAATATATACTTTTACTTTATTTCCATTGCTCTTTGACTGCACTGATAGCCAGGGTAACAGCTTGACAATTTTTAGATATTAATTTACCATTATATGAGTACCATGTAATCCTTAACAATCGTGAAGAAAATTTATGTATTATTGTGTCAACAACAGTGGTTAACTGAAGCTGCAACAGATTACAGTTCCTTCTTTTTTCCCTTTTTTATTTAAAATTAATGTTCGAGCAACTCTTGGTGACTGATCTAGAATTCTTTAAAAATATTTACAAATAAAGTAATTTAGTATATTCATTTAAAGCAGTTCTCTCTAACTTGGTAATTCTATAATTTATTTTATGTAGAAAATAACATGTTATACATTTTAAAGTAAAAGACCACTAACATGATGAAATGCATTTTCAAAAATAACCATTATGAATGTAATTTGAGCTTAATTTGTGTAAATTTGAAATTAATTATTATTTAAAACTTCTAAAAATTTTGAGTTTTAATTGAAATTCCTATGAGATACAATTACAAAAATAAATTGTAAAATGAAAATTGCCTAATGTGATATTATATTCAAGTTTTTAATTCCACATTTTTTTTTATGCTTAATCTTTATTTTGTTCTTATGCTCTAGTTTTATATTTAAATTATTAGTTATTTTCAAATTTTAGTTTAATTTATTTTTTGGATAAAATAGGAAAGATGTCAAAATTTTTATTAGTAGTGATTCTTTATTCAAATCCTTTATTCAAAACTTTATTCAAATCCTGCAACTGCAAAACTTGAGCCAAATTACTGCATTTGGAAAATTTTTAGTACTAAATAAGAACTTGAACTTATGAACTGATGAAATAAGTCTCTCATCAGATGAGTAAGAAATAATTGTTCATAGTGTCCTTTCGTAGACAAATTTGTGAACAAAATGTAAACTAAGTAGTTTTTTTTCTAAACATTCATCCAGACAGAAAAAAAATATTAAGGATTTGTATGTACTTCAAATATGTCTTAAAAATTTAGGATCATTCCTTCTTAGTACAACCAAAATATTTTTTTTACTGCAAAAATACAGTTGCCTTAATAATATTGCTTTTCAAATTTAATGTTCATTGTCTCAAAACCAACTTTTCTGAGTTAGTTCACTATAGTTTAAGATGCTCCACGTTATGTCTATGGATATTTTTCTCAATCTACATATTCTTGAAAATCTAAATAACCAAAATAATTGTATATATCCAGAGTTTATGGTGTCTTTCAAAACTGAAACAGAGTTGATAGCTATTTAATTATTACAAGTATCTTATTTATTCCATAATAATATTACAAAGTGATTTATCTCTACTCAATGGTGGGATCACAAAATATGTTAATACTCAACACACAATAGCACTGTTAGAGAGCTGATCTAATGAAAATTTCCTTTATTTATTATTAAAATATATGTATATTTTAAGATTGCTTTACATTGCTTCCAACTGAATTGCTTAAAAAATTTAACTTCATTTATATATATATACAGTACAATCCATCCCATATTGGTTATTTTTTTTTTTTTTTTAAGTCTCAGCTACAGTTTTGCTTCAGATTGTTTTTCCTATCAGTTAACCACTGTACAAAATGCATGTCCAGTCATGCCATGTATCACCAATTTACCTACTCTGAGGACAAGATAAGTTATTCGTGTGTCTTATTTTTGCATAAATGTAGATTGCTCACATATTTGTCCTCTGGTGCTCTGCTAAGAAAAAACACAACCAACTTAATTGTGCAAACAGGAACACTAAGAGCTTATGCATTTATCAATCACCCTTAAAAGCCTTTCAGATCAGTGCATTGTTAATTTGACAGTTTATGTAAATCGCGTAAAGATTATCAGGTTTCATAAACTACTACTTTTGGGTGGACTTCTGGCATCTTCTAGATTTAAATCTCAAGCCTTAACTCGTTCCTGTTTGCATCAATCCCAAAAAATACAAAAGGTGCTTATGGTAATGGATTTTTGGCATAGTTCTATTATTAATTATAAAATACACGAGAAAAATAGGAAGCTGTTACATCTGTTTAAAACAGTTAAGGATACTGTTCTGGTTTTAACATCTGTTATGATTGTTATTAATGTTGCATGAACTGCTGCAGTAGAATTTAAAAAGAATGTATTGTAATTTAGATGTTTCATAAAAGGTATTCCCATTGTTGTTGTATATAGTTGCTTATATAAATATGTAAACACACATTATAGGCTTAGTTACTTCTTAGGATCCCTAAACTTGGATATCTCTTTACTCCCTTTTATTATGGGTCCCTGAGAAGTGAAAGTTGGAAATTCCACAGTAATCATCTAGTCAAGAAATGTTTTTTATTTTTCTTTGAAATTTCCTTTCAGAATGTGATAAATAGTATATTAGAATGTTTTATTGCTTCATTTTTATTGAGTGCTTAAACAGGTTCTTTTAAATATTTTGATGGTCTTTTAATTTTATTTATTTATATCAGTGTTTCTTAAACACCACAAAGAAAATCTGATGTGGACAGCACATGACTTTAGTTGTAGACTCAAATTCATTTTTTCTTTATTTCATTAATACTTCATTAAATTGAGTTTAATTGTATTAAATAACATGCGTAATTAATTGAAATTACACTGAATTTACACTTTTAATTCAGCTTTCGTTTCCTTTTGGTAACTGGACTTATTCTCAAAACTGGCATAGCAAAATGTATAAAAAGTAAAATATTTCGAAAATGGCTAGGCCTGGAGTAATGGGGTTGGTCTTATTCTTTTCATCGTCAAAAATTACCTATAAAACAAGCATTTAATTAATGCATTTAAGCATACATAGTCTTTAATTTTAGATTTTGGCACTTTTTGTGGGCCATTTTGCAAAACAAGTAGGTTCTTTTTTTACCGGATCGTACCAAAATCTAATCAGCACCAGAGTAACCCACATGTGACTTGTCTACCAAATTTTGTAAAATTTGGTCAATTAGTTTTTCAGTTGGAGTGGATACAGGCAATTTTCATGAGCCATTTTGCAAAAAAATGCAGGTTCTTTTATCTATAATTGTACTAAAATCTAATCAGCACCAGGGTCACCCACAAAGGACTTACGTACCAAACTTTATGAAATTCAGTCCATTAGGTTTTGAGTTAGAGTGGATTGCACAGACGTCACGCTAAAAATAGTTTTTTTCATATTCTGGAGATCCCAAAATATATAGATCCATCGAAAACTCGAGTTGCGATTTTTGGTATGATTCCAATACTTCCTCTATACATTACTGTGTATTGTAGGGAAAGTAATAAAACTGTCAGGTTCTACGCAACTTTCAAACAGCTGCAATAATATGCTATTTTACAGTAACATTTAATGAAAAATCTGATATGGGGTACATATGACTTTCCCTACAGGCTCAAATTCATTTTCTCTTTCATTAGGCATTAGATGAAGTTTAATTGTCCAAAAGGACATGGACACTTATTTGATCTTATATCCAATTTGCAGTTTTAATACACGTCTTTTTCATTTGACAACTTAACACATTTTAAAATGTCGCCAGTTTTTCATAATTCCAAAAATTTAAATATCTCAAGAATGGTTCATCCGAGAGTAATGAAATTGGTTTTATTCACTTTGTCATCAAATATTAGGTACACAAGAAGCATTTTATTATTTCATTTCAGCATGTTTAGTCTTTTATTTCAGATTTTGACAATTTTTGCAAGCCATTTATAAAGAAAGACTGGTTTTATTTTATTTTTTAATTGTACCAAAATCTAATCATCACCAGGACAGTGACTTTCCTCCCAGATTTTGTGAAATTTCATCAAATAGTTTTTGAGCTGCAGTGGATACTTACATTTCACAGACTTCGCATTAAAAATTGGGATTTGTGTTCTAGAGGTCCAACAGCGTGTACATCCATTGAAAATTTAAATTCCTAATTTCAACAAGATTCCAATATTTTACTTATACATTATCATGCATTGTAAGGAAAGTAAAAAATATTTCAATTAGCCATTCATGACATTTTTTTAGTGAATGTTAGCAAAAAATATGCCATGCTCTTCTGTTCCTTCAGTGGCCACTAACCTAGTCAAATTACAATATTTTATATGAGGTTAATTTATTTCATTTGTTGATATTATTTCATAATACTCATTGTTCTTTGAGATAATTTTTGCATGGGTTCTTTGTAATATTATTTCTTGGATCTTAATTATAACACATGACATATACCACATGACAACATGTTTAAGATGCACTGATTTATGATATGTTTATATATATATGCATACAGCATTAATATGTTATGCTTTTTTGTAGAACAGTTATGAATGAAAGTACTAATTATGTCAAAATTGCTGCATGTTTTATAACGCAGATAAGTGCCATTTTTTTATGCCATTTAAATTTATTCTAATACATGAATTCCAAAAATGTAAATTTATTCTCATAGGTGCAATTGAGTTGCACTAAAATGTGCCATTTACAAAAACCAAACAAACACACTATACATGTATATATTTATATACCTATATACAATTGTAAAAGTTTCATTGACTTTGCAAATTGAAAAAAAAAATCATCTCAATTCATTTTAAAATTGTAAAATCTCATCATATTTTATGAAAAAGAAAATTTAATTTCACTGACTTCAACTCAGTAGCACCAACAGTGTCAAATTTTCCCATTGCATTAAAATTTTAAGTTATACATTTAAGATTCGTTATTACTTGCCAAATCATTTGTCTCATAGGTCACATTTTTACTTTATATATCCATCTCATTTATAGTTATTTATCAAAGGTTAGTATGTTTGTAAACATTTGAATTCATTTCCCAAATTCCATTTACATTTATTTTCTAAATTTCCATTAATTATTAATGCAATATTAATATATATATATATATATATATATATATATATATATATATATATATTTACAATAAAGAATAAATATCAAGATATTTTAGTCTAACATGTTTTTCTTTATGAATAGTTTCATTAGAAAAGCTTTCAAAATTCATTAGTAATTTATGTGATTTTTTTTTATCATTTTATTCTGTTTTTTAGTTTTATTTTGATGTATTTCAAGATCTATAGTTTTGTTTTAAGAAAATGTATTGGAACCTTTTTCACAAACTATATCTTTAAAACTAATCTATCAATTGGGAAATTACTTTAAATGATTTCATAAATTAATGTTTTACTTCATATGTTATCAGGTACTAAATGTGTCTTTTTTTATGAATTATTTACTTTTTACTATAGTCTTTTAAAATTAGAAAAAAATTCGCACAGTAATATTTTTTGGATTAAAGCCATGTCATTTTTTATGCTATGCAACTTTCTGGAAATAACAGTCATGAGCCATCCTGTATTAATTGTCCATTCATGCATTTGCAGTTAACTGATAGAAATAAATTGTGATAATTGCAAAAATGCATAGTTTTATCTTTAAAAAAAAAGATTTATAACTTGTACAGTTTATGATTATTTGCAAAAGGTAAACGTAATTTGAAATTTTGTACTGTATTATCAATTTAAATCTTAACTGCTAGTGCTATAGTAGGCAAACAGTTATTGAATTCAAATAGAGTATGAAAAGCAGTATATGAGGTACATTCATATTTAAAAGTTCATAAATGCACAAATATAAAATCTGTAAAAAAATTTAAAATAATTACAACATAATTTAAAAATGTATAATCTAGTTACAATCTAGCTATATGTGTATGCCTGTTTTGAAATTTATTAATTGTCTTTATGTTAGCAGAATATAATTTGTTACATTCAGGAAAATTATATTCTCATTAGAATTGCTAATTAGGAGTATATTTAACAAATTTTAGATTTATTTTGTACAAAAGTGTATTCCTGCCATATAGATTTTAGTATCATGAAAATATTTGATGTTGATTAATTATTTTTTACTTTTCATTTTTGCTAGTATGAAAAATCACAGTAATCTCTCAATTTTAACTTACATTATTTACCAACTAATAATAATCGAGCATCTTACAATTGAGAGCTTAACTTGCTAAACAATTCCAACACAGGGCTGAGCAAAATTTTATTGACAAATGGAGAGGTTACTGATTTATTTTACTTTTTTTTTTTTTTTCATAATTTTTGCTCAAATAAGTTTTAAGTTTAATGAAAGGAATGCTCGGACCAAAACATCTGTGTACTTTTATTTATATTTTCACTCTGTTTTGATATAACAGAGTATGGATATTTTATATATTACTTACAAAGCTTGAACTGTAATTTATTTTTTATATAAGCTTTAATATATTTTGACTTTACAAGTTTAATTAAAAGAATATATTTTTACTCATAATTTATCAGTTTATGCAGATATTTAATTATTGCAGACAATAATTATTAATATTTTTATTTATTTTTTTATAAATGCATATACTTTTTAGCTTGTTAATGAAAAATATTGTTTTTATATTGCTTTTTATATGATATGCATTTCTAATTTTTTAATATGCATTATAATTTGTCTCCATACTTTTTTAATTTGTATATTCATAAACAGTTTGTTTCATTTTAGTTTATATGTTAAAAGTTACATTCCAGAAACTAAAGGTTTGTTATTTAAAACTTGAAATTTAAATAGTCGTATAAACACACAGATCTTTAGTTTTATATAACTTAAAACACTGAATATTTAATTTATGAATTGCATGAAACTCCCTTGATTTGTTAAACTACAAAAGCAAAAGATTTTAATACTCCTAATAATCTAAACAAAAATTGCGATTTTCTTAGTTTTGACCTCAATCTGTCTTTCTGAAAGTTAACATCATGATTAACTTTGAATTTCTGCTAAGTAATGTGTGTATGATTATTGTTTATGAGTTTAAACATAATTCAATGATGATATTCTTTAAATATATTGAATTTTCCCCCCTAATTTTATTGAAATATTATTTTTATTTATATTTTGGTAAGTTTATTAAATACTGTTATTTTTTTTTTTATCTAGAGGCAATTTTGAGCTTTATTTGGTATTTTTTTTTAATAGTATTTAAATAATTAATGTGGATACAGTTGCCAGATTGCTTGCATTATATAAGAATTTGCTATACTTAATTTTCAACTCGGTGCAGTTAAGCTCAGGCAAAAAAGAAATGAATGCACACACATATTTATATAAAATCTACCAAAAAATTTAAATTGATGATTGACTTAAACATCATAAGTATGGTTATCGTCATATTTAAATTTATTTTCTGCAAGTAATAAAAAATGCAAATCACAGCATGACCCATGTTTATAATTATTGAACCCTGACACCTATGAGGTTAGCAGAAAATTCTTCTGTTTTGAATTGACAAGGATCTGGCAACGCAAACATGGCATCCACTGAGTTTTCCACATCTTATCAGTTTGCTAAATATCACTTTTCTTGCCAAATATCTGAAATTTCCTAATTTTTTTAACTCTATCATGAGCTAATTTGAAACGGCCTAGATGGCTATGCTAAAGTTTACTAAACACATTCGTCCAACCTGTTGCCTACCTTGCTTAATCTGTCCAATTTTTATGTTGCTTGACTATTTTTTTATGCTGATGATGAAATTTATTTATATTTATGAACTTTTGACAGATTTGCATAAGTCGCTTTGATATACCTTTTTGTATGAGCACCTGCTTTTTTTCATTGAAGCACAGTGGTTTTGTACACAGTTTGTATTGAATCAGAATAAAAATTTTAAATCTTGTGGACTCAAAGATAGACTTTTATAGACAACATGTGTAAAAGTTCCTAGAATATCAATTTTATTTTGAATATTCTAATAATCAAGTACATTTCACTCTTTCTGAAAACAATCGTTTCATAAGTGTTAATATTAAACATTAAACAAGCACATAGGAATGTCTCCTATGACAAACTCCTGACTTTCTCATGCATTAATATTCCTTCTTATTTAGATGTACCCAGGCCTGGTGCTAGAGTTTGTAAGGCCAAGGATGGCTCCTCATTTTAAGGTAAAGAAAAATAATGTTTCCCTACATACTTTTTTTATACAAGATGCTGAAAAGTGGGTAGATCAGAGGAGTAATACCGTTACTTTTTTATTATTATTATTCTAAATAAAGGATAGTTATGGCTTTCCTTTTTTATTTTCCAACATTTAGAGGGCTAAAAAATGTTCCAATTTGTCTTCGATTTTCTGATGTTAAATTAAATTAAAAAAAAAAAAATTGCATTTAAATGTTATTTATCTGAAGCTCAAGGTGGGTTACCTTGTTCACCTTGCACTAACATTGGACCTGAATGTACTTATTTTAATATATCTTCTTGTACTTACGATCTCCTTTAATTGCAAAATGCTCACATTCGAGGGAGGGAAAGAGATTTGTGCCCAAGCTACACAGCCTACCCAAAGGTATAAGGCAACAAAGTGTGTGGCTGAAAAAGGGAGACCCCTGAACCCCCAAAAAACCAAATGAGCTGCCCAGACCTGCTGAATGGACATCCATGAAACAACAGACTGGGGATAGCCACCCAGAAAACCAGGGCCTTGCCCAAACCAATATAAGCCATACCACCCAGTGAATCACCCTGCACCCCACCCCACCCCACCGCCTCAGATTTATTAAAGAAAGAAAAATATAGGCTCACCCCAAGAATGAGAGGAAAATGTGCACATTAGGTGCCTTAGTAGGTAAAAAAATACACAGAAATTAAGTTAGTTCAGACCTTCAACAATATTCTTGGCGGCAATAAAAATAAAATTTTTAATTCAAAAATTTCACTGAGAGTTGGCTGGCACCCTATAAAACCACAGGGCCCTGTATTCCTCCAATTGTTTTTCAAAGTGAAACTCAATAGTAAAGGGGCAGTCAAGAATATATGTTCTACATCACCGGCCTTACACAAAAAATTGGAGAAATTTTTTAATTTAAATCTGTGAAGGTATTTCATAAAATGGCCATGGCCTGTGAAAAAAATGAATTAAAAACTTTGAATATTATTATTAACCCTATAATTTGAAGATTATTGTTAACCCTCAGAAAGAACTGCCCAGCCCTGTCACCCCAAACTGAGAAGTCCTAAAATTTCTGACACTTTTCCATAAAAAAAAAACCCTTTAAAACCCTAGAAATGAAAAAATAGAAAAAAGGCATGTTCAGGGGCTCCCCAGTTGAGGCCGATAGCTTGGAGAACCTGTCTTATTACTGTCAATGCCC
Organism: Amaurobius ferox; assembly: GCA_951213105.1. Lineage (NCBI taxonomy): Eukaryota > Metazoa > Arthropoda > Arachnida > Araneae > Amaurobiidae > Amaurobius > Amaurobius ferox. Next base: position 128,958,316 of record OX578147.1, read on the forward strand.
ACAGGGGCCTTCTCCCATGAAAGACCCACATAGGGTAGACAAGACATGAAAAATTAAAAAAAAGGGAAGAAATCAAATATAAAGGGGCGGGCTCTTGATAAAAGTTTGTATGGAAGTCCACAATTTGTATAAGCAACTCTGTATATATATATTTCCTTTTCATTTATTGTATTTAAATAAAATCTAACCACAGTACTATTGCATACAAAATGCTCAAGATATAATAGTTATTGTAACTGTCTCGACATATGAGCTTTCATTTTTAAAGTAATTTGATATAGAAATTGCTGTAAAGCTTTCTGTTCCATATTGATGACATAAGTGGAATTAGAAATTAATTTTTTTTTTATCCTTCTTTATCGTTATCTAATGATTTAGACAAATAGATTGTCAAAAGGCCAGCAATAAAATGTCTTTCATGAAATATTTATTTTTACTTGTGCTCAAGCCAGAATAATATTAATGAATTTAATATAATTTTAATCTCAACATCTCTCTATCATTCTCCCTTGTAAGACTTTCAGGCTACTTCAACTATTTTGAATTAGTGCATTTTATAACCATAAAATCTCTACAATTTTCAAACTTTACAATTTAAAATTCAATTCTAACATTTGCAATATATAAGTTGTCCATGAGGGTCTATCATGATATATTACTATTTTTTTATTTATATTATATGATAATTATGTAATATTTTATTGTACATATTTTTATTCTGTATGCATTACATTATATGTAAATTTAATATAAAATATATTTATTCAAAATTGTACAGTAGTATTTGAAATTTTATTAATTGTTTATTTAGTTATTAAATACAGACTAGTTATTCTTTGAATGTTTAAAAGTGTATACTTTTATTTATAAAATTTAAAGCTTTATAATTTTATAATATATGTAAAGATATCTGGTATTTTGAGAAAATTCTTCAGCAGAAGATACCAGAAATTAAGAAAAATATAGGAGATTGAAACTTGTAAATGGTGATCTGTTTTCTAAATAATATATGCTATACTTTTTACATATGCTGCAAAATATAAGCTCAAAAATATAAGCTTAAAAATATGTAAACAATACAACAGATTCAAAGTAATGTTTGATTACTGGTATAAAATTTGAAAAAAATTAATAAATATTTTAGAGAAAATGTATTTATTAACAAGCAATTCAATTTAAATAGTCAAGGCACTGATACTGGACTGATCAGCAATTATCTGTCCAACTTCATTGCTGTAAATGATTGAACAATATTCAAAGAGAGGAAGGTTGTTTTCGTGAACAGAAAATTGTCTGTTTTTGTAGCAAATTTTGTGTATTATTTTGCTTAAAATATTAATACATTATATATATATTTATTTACGATTCAAAAATTAAATTGTTTTATTATTTTAAACATTTAATTTTTCATTTTTAACTAATAAGGATTTTTAAAAAAATCATAATTCAGTTAAACAATATTTAAGAAATTTTAATTTCAGGGACCCTGCTACTATATTTAATTTGCCATGTTTTATAAATTTCTACATTAAAAAAAAAAGGCAGCAACAAAAAGTTGTGAGGCAGCTAATATCTCCTTAGATCTGTACAATACAGATGTTGCTTACAATAGCACACTTTGGCTGTATATCTGGCAATAATATTTTGTCTGTATTGTTGTAGTGATTAGAATGTGCTAGAAGTGATTTTTTATCACTTAGGCACTTTATATATTTTGCTTCATCTTTCATGTATTCAAGATGCTCAGGCACCTTAGTTTATGCTATTAAAATTTTTGCACTTTTGTCTAAATGGGGAATATTTTCAATATTCCTATCACAATGGGATAACAATTATTCCAAACTAGGAATAATTACTTTTCTATTATGATATCTCTAAAATTGGCATTTATTTATATTGCCAATTTTATGTGTTTTGCAATATTTTATTTTGTATGCTTAATCTAAAAAGCAGCAATTCTCAACTATGGTTGCAAAGGTACTGGTGTGCTTCAAAGATCTTTTATATTTGTGAAGTGTATCATATAAGACAATCTGCTACTTATATTTGTTGTTTACATTAAGGCTTTTTATACATAAATCAAATCATTCCATTCTTTAGCAGTATTCCCTTTCACTGTGTCTTGGTTTTGTATTGACTCTCATTTCTAGTTTTATATGAAGTAGCTTTATGTAATTTATCGTAACACAAAATTTTACTTCCAGAGTAGTTTAATATTACATATAGTAGAAAATGTTTTAAGTATAGCGCTGAAAATGAAGTTGAGAATTGCTGATTTGGTTCTACTTTTCTGAAATAATTATTTTCCAAATTCTCTATAACTAAAAAAATGGCTGTTAGGGTATTTTATCTTTTATTATCCATGGCCTTATACACATACTTATAATTTGCTGTATCTCATTAAAACTTCATAACTTACTGTCATATTTCATAAAATATTTCATGTACTACTAATTAATTTTCATCCTCTCTCTTTATACGCATTTTTTATATTTTTTCAATAAAAATGTTCGAATGTTTTTATATTCATAAAAGAACCAGGGGCCATAGAAGATTTGTCATACTTTTTTAATCAGAAGGTGTCTGAGCATTTTCTGGATTAATTATTCCAACTGTGGATTTTTTCTGTTACTGATTTTGTATTCTTACTTAATGAAGTGAATCTCAATAAGCTTATCTCCTCTCTTACACTTTTAACCATGTCAAACATACAAAAGCAATATAACAATTTATAATTTATTCTTATTTATGTCTACAGGATTTAAACCTTGTTAAGAATTTTTACTTATTTTAAACATATTTGCTCAGTCCCTTGATGGTGTAATTATATCAATGTATAATATATAAATAAAATTGATTGTGTGATATTGGTTTTTTGTTTCATTTAGAATTTAAACGATGAAATAAGAATTTGATAAAAAGTTCAAAGTTTCTTATTTAGCTATGTCTCTGTACTTAGTCCAATGATCATTCATCTTAAGCATATCTGCTTTTCCTAGCTTTACAAATCTGTTGTAGATCACTATAGATACATTCTACAGAAATGGCAAGAGAACAAAACCAGTAGCTTTTGCACCACTTCTCCAGTAACTTTCAGTTGCAGGATAAAAATTAAATTAGTTTATAACATTGAAATGTCTCTTGCACTTCATATTGAGACATGTGAATACCTAGTACTATTGAACTTTTACAATTCTAAAAGTTAAAACCATTAAACACTTTAAAATATTTATAGGAAAACTGCTTAAAGCTACTGAAATTTCTTAACAAAAACACTTGCATTGTTTTACATATGAAATTTTTATAACTGATTTAAAGTGGTAATATATATTATGATCACAATAATTTCATGAAGCTCATTGATAGAAACTCAGAATTTTATTGTTTTTAAAATTATAATATTATTCTCAATAGAAGGTGCTAGCCGGATCATTTCTTTACTACCTTTAGTTTCAGAGTTTTTTCTTCTCAAAAGTAAAAGCAGAGCGGCTGTTATGATTTGATTATACTGATATAAATTTTTCATAGTGAAAACAAAATAAATTCAGAGATAATTCAAAAATTTTGAGTGGGGATGTTTCAGTGGTTTCCCACTCATAGTAATATTATCTAAAAAGTTTGAAAAAAAAATATAGTGTAAGATTATTAAGAAAAAGCTAATGTTGCATATAAAGCATCAGTGTTTGAAAGCTTTTACCCAAATGTTGCACAAGCCTTATATGATATGACATAGCAATTGTGGCAGAATATTTAAATGAGTTGGAGCCTTTAAAAATACCCCCTAAAAATTTAGAACAAATTTATTTTTTCCGGAACTATGGGAAGTCACTTAATTTATATTTTTCTTGGATCTAACAAATGTCTTTCAATGTTCCATGCGTCAACAATTCCGGATGCAAAAAATAAATACTAATTTTCGGTCATACATATTTCTTTCACAATGCAAAATGCAATGACTCAAAATTCCCACTTTTTAGAAACTTTATAAAATCCTGGGAATAAACTGGGTTTTTTCCAGTCTTTGCAACTTTAATTAGGAAAAACTTGGTATTAAACCTCCCAGCTGTTAAACATCCCCTCTCGCTTAAAAACTAGATAGCAAATAAGCTAACGTACAGAAAGGTGTGGGTTTGGATCATGAGCACGTGACGTCACGCGGACAATTGTGTCCTTACGTTTTCAAAACAAAATACTTGTTTGCTTAGCAGTATGGTTATTTTCATTATTTCTGTATTAAAAACGATTACTTTAAACTTACAATCGTTTAACCTCTAATTTTAGTAGGATATATCTAAATTTATCTTCTTTGTTGGATGTTTTTAATTAACCGGAAAATAAAATATTAACTTTCATTAAAATATATACAAAAGTTTTTTTGTTTTTCAAGAAAAATCGTTATTTACCTTTCCCCCTCGCTCGCATAAACATTGCAGAATTTACTAGTAAATCATAGATCTTTAGAACGCTATTTATTGACTACGGTAAAAATGAGTAGTAGTGTATATTCACTTAAAATGCACTTTAACAAATGAAATCTTTAAATGTATATTGTTATTAAAGTATTCAAAATAACTTATGTTCGTCACAAAGATAAATTCTGTGCTTGTTGGGTTCAGTTTCAATTTTTATTTAACACTAGCCGCCTTCGGCGACCAGCCTGTTCGCTACCCTTGAAAATTCTGACCATGGCAAACTCGCTGGCGCGACCTACCAGAAAGGTGTAAGGTAACTATTTGGACGGCCAGGAAGTGCCTCCCAATTTAGACCGGAACCCAGTGGGGGAGATATCCACAGGGACCGTACCCTCTTTCTCCTACCACCAACCTCTCGGAAGGACTTACGGACCCACATGTTTAACGTGATCATACTCCGCGTGAACACGGCGGCAGTTTGGGCAGTGGCGGGGATCGAACCCGAGTCTATATCAAGTGCAATTCCCGCGTGCTAATTTAAATTTTATAATGACCATATGCTAAGTTCTTAATTCCATCATTTAAAATATATACATCGCCACAATTCAATCCAGCATAATGAGTCAAAAACCGTATAAAAAGCGAATACTAATGGAAACAGCGTGATGTCCCCCCCAGCTGCGCGCGCAGGGTAAGTGGAAAGTCGACCCTCTTGCCATTACGCGCTATGGAAAAAATAATGCCCTTTTGCCCTTACGTTTCTGCGCATTCTACTACGCAGGTTGTTTATTTACACTCGTGCCTATGCTCTTATAGAGCATGGGCTTCACTCATTTTCAATCCTTTATAAACGGTCTAACTTAAGATAATGATTAGATGTGGGACATGACTTTTCATCAATAACAGGTATGTGAGGGTGGGCTTGTGACAGCCCAGTGGTTAACGCGCTGGGGTTTGCACTCGGACGATCCGAGTACGATTATCACCTCCGACCAAATTGTCCCCATGTTCACGCGCAGTACGGACACGTTAAATATGTGAGTCCGTAAGTCATTCCGAGTGGTTGGTGGTAGGGGAAGGAAGACGGTTCCGATTTAAATTGTATGGCACTTACAAACTTCCAATGGCACTTCCCAGTCGTCTGGGTCGAAGAAGAAGGTATGTGAGTAAGAAAATTTCTCAAGCAAAGCTAAAGAGTTCGCCATTTTGAGTCAAACGTAGTTCTGTTAATTAAGCTTCGCAGAAAATAATCATTATTTGTAATACTACAGAATTTCAGGCATTTTCCACGAATAACTTAACATTCATCTAACTTTAAACAAGATGACGAAGCATCCGTTTGCGTATTTGGGAGTTAATAAATCTGATTTCCCTTTCAAAATCACATATTACATGAGAATCTCAGTTAAACAAAAGTGGCCAATAATTTTCTGGCAGATTTTTAGCATATTGTAATTATGAAAGATTTTGAAGTTTTCATAATATATATAGTATTTGAAAATAATTAATATACAAAATTATTTAAGGGCATTGTTGACTACAGTGATTTTCATCTCCAGATTTATTTCTCACTCATTTTCAGTGCAATCTTTAGAGTTGTTTAATTTCATCAGTTCAAGCTATGTGTATTACAAAACCGATATATTTTTATATCACTTGCTAATAATACTCTAATATATTCCTACTTCATACATGGGCACAAGTAGAACTTTTTGCAGGGGTAGGGCAAACTCAAGCATAAGATGCACAACATCAGCTAACTTGATGCTCGCCTTTCCTATCTTGAATGTCCAAGGGGAGAGAAATTTTATCGCTATAATTATTAAAATATTTATTGGAATAATTATTATATTATATTTGGGATAAAACTTATTGAAGATGCGAATTCCAATATAAATTTCATTTGTAATACCAAAACCTTTTTAAGTTAAAACGCCAATCACTCGGCCTTCCTTGTCAAAAGTTCTCGTGCTGCGCTGATACATGCATAGAATTTTTTTTCAAGGGGTGAGAAAAAATAATAATAAGCACCCATAAAAAAATTAATCTATAGCCCCGACACTCGGCATGCAAATGCCGTTTTAAGAGTTATGCAAATGATCAAACTGTCAGCGCCAAGGATTTTATGGGACTCATGCAATGCGCATGAGAACAATGCATCATACAGTATTTAAAATGACAGGTATTCCCAGTCACGGACAATTGGAACTGTATTTTCTACTTTGACTACTGCAAGATGTGTACAGAGATGCCTTTGAGATGTACTCGACGACGCTACGAACAATTATCGGATTTAGAGAGAGGTCCTATATCGTAGACGTATCAGTCGCGATCTTGGTTGGAGCGTTATGGTAGTTTCTTTGCGCTGGCAACAAGGGATCAGAGAAAGTACTTGTAACCGGCTCAGAACGTCCCAGACAGACAACTGTTCGAGAGAATTGTGCAGTCAGGAGAGAAGCTACGTCCACACCAATGCCGACTCTATCTTTCAAGTCATTTGCCATCTTCCATACATCGTGTATGAGGGGATACCATTTAGAGACGACTGGCAGAAGGTAGGATTAGGTCTCGACGTCCAATAAGGCGCCTACCATTGACCCCTCAACATAGATATTGCCATTGGGATTGGTTCCAAACTCTGTCAGTCTGGACAGTGTCCGATTGGAGGCATGTTGTCATTAGCGACGAACCCCATTTCTCTCGCACTGCTGATGACTGCCGCATACGTATGTGTGGAGGAAGACTGCCGTTGTATCGAAAAGTCATGAGGCACCTGACGCTGAAAGCGTCTTAATCGTCCTCGATTTCCTCTTTACTTGTGCTGAGTCTGTGACATTAGCTGAGTTGTCGTGAGTCTGTCCATAAGAGCACCTCAGATGGGCGGGGCTTCAGTTGGGATTCTGAAAAGGGACTGGCGATGGCACTTGTGGAAATCCGTGGCGGTGGCACGTGCTACTGGTGGAACTATTCTGATCAACTTGCTGCTGGCCCTGAATACACTAATTCTGGGGGGGGGATTGATATCTGCGACCATGCAAAAAAGTTTTGCCATGGGATCATCTTCAAAGGTTATGATTTTGAGGATGTATAATAAGTCCTGCAGGTTACTCAGATCGAAGCGTTTTTCTACCTCCTTAAAAAATTTATGGAAGTCAAGAAATGCGTTCGAAGTCTGAGGGGGGGGGGGGGGGGGTCAATTCCTGTGTCAGGTCGTGCCCGGGCAGAATGCTCTCCGGTTTTTCCTGAGACCGTCTCAGCACTCGCCTGCACTTCCTGAACAGGGGGGATGCTTTTAGAAGAGAGGGGGGAGTTTTTCTCACCAAGGTTTGGGGGAGAGGGTCAATTTAGAATTTGGAAGGGGTTTTTTAGCGACCTGGAACTTTTTGCGGTTCCAGGGGTTTTGGGGGCAATGCCTAAAATTGACGGGGTGATCTCCGCCGCAGTTGCAACATTTTGCAGGTAACTCTCTCGATTTCTCACATTCCCTACTGGGGTGGCCTTCGCCACACTTTAAACAGCGAGGGGGGAGGGTACATTGATTACTGTGATGGTTGAAAAGTTGGCAATTATAACACATTTTGAAGCCTTTGCTTTTAAATGTTTCAATTTTAATCTGCATGTAGAGTATACTTTTTATTTCATGGATCCCCGCCTAGTCTTCTGTAGGCTCGAGGCCTACCAGAAAAATGGGGAGGGGGCTCCTATCTTTCCTATTTCTAAGTTGAGCAACTCTGATAACTTTGAATCCTTCACTAGCAAGGGCAGTTTTTACTTTTTCACTATCGGTATTGAACTTAGGTCTTTCCTGTTTCAAATTGATGGCTGGGCCTGCACACTCCTGAAGTCCTCAACGGACCCAGGAGTGATTCGGATCACCCTTCCCATAAGAAGGCCCTGTACTTTATTCTCGAGCTCTCCAATCACTTGAGGAGTCCACATAGAAAGAGGAGACTATCCTTAGGTTGAGGGGGGAGGGGGCTCAATAGCCATAGTGGCTTCCTCACTCTCAAGTTCTGAAAATTTATTTTGAGTCTCAGGTTCTGGCTCAGGTTGGGCCGAAAGTTTTGGCTTCTTCCAATTACTAGGGGTAACATAACCCTCAATTTTCTTGTACATCTCGTCTTTAAAAATTATATACAAGTCATCATCGGTGGTTTCTTTCCAGTTTTTTACCATATCGTTTATGAAATTATACGTATCGCGATTAACTAACGTATGTGGGTCAGGGTTTTGCAGCAGCGCAGAAGCATCAAGAATACTACCTGTGATGATTTTCTGTAATATCTTGATTTGGCTCCATTCAATGTCCTCGTCCTCGAGTTCTGGCCGCTCTTCAAGTCTGGCAATGATGTAGCCATAACAGATGAAATGGGTTACTATCTTCCTGGTGATAGAGTCTCTAGGAATTACATCTTTGGGGATATCCAGAGTCTTTAGATATTCATTTTCGAAGGTCGCTGCAGTCCCGTAGCGGGTTTCCTGTTGCACCAGCTTGCTTGAAGTTCCGGCTGCTTGAACGTCCATATCACTCGGTCCAATGTCAGCTTGGAAGTATGCCCCCGGGACATATGGCTTCTTCTTGATAGCACTCTTGATCTTTTTGCTTTTAACTAGACTTTTAGTCTTAAAGGAGGATTTCCTAACACACTTTCCATCCGCACTTACGGTCCTCCCATCCTCAGCCATGTTGAGAGCACGAGGCAGCACAAGCATGTACTGACCAATCTGTGGTTTGGCATTTTGCACATTTTGTCATGTTTGAAAATGAAATGTTAAGTATTCCTCCATTTTAAAGGCATTTTAGCGTTTTTTTTCCCTGTAAAAATGTCACGTAATAATGTAAGTCCCCCCCACCACCACGCCCTAAATTTTCAGAAAATGGTTATATTTATTACTTTTCCTATATAGTATATAGCATAATGTATAGGCAGTGTTTCTTTCAGGACTTTTTAGCCAGGGAGCGAATGAAATTTTAGGGAAGGAAGTTTTCTATTTGCTCTATATAAATATATCTAAATGATGTGTAGTAAATAGAAACTAGGTTAACATAAAATGCCTCCAGGGGGTGGGGCGAAGCCCCCCGAAGGTATGCCTGAAAGAAACACTGTGTATAGGGAAAGTATTATGACGAGATCAAAAATCGAATCTGAATTTTTGACTGGAAAGCAACGTATCCCTGATCTCGAATTGAACGCTTTTGAAAAATGAACGTTCCACTGTAATAAAATTGTAAAATGCCATTACATTATAATTCAGTTATTACAGCAAACTTCGGTTTATCTGACAACCGATGTTTCGAAATGTCCGATATCCCGGCACACCTCTCGAACAGCTTTTGGGTCCATTCGGCTGTATTGGGATACATTTACTATAATTGTAGCGCTCTAGACAAAAATAACACATTTATTGTCCATTATTTTGTTTTAAATTATTTTTTACCGTTTTGTACCCCCCACTTTAGTTCGACATACAATAATCCGCCAAATTTGATAATCCGGCACTGCCGAACTCTCGAGCGTGCCTGATTATCGGAAGTTCACGGCATTTTATTTTATTTGTAACCGTGCTAAAATATATATCATGAAACTTTATTTGCTAATGTTAAATTTTTATCTCCTTGCATTATTTTATCACGCTTCGCTACTGCTTCCAAGAGACTGGTGGCAGGAGAAGAAAGGTACTGTCCCTATGGACACAGAATACTGTGCCTGTGGGTATCTCTCCCACTGGATTCCGATCTAAATTGAATGGCACTGTCTCAACCGTTCAGACAAATAAATTCTTCTTCTTCTTCGACTCAGACTGTTCGACTTACCCGAAAGATATCGGACATTTGGGTAGGTCGGATAATCTTAGCACTGATCTCTGCTACAACTAGACTGCGCACGTCGAAATTGAACACCACAGATGTGACCTTACTCCATCTTATAATTATCACTTTTACTAGAGATGGTTTTGATGTTATTTGAAAGAGGATTTCATCAGCGCGCTAGACCTTCTGGGAGGGCAGTGCTTTTTGGAACAATGGTGGAATCACATGTGGAGGTTTGTGAAAAAAATCCTCGCGCAACCAGGCTCATGTCCAAGAGTAGAGGCCAGTGGAACTGGGTTGAAAGAATGAAACGAACTGGATAACAAGATCCAATCATGGATGGACTTCGTGATCCAAGTACAGCCAGTTCAGAACTGTTTGAAGTCGTTGATTGGTTGTCAAATTTGGAATCGTGTTCTGCCTATCATGGTTCTGTCTGCAGGACTGCAAGTAACCCAAACTTGGGCAACCAGTAGGTAAATAGACTGCAATTTCTTATTAATTTTGTTACTTTCGACATGAAATGGAATATTTCAATGGATTATTCCAAAATTGATTATACTCTCTCAAATCCTGAGTACAGTCCTCGAATTTTTAACTACCATCCTCAAAAAATGTATTACTCCTTGAAGACAACAAATGTTCTCAAATCAGTTCATTATTGATTTTGCATAATGTTACATGCTTTACAAATGAATAATATTTTCCTCATCAAATTTGAAGAGAAAATTATTAATGATTTCATAAATTGAAATACATTTTACTGCAAAAAAATAAAATAATGAGGCACATTCAGGCTATCAACTGTTTTCAAATTGGACATCCATTTACTTTTGAGATATATTTTCTAAATTATGGCCTACGAGACATATTTAATTTAGCTTCATATGAATGATTCAAATTTAATTCAAATTTTGATTTTTCCTTAATTTTTGAACATGGATGATGGAATTTGAGCATGAAGAATGAATTAAAACAAAAACCATAAAGAGGTCACGTGACATTGTTGTCTTATTAGTGTCATGGCGGACGTAATGGCTGACTTAGTAATTTTGACAAAGTGCTTACGTTTACTTCGTTTTTAAACATTTTTTCTTGAGTATTGGCGATTGCCAGAATACATGCTTCACTAATGGTTATTTGTGAAACGGGAACAATGCAATTTGAACTTTCGAAAGAAAGACAAGTTAGAAAAAAGAAAGCTCGGACATGGACTGAAGCGGCGAAGCTTGTAAGTAGAGTAATGAGAAGTCGTACTACGCTGCTGTTTTGAGTCTCCATGTTTACGATTTACGAATTTGCTCATACATTTTGTTTTGCATATTTATTGTACGATCTCATTTTAAATATAAAATCGTGTGTGTTGTGTGCATTTAAAAAAAAAATATCGCCACTGAATTGAATTTTGAATAGTATTTAAAAATATTTTAAAATCGTGTATTCATTTATTCAAATTAAAATTTGATATTATAAATTTGGTAAAAATCTATAATTTTCTTTTGAAGTCCGAGGTCTGTATCTTTAAATAATAACATGTTTATCTAATTTATTATTATTATTATTATTATTTTTTGTTTTGCTTTTTTTTATTTTTATTTTCGTATGTTTAATAGTTATTAAATAAATATGTATTATACAGAATGCAAATTATTAAAACTTGAAAACGTTTTTCACATTTTTTGGATAGTTTGATTATATTAGTTAATGATAAACGGCTTAAAATTCATATAAAAAATACATTAATCAACAGTCACCTGTCAAATTTTATTTTGACTCATGATTTTAAAAATTTAATAATTTTGGTGCATAATTCGAATTTGTTTGAACCACTGTCAAAAAGTAATAATCTATACAAAATTGTATACAATTTAATTGTATTTTTAATAGCAATGTCTCTTTGTTAATTTAAAGTAATGAGTTATTTTTTATCTATCTTATTGAATTTATTTGTGACAATTGATAATGACATTTATAATGGTTAATGGGGATTTCTGAAAGAAATAAACTTGATTTGTTTGATATTATTTGGGATTATGGAACATTGTGCACATTAAAAAATAAAAAAAATAACGATAATGTACTGATATAACATCAAAAGATTTGTGAATCTATAATTTAGACAAACATTCTTGATTTGTGTATGATAGTACTTTAGGGGGAGACTCTTGTACAGCTAGGACCAGCTATTTTGCAACTGTAATAATATCTCTTGGAACAAATTTTCAGTAACAAATATAGTTTTTACTACTGGTTAAGTCTTTTATTCCCTTTGTTTTGAAATCCTTTTATGGCTAGTTTTTTTTGTTTTTCTAAAATATATTAAATTAAAATAAAATTACAAATGGCCCTATGTACAATGACAGTGTTGTACCTTGGACCAGTAGGATTAAACCTGGGTTATTATTAAAATATATATATATATATATATATATATATAGGATGTGTTAAATATTAATACATATTTATGGAAAATAGCCAAAACTGTATAGAAACTTAGCTTTGTCAATATTCTATTTTCTCTTTTAATGTATAGTAACAAAAACTGTCATACATCAACACAAAAATTTATCTTTATCTTCAAAAATCAAAATTAAAATGATGTGGAGCATTTTACTTTTGAACTCCATATAAAGATTTTTCTTTCCACTCAGTTGCAGCTTTTTCCTTTTTTAATTCAAAATGGTTGCTAAGATTTCAAACTATGTTGTTGCTTGACCTCAAAGAGTAATAATGCTGTAAAATAAATATTATTGAAATAGAGTTAGGTGGCCCTAGGTACATGATGGCCCTAGATGTAAATTTTTCCCCTATATCTCTATTTTGTATATGTGGATTCACAAAATGCTATTTTTAAAAATTTTTCATGAATGTTTATATTTTAAATACAAGGAGGGAATCAGAAATGGAGCTAGATATTGGGAGAGGGGGCACATAGACTTTTAATTGTCAGTACTTGATGGTTTCTTCATCTCTTTCAGTGGCGCCGACTTTGTGGGTTCCAGACACTTTTTGAACCCTCAATAATTTTGTTGTGGATTTCTCGAACCCCTAATATTTTTGCACGTATTTAGTGGGTAAAATGTACACATATATGCCTAACTTTTATTTTTTGTTATCAATTCTTCAAGTTTTTCAATTATTTATTCCCTGTTTACTGTGCGTATGGAAATTTACCCCTCAGGCTGTTTATTGTAGATGATTACCAGAATCCAGAAATGATTTAAAGGGAAATTTGTTGACATTTTTAACATTGGTAAAAATACCTAAAAATACAGTTTACATTTTTTTGTTACTTTTATAAAGATAATTGAGTTGAAAATTCACACAGTATCTGTAAATGAAAAGTTGTGCTTGCAAAAGCAAAATAAATAAAATAAATAATTATCAAGAGAAAAAAAAATATTTTTTTTCCTGTACTTAATTATAATTTGCTTGATTTTAGCATTTCAGACGTCTTATTGTGGAAGATAATCTGATTGACTGAAATTTAAATTAGACTTAAATCCTTTGAAAAATACATGGGTCATTTAATTTAAAATCTCCGGAACCCCCAATAGTTTTTCAAGTCAGTGCCTATGATCTCTTTAATATATTATTATTACAAAAGACTAGTATAAATCCTGCTTTTAAAAAGCAGATGGCTTTTATAATCATTGGCTTATAGTTTAAAGTATGTGGTATCTTCTAGCTCAGTGTTTTTCAGACTTTTTTGGTTTCAGAACCCTTTTTGAAATTCAATTCGATAGCGGAACACCAAATTGAGAAAAAATCCAATGTAGTCAAAATTATGCATCCAAATTGTTTTTATTTTTGTGAAAATGTTCACATAAAATTATCATGTCACAGAACCCCAAGAATACTGTTGCAGAACTCTGAGGGTTCCATAGAACATACTTTAAAAAACGCTGCTCTAGCTAGCTAACTAAAATCTTTCAAATTAAGCTAGTAGTACTAGTAATTTTTGGCCTTCAACCCTAGGGATGTGAAAGAGCAGTTAATAAAATTCTAGAAACTCAAATAAAAGTAGTTATTATTATCTGAAACCAACTTTTTTTAATGTTACTCTTTATTAAATATATAACTTTAAACTGATTATATTATTTTATATAGAATGTATATATACCGTTTATTACTTACCTATTACATTGTATTTAAATGATTGTAACTTGTTTAAGTCTGTGGCTAATAATGAATCAATATTGGCTAGTACAAATATAGTGTCTAACGGTCAGTGACTACTAAACTTTAAAATCATAATTTAAGCTATTATATATAATCATAATTTAAGCAAAGCCACCAAGGCCTTTTTAAAGTTAACCATAATACACATTAAAACATTATAAAATATCAGTATTTTATCATAATTTAATTTTTTTGTGTCATTTATTTTGTTACTGTCCATTGTTAAAAATTTTATATAAAGTATTCGTTAGTGGTTCTAGTCCGATGAAGCTGAAATGATTTTGTGTGAATAATGTTTTTCATTGGAGGTGGTTTATTCTCATTAGATATTTTCATTCAAAACAATTTAAAATATTAAAATAGAAATTGTATTCATTATATTTTGAAAACTAAGAATCTGTTATAAAATGATGACAATTGATTCAGCACTATCAGAAACTGGTGTGCAAAATTTTAGTTAGAAAAATTTCAAAATTTCAGTGCAATGCAAAGTTTGAACTCTTGACATTTGTGCAACGAGTAATCAGACATTGTTATTGCATAGAAAAAACCATAATTTAAAGTGAAAGGACACATTTGGAAGTCAATTCAGCTTAGAACAATGCATGCTATGTCTGTTTCTCTTTATATAACTTGAACTTTACATTTAACATTAGACAAGCTTTTCATATAAAATAATTTTATTTCAAATTTCATTCAAAACTCAAAATCAGCAACAATAAATCGTGAAATTGCAAATTAAACTAAATGCATATATTTAGTATGAAATGCCCTAGGCAAATACTAAATTTATATTCTGGACTTTATGTGGGGCACTAGAGATTTGCGCTATCTTTAAAATAGAAATATATTTTTAACTACTTTCAAATTAAATTGCTATTAGAAAGCATAACAATGACTGTGAAAAGCATTTTTAATGCAAATTTTATGCTTTTTAACTATGTTTGAAGGTAAGCTATTCTATAAAATGCTAGTGAAAGTTAACTTTCAATATTTGCTTTATGTAACGTGGGGAATTATTTTGGCAAGATACCGATCATGTACACAGCTTGATATTGTGGTGCTCAAAAATTTGCCACCCACATTTTCCCGTGACATTGAGGGAAAAAAGACAGTAGCACATTTAAAATGATATAGTTTTAATATTAATCAAAATACATTGAAGAGGATGGTATGCAGTAATGCACAGAAATTATTTACTTAGAAATGTTTTTGTGTGAAATGAGAAATATGTGACATTCTTATTTAAAAAAATATTTAATAATATAGAGTTTTGCATAATTAAAAGAAAATATTAAATTTTTGAAAAAATCTTGAGTAATGTCTATTGTCATATAATAATGGCTAGAGTGCGATGGCACTTGAAAATTTCATATAAAGGTCAATGCACTAAAAATTGGATGCAACCTTTGGGTTTATTATGCTATATTTCATATTTATTTTGAAAATACTGAATTTTTGGGGGTAATGACATTTTTTAGCACTAGATTCTATGCCGCAACATATCCAAAATGTAATTGACAGGAATGGCCACCTTACGCCTTATTGAGTTGTAATGTATCATGTGTATATTAGCGATTATTGTTAAGTTGCATCAAATTAAATAGTATTGAGCTTCTTTGTGTCAGTTAGTAAGTATTTTAAGTTTTGTCTTATATTAAGTTTTGTTCGTTAATAAGTAAGTTATGCCATGAATAAAAAAAAAATGTGTTAATGTCATTTAATATTTTAATACAATACACATTTGTTTGCTATGAAATAATTCTTTTATTTTTATAGCACACAAATAGTTAGAGAAATATTATATAATTTTTAATTAAATCAGTCTAGGTAGAAATTGAAAATAAATTTTTGGATGATTTGAATAAAATGTGAATGATTTTCACCCAATTTCTTGAGGAAAATTTATTAGTGGCCTCAAGGGCACTAAATTTTGGCAACTTTAATAAACCTCATTTAATATTAACATATTGATGGTTAAAAATGTCATTTGCGATCACCTAAAATTCATGAATTTGTGACTCCACCTAGGCCACCCATAGAAATTATGAGCCCTCTACAAGTATTTATCATGGATTCCCTCCAAATTTGATTTTCCTCCTTATTTGGAAAGTTTTCATGTCTTCTCCAGCCTAAAACAGTGAGAGGGTCGAGCCGCACCCTATTTGAGTAGTGTCCATCCCCCTATGGGTAGCACAGACCTCATATGCTTATTGATAGATGTTTTTGGAAAGAATGTGCCATATCAACGAAATAGAAAAGATATAACTGCAGAGTGTGCGTAACTTTCATTTTACTACATTAAATATGGAAATGAACCCCAAATGTTCTTTTCCTTATATCTCCTTTATTTATGGTCCGAATCTCATATAAATATATGTTTAGTTTATTATTGACATAAGAAATCGTATGATGATAAAAAAAATGACTGTTGCCTTTTGAATTTTTGGAAATAATAAGCAACTAAATATGAAGATGACTTCATGTAAATTAAATGCACATTTATTTATAGTTGACATTATTCCGAGTCTAATGATACTTTTGGTCTGGTGGTATGAACCTAAGAGCTGGAATAATAAGTGGTGTTCAGACTTTATTTTTGATTGGCTGTACATTTAATAAAAATATTTATCATTATCTTCAGACCTTCAGAAAAATTTTAACAAGAAGACAAAGACTGATAGAAAAATTTTAACAGTAGGAAGAACAGCATAAGTTGAATAGGTCTGATTGTTTTAAAATATTCTTGGTATACTTTAAACCAGTCACATCTAGCTATTATATGTGTTGCTCTTCTTGTTAAATGCTGCTATCAAAATTGTTTTAGTGAGACTTTAAATAAAGGGCTGTTAGTGTCTGTATGACTTTCTAAACTACAATGAAAGTGCTTTGCATGTTATTTTTGTCCTTCACCCTTTTTCACTAGTGTTTATAATTACATATGTTGTAATGGGAAACAAATAGCCTAGACAACTGTAAGTGCCATATAGATATAAGAATTGCATTTCTGGATTTTGCAATATTTTACTTTTTGGCACTTCCATCATTTTCAATTTTCATGCCTGAAATGTTTTTAGTGCAGTCTCCATTAAATATTAACATACTTAACTTTTCATCAAATTGAACTCTATCCAAAGACCCCTATGGGGTACAAAGATATTTTCAATGTCATTCGTGCTAAAGGACTGATGGATGTGAGGTGCAATTACATATGTTGTAATGGGGGAAAAAAAAATAGCCTAGACAATTAAGTGCTATGTAGATATAAGAATTGCATTTTTGGATTTTGCAAAATTTTACTTTTTGGCACTTCCATCATTTTCAATTTTCATGCCTGAAATTTTTTTAGTATAATCTGCAAATAAATGTTAACATACTTAACTTTTCATCAAATTATAGGCTCTTGAACTCTATCCAAAGACCCCTATGGGGCACAAAGATATCTTCAATGTCATTCGTGCTAAAGGACTGAAGGATGTGAGGTAAATGTAGACTTTTGTATAAATATTTAAGATGCATGAGAAAGTGATATGATTTTAAGATGCATGTAAAGAGTGATATGATTTTAAAAAGAAAATGTATTTTTCATTGGAATGAAAATTACTTTTAGTGTTTAGTATTTTTGTATTTACCTACAGGTTGACCTCAAAATCTGTTAATTTCAAAAAGAACACTTTTGTATAGTTCAAATCACAAAGGAAATAATACATTTTGAATGTTTCTGGGAAAAGGGAAATCAATTTGTCTTGTGACTTGATGAAAAACCCTTTAAAATAATTGAAAATTCAAATATATTTAAATTAAAGTTCTCTATTAAATGTGCACTGAACTTACTGATGGAGTGATGTGGCAAAATTATTAAAAGCATTTTCACTATAGCTAGAATCTTGGTTTTGGTGTAATTTACTCCACCTCAGCTACAAGACCAAGAAAAAAAATTGAAAATTAAAAAAAATCAAATTGGGGATGTTGATACAAAGGAATTTTCAAAATCCTACGCTACTTTGTCTCTTAAAAGTAATGAATACACAATTTGATATCCTTCTGCTGCCAATAATTAAAACTGGAAAAAAGGAAGAACTTTGTAAATATAATACGATATATATTTTCTAATTATTCGAATCATTTCACAATAATTAAATAATTTTGTCACATGTAAATGATATTCAGGTTTTCACAAGCTTGAAACAATAAAAACACAATTTTATATTTTTTCGCTGCCATTCGGAAAAATTAAAGAAATAAATCATTTTATTCCATGCGGAAATAAAAATATATTTTCCCATTTAACATCTAAACAGATTTATAAAGTAAGCTCCATTTTTATCCCTAATTCTGAAAGGATTTTTGATATTCAGACATTATCAGTAACTTTTATTAAGTGTGCAGGTTTTTACATTTAATAACCACCAGCCATTTTGAATGCTCAAAGCTTGGGTAGAAAAATCAAGTGATGAATACACTTTGTACAGTAACACATGTGAACTTTCATTATCTGTTGGTTTTTTAAGCAAGATTAAAATTGTTAGCCCCTTTTCGATATGGCTGTAAATTATTCTATTTTAAATGCCAAATTTTTTTCTGATGTTTTCCTTATTGATGGATGTCTAAAATATTTTGAGTGAAATAAAATTTTTAAGCATCCTATTGGCTTTTTGATATATTTCCTCTGTTTTGTAATAGGAAAGTTCAAGCAGGATTTTCAAAAGAAAAGTGCTGTATAATATATATATATATATATATATATATATATATATATATATAAATATATATATAAATTAGCTTGTAAATACGCTCTGCCATTAGAGGCATTTAATATGTGGAAATTTACTATATTAGAATAAATTAAAAATGCTATTAGAGATATTAAATTGTCTAGATCTTTATATAATATTGATAATATTAAACATTCCATTAATGATTTACAAAGATCCTTTGTTATCACCTATGTTGATAAAGCCTCTAATAATTATGCTATTATCTGTAAAAAATTTTATATTCAATTTCTGTTAGATTATTTAAAAAATAATAGTCTTTTTAAACCTGATTTACATTCCATCAATAGTATTAAATTGAAAATTATCAATATGTATAGTGATTTAAATATTAAATATAAATATCTTAAATTTCCTTATATAGTGCTTATTCCAAAATTTCATAAAAATCCTATTAAATTTAGAACAGTTACTAGTGGCCATAATACTTACTCTACTACTGCGAGTAAATTATTACTAAATTCTTTAAATCTAATAAATAATAGTTTAAGCCAGACTAGCAATAATTACCATATTCTAAATAATAGTAAAGAATTAAAGAATAAATTAACATCTTTTAGAAAAATAATAGGATTTCAAACTTTTGATTTTAAAGATCTTTTTAATAATATTAAGATATCTGATCTATATGATGTTATTTTAGCTCTATATAATGCTTATATTACACCTCTTTCAAATCAAATTAAATTTATAAATTTTCCTAAACTTCTTCACTTTGTTATTTTCAATAATTATATTTTTCAAGGAAATAAATTATACTTACAAGTCTCAGGAGTTCCACAGGGTGGCTGCAGTAGCAGTATGCTAGCTGATTTATACCTTTGTCATTATGAAAAGTCATTTATTTCAATAGATTATACTTTTTACAGATATGTTGATGATCTGATTTGCTTAGTACATACAGAAAATTATCTCATAGATATAGATTACTATCCAGACAATTTGGAATTAATTCCTAATGAAGCTACTATTAGTAAAAATGTTAATTTTTTGGATTTAAATCTTTTTATTGATCCTTCTAATAGAATTGTTACAAATTTATATGATAAAAAAGACTTTTATAATTTTAATATTAATAAAATCTTACCTTTTAATTCCTGTAACTCGATTCAATTGTTTAGAAATATTATACTCAATCAGCTTTTTAGAATTTATAGATTATCTGATAAAAAATTTCATGCTATGCATATCAAAAATCTCAAAATTACTAGTAATTTATATAAATATCCCTCTTATTTAGTAAATAGTATTGTTAAAAAATTTAAAATAGCTGGATTTTTATAATTCTTTTCATAGTATCATATAATTCTATTCATAGTATCTTATATTAGCCAGACATCTCCATTCTCTCTTTTTTTTTTTTTTTTTTTTTCACTTCCCACTTCAGCATTACTATTATTTGCCCCTCTTTTTAGTAGCTCTTTTTGTATATTAATACTTTTTCTTAACATTTCGCTTCACAGTTTTTCAATTCTTATGAATGGCAACAGTAAATGGTTTTTTATTTTTTTCTTTACGAATGGCAGCACTGGTCTCTTCTATCAGTGTACCCTGTATTGAATCGATTGTACATACGCTGTGCTTTTTCCAGGTATTCATTTTTTCTTTTTTATTCCTTCTTTATGTATGTCGTCCAAGTAGAAATGGTTTATAGATTTAGTCTATCTGTTTCTTCAGAAACATACATTTTTGTGTTTGCTTCTACAAAAAACTTGGACATGATTAGATTTTTGTAGAGGTTAACAATTCATGATTTGGGCTTAGAGCCTCGCCCACGTGTAATGCGTTTGTGCTTGATTTCGTTTGTTATACTTGTTTCGATTCCATACCTTTATATTTTTCATTGACTTGTTGATTCGATATTTTTTTTTCCCATTTGCATGAGGATTAGTTGATTTTTACTTTTGTTTTGTGGGCCTGTTAGATGGTTGAATTTAGCTTAAGTTTTTCTTTTTTTGTTTCCATACCTTTTAATTTGGTTGATTTTCTGTAACTTGATAGCTTGTGTTTTGTATTTTTTATCCATTTGATTGATGATCTGCTGTATTATATTTTATTCTGTGGGTGTTTTTAAAAAAGTTAGGTTTATCGTGTTACATCTTCTTACTTTTCGTTCATTGGATTTTCAAACTTCTATTATATATATATATATATATATATATATATATATAATAAAAATAATAAATAAGTTTGAAGGTCCAATGAAAGAAAAGTGAGAAGCTGTAGCTTGAAAAATCTAACTTTATATATATATATATATTAGAAAAATGTAATATATATATATAATTTTAAATTAAAATTATTGTCCTCAAAATATTATGTAATTTGCATGTTAATAATTAAGATCTATCAGTTAACAAGGAGGAAATATGTATGAAAAGGAAGATTGTTTGGATGATTGCAAAGTCACTGATTCTCAGGGACAGATTTGCATCAACAATTTTGCAAAATGATGTTAACATTTAAAAAAAAAAGTTTTTTTTTCATAAGTAAAAATCTTGATTTCTTATCTTCACCCATTTATTTCCATTATTTATGATTTTTACTGATATGATTAGGAGATGAAAACTCAACTCATCATTGGGGGAGAATGATAGAAATAACAAATGTGTATTTTATCTATTTTTGAGTATGCAACCCCATTGACTATATATGGCTGAATATCTGATAATTATCAATTTTTAGGTTTTCTGAAAATATTTTAACTTGAAGATTTCTAATTGATAAAGCGATTTAACATGATTAATGCACTTTTAATGCATATTCATTATGTTCCCTTTGCAGGAATGACATATAAGTTTATTTTTGTTCCACATGGAAATCAACTAACATTGGGAAACAAAGTATGAACTATGTATAACTTGCTTGTATACACTAACAAAAGACATAGTATTTTAAAATTTTCATTTATATTAATAATTAAATACATGTTAGTTATGACTGATAATAAATATACTAATTAAAAATGAGTAATAAAATTGTACTTTTCACTTAACTGTTAATAGAAAGGTTCCATAACTTTAAACAGATCTAGAACAAAATTCTGAATAATGGTCTTCAGACTTAAAATCACTGCTGTCCCTATCTAGTGGACAGAAATGAAAACTAATTTAATTTTATCGAAACATACTGTTTCGTAGAAAAATATGTACACCAGATTGTATTTTAACGAAGTACTGCAAAAATATCTTCTGTATTATTATTATTATTTTTTTTTTAAAGCTTGAAGGACACAAAATTGACTATTAAAAATTCAGCCATATAACATTGAGTATATAGTGCTTTCTTATCTTATCTACACACCTCATTATGCTTTCTGATGAGGAGTGTATGGAGCTTGAATGCACTAAAGGCTTTTAGTGATGATTCCAGTAATGAAGTAATAAAAATAAATTTTATTGTTTTTAAATGATTTTATCTATGATCATTTATTGAATTCATCTGCCCTGAGCATATGCATGGAATTTACAAGGCTGATATTAATGACTTTATTTTTACGGAAGAAACCTTTTATAAAGTAGGTCTGACAGGGTTCTATAATTGAAGGTAGAAAAATCCCCCCTTCTTGGATTCTGAGGAGATTTTGAAATAACACCGCACCCAGCCACAGTAAGTCAAATCTTGAAACATTTTAACGTTGATTTGATAATAACTATAAGTACTTCTAAGCTATGAACACACTTCCACTCAGCTATAAGCATTTCAGGAATTCTGCAATTTTTTTTCTTTGTCAATGACAGATAAACAACTGAAAACTGAGGATGATCTATAAAAAGGAAATTTGAAATTTTTTGCATAAGAAATAGTTATGCATCAAGATTTAAAAAAAAAAGGCAAAATTCTCGCAATTTAGCTTTAAAATTAATAGGAAATATGCTTGGAATTAAAGTCATTAAACATGCTATTTTAGCTACGGTTTACCTCCTTTGTATATTCCATATGATCATTTATGAACCATACATATGCAGGTCAAAGTGGAGCAACAATACATAATATTGCGATATTGGCATTTCAGTCCTGAAAATCACAGTTCCAAACACACGTCTGTGCACACTATTGAGAACCTGTGAATCATGATGCATGTAGTGTGTGAATGGGATGTATTACACATGACCAGAATTAGAAGTGAAGTATGAACTTTTCCACAATTCAATTACACAATATGCAGTGGAAGTACAGAAAATGCTCGATTGCAGTAGATTTTCAGTTTTATTAATGTTTTTTTGTGTAATTTTAAGAGAAGCATTTTGCCACCTGCTTATTTTATAAAAAGAGATTTGAAATTTTTGTGTGTGTTTTGCACGTGCGCCCTACTATTGGGAACACTGTCTGTATTCACCATTGCCTGTCTATAGCTATGCTATGTTACACATTAGGTCATTTGAAAATTAAAAACTAAATTGAAATAGTGCCCAAGAAAACATGAACACTAAATGATGTACACAAGTCGTTTGATAAATGAATTACGTACTCCCAGTTGATAAGTTTCTATAAAGGATTCAACTAGTATAAATGAAATATAATTTTAAGAAATTACTTAAGTTATCAAAATTCATTAAACCTGTATATATTAATGTTTCGAAATGTTTTTGTTTTACTTTAGTGGTCCTGCATCTTTAGCATGTCTGAATGCCATGTTGCATGTCCATTCGAGAGGTCCTGAAGCGATGTTTTACAGGGTAGACGGATGCACTAGTGTATTTGGTTTGGCAGTAAGTTATTATTATTATTTTTTTTTTTATTATGTTTTTTATATACATGGTGTTTTAATTAAAGTATTTTATTCAAATTATCTGAGACAGCCCGGAGACAGATGTCACTGTCTCAGGGCTCATCTCCATCAAATTGGACTTGCTGCTTCCCCATATTGTATTTTATGTGACAGGACAGCCTATGCCTGGAAAACATTTGGACGAGTGTCCTGCACTAGTGACTTTTAAATCAATGGTCAAAACTTTTAACTCAATGGAAACTAGAGAGCTCGCTGTCTAATGGCCTAGCAGCCAAACGACCAGCATTTATAAACAACATTTTATTCAGAATGTTTACCAGAGCTATGTAGTGGACAAAACTCAACTAAATATATAGCTTAAATTATACGATATCACTAGGGATGTAGTCTCAAACGAAAGTTAATGTTTAGAGATTATTATGCTCATACAGTAAGTTTATTATATTTTGTTGTAAGTGGGCATATTATTGAAGCATTGTTTGGTTTCCAAGAATTCACAGTATGTTCCGATGTTATCTTAATTAGAGGTTTGCATCTTAAATCTTAAGTAGTGTCGGATATTCTTGCTAATAGAATCATAATTTGAGCTATAAAACTTGGTGGGAATGCTCTTCCGAATATGCGATAACAATTTCTGCAGAAGCTAAATTGGTATGAGAAACACTCAGCAGCAATAGTACTTAGAATTTCCCTGTAAAAGGGTGGTGCTCACTTATAAAAGTTAAGAAGGACTGCATTAGAAGGATTATTTCAATAATATTTTTTTATTCAAGATTTTGTTGGAAGTATAGGAAGTTTAATATGGATAGTCACAAAACCTGTTAGTAAGGTGCCTTTCTCAAAATTTGGAAAGCACTTCCATTATTAATATCCATGGATTAGTTTCTCATTTATGCCAAATTTTTAAAAATGCTCACCGGAGTTCTGTGACTATAAATGGGGTCATTGCAGTATTATGTAGCCTGGGAAAAGAACTTTGAAGTCAGCTACATCATAGGACTGAATGTGTTAGTTCCTAAAGGGGTTCGAAAAATTGTTATACAGTAAACTCCCGATTATCCATCAGTCAATTGACTGGAGGCGTGACAGATAAGCAAAAGACAAGCAAAATGTTGTTGTTATAATCCAAGTATTTACAAATATAATGTTTTCTATTTTATTAAAAATATACAGTAATTGGCACTAAAAAATGCTTTACTTAGCATACAAAAGAAAAAAAATAAGGTAAAACATTCCACAAACATTTTATTCTTTCTGACTGCCTTCAAAAACTTGCCATTTTTTTTTCCCTTTTATATCAAGAACAGCTAATTTTTTTTTCACGTTCATTCTCTCCACTTAAAAGTCTGAAAAGAAATGTGCCTCCTGACAATGGTGAGATATATGCTATAGTGGAAAATGCCTAATTATGCACCATTTTACCGTCATCTGAGCTAGAGCATGGGGAGAGGGAAGAATCTACTCATAAAGAAATCAAAATGCCTTGAAAATATACTTAATGCAATCTTTCTAAGTATGTTTGGAAGAAATCATCTGTTTAGAGGAAAACTAGTCGAATACCTTTTGAAAATCAACGGTCTCGCAATGAGCAACTCCTGAATAATGTAAATTTTTGAATAATTCACGTTTCACATTTATTCAGCAAAATGAATATTTTGGTGAGCAGAATCCCCTAAAGAAGAAAATATTGGAAAACATGAATTGCACACTTCTTTCTTTCGAACTATTTACCCGTACACCAAATTAAAGTATCTATCTCATCCAAAAGCATGCTATTTTATCATTTCCACTTTCGAATGTTTTTCCTGTGGAGTACCCCCTTAAATGAACATTTACGAAAACTCTTTCCTTTTGATTTTTTTATTAAATGATCGGCCCATATACCAGATATTAAGCCTGTATTACATTTTGTTTCTAATTTATTCGACAAATCAAACATTTTGGTGTGCGGCACCTCCTAAAGTAGAAAATATTGAAAAACTGAAATTTTACACTTTATTCCTTTCAAATTATCTATCTGTACACCAAATTCGATGTCTCTATCTTAATCCGGAACATGCATTTTTGTAATTTCTACTTTCGAACATTTTTCTGTGGAGCATCCCCTTAAAAGAACATTTTAGAAAAACCGTATTTATCTTGGTATTTTTTTATCAAATGATTAGCCCATATATTAAATTTCAAGCCTCTACCACATTGTAAAGGAAGCATTTTTCATGTGCTCATCAAATCGAGCATTTTAGTACGTATCAGCCCCTACAATGGCATATGTTCGAAAACTGAAATTGCACACTTTCTTCCTTTCCAACTATTTATCCGTGCACCAACTTTGAAGTCTGTATCTCACCATAAAGCATGCTTTTTTTATCATTTCTCCTTTCGAATGTTTCTATGTGGAGTACCCGCCTGCTAAAATATACATTTTTGAAAAACTCCATTCTTCTTGTGTTTTCTATCAGATGATTCACCCATATACCAAATATCAAGATTTTATCACATTTTAAAATTGACTTTTCTTCTTTATTCCGAAAATCAAATATTTTGGTGTGTGGTGGTAGTAGAAAATATCAGAAAATTGAAATTGTACATGTTCTTCCTTTCAAACTGTCTACCTGTACACCAAATTTGAAGTCTCTATCTTATCCTGAAGCATGTTTTTTTTTCAATTCGCCTTTCGAACATTTTTCTCTGGAGCACCTTCTTAAATGAATATTTTTGAAAAACCGTATTCGTCTTCGGTGTTTTCATCAAATGATTGATATAGAGCAAAAGCTAGCTTCAGCTCCATTCTTATAATTCGGGTGCAGGTTCCAAGCATCTTTGATCAGATGTCTTTGCTGCCACAGTTAATTCGCCCATATACCAAATATCAAGCCTCTATCATGTTTTAAAAGGGACGTTTCTCCTTTAGTCCGAAAATTGAACATTTTGGTGTGCGGCACCCTCTAAAGTAGAAATTATTGGTAAACTGAAATTGCACACTTTCTTCCTTTCCAATTTTTTACCCGTACACCAGATTTGAAGTTTCTATCTCATCGCGAAGCAAGCTTTTTTAGCATTTCACCTTTCGAATGCTTTTGTGTGGCGTACCCACCCCCTTGAATATGCATTTTTGAAAAACTATTCTTTTTGTGATTTCTATTAGATGATTTGCCCATATTCTAAATTTTGAGCCTCTATCAAAATTTAAAGCAGATGTTTCTCATTTGTTCGGAAAATTGAACATTTTGGTGTGCGGCACACCCTAAAGTTGCAAATATTGAAAATCTGAAATTGCACACTTTCTTCCTTTTGAACGGTTTACCCATACACCAAGTTTTAAAACTCTATGTCATCGCAAAGCATGCTTTTCTATTCATTTCACTTTTCGGACGTTTTGATGTGGTACAACCTCTCTATAGAACATTTTCAAAAAATTCAATTTTTCCAGGGGGTTTTATCGAACGATCGACCTGTGTACCAAATTGCAAGTCTCTATCTATTCGGAAAGTGCCTAAAAAAAGCGTGACAGATTGACTAATGGACACTTGGCAATTAGTATATATATAGATAGGATAGGGGAATACAAGAAAGAGAGCTGATGTTCGCCATATAATGGAAAAAAAATTTGGGATAGTTAACTGAGTGTGGCTGATGATAGAGTGGAGAATAAATGGGTAAATTCTCTGTATATAGCAAATTTTCTTACCGCTATTGCAGATAATGACGCCTCCATGTTTATGAGAAGGGTCTGACCAAGCCAATGTGAGGCACAGAGCCTGGTATTAATTCAGGGTCCCCATACAGTCACTGCATTTCAAACACATGCAAAACATCAACACATAACTTTGGGGACTCAGGATCTAGCCTCGTAGAACGTTTTGTAGAAAATTTCTAAAGTTTTACAACAAAGTAATATAAAATATTTAAAACTATTAACATATTTGATAAAATAACAACTAATATTACAATTTTTAAATTAATTTAAAAAATATTTAAGTTTACATTTTTATCACATATAACATTTTGGGGGCCCTGGCTCCGGAGGCCCGTGCATTAATCAGGCCCTGTTTATGAGTGCATAATAAATATAAAACCAGTTGATGGATGCTGTTAATGTGCAAGGGAGTGTTTTTCTGATATGGAGTAATGCAATGTAGTATACCTATGTTTCTTTCTTATACAGTGATTGGTTATTCTTTACTGCAGGGAACCATGTCCATGTTTTGTATTTCTAAGCCCAGGAGTTCTTGAGATTAAAATAACAGTTTCTACCAAACTAGCATTAGGTAGACGACCTTTTTATGATAGTTTATTTGAAAAAAATAATGTAAAAATAGATGGATTTTTTTGGAACAAAATGGTTAAATCAGTTGGAATTATAAAGCAGAAAATATTTACATAATTTTTCCAAGAATAGTGAAAATATTAGATAAACTCATTTATTAAATGTATTGTATTTTTTTAAACTATTATATTTCATTTAATATTGTATTTATTAAATGTATTGCATTTTATTTGTAATATATAAGAAAAAGCCTGTCTGTCTGTCCTGCTTATTGACAAATTTAATGACCTTGTTGACAAATTTGTAAACTTAGGAGTAAATTTGGTGCAATATCACCAAATTGGCAACATTTGTTCAAAGTTGGTATATCTGAAAGTTTAACATTCTTATTCAAAATATTGTGAACTTAACTGTTTGTGGGACAAGTACAATTTTGTAAGGAAGTTGTATAGAATTTACATTTTTTAAGGGAGGGGAGTCTAGGTGATTGTAAAACAGCTGTATTTTGTTCGGATTTGTATAATAAATTTATGATGCCTATGAAGCTAATTTTTGAAAGAGGAAACAGTTATTCTCATTTATAAACCTTCTTTTTCATAAGTTAAAGGGAATTTTGATTCATTTAATGTTAGCCCCTATTTTAAACTTTAAGCAACATTTAGTACCTTGTAATATAATTCATTCGGAACATATAGGAGTAATCATGTATGAGTGACAGGTTGTCTATCGTTCTGGAAAACCCAGGGAAATTTGATCTCCATGGAAAAAATCATGGAAATCACAGGAAAATTTACTCTTATCTTTGAAGTTTGTCATTTAGTGATAAAAATGAGAAGTAATTAGAAGAAATTAACCATGCTTAAATGCTTTAAAATCTGACAATCAAAGAATTAAAAACAATTTAGATTATATATAACTGAATTTTGAACTTTAAACATTTAGTTTTTGTTTTGAATAATGCTACT
This sequence comes from Amaurobius ferox, assembly GCA_951213105.1. Lineage (NCBI taxonomy): Eukaryota > Metazoa > Arthropoda > Arachnida > Araneae > Amaurobiidae > Amaurobius > Amaurobius ferox. The sequence goes on from OX578147.1 coordinate 128,987,461, forward strand.
CTACTAAGCATCTTACATAAAGAATTTTAATTTCCTAGCAGTTTTGTTCATAAATGTGACATGTACTTATTAGATGAGTGTTTTTTAGTGTGTGTGTTACCTAATGAATAATTTTTACTCTTTAGAAATTGCATGTCTATGTGTGAGCACACCTGCACTTCTATTCTTATTTATCGTTTAACGCAGTGTTTTTTTAAATTTTTTGGTTATGGAACCCTTTTGAAATTCAATTTGATGGAGGAACTCCAAAATGAGAAAAAGTCGAATGTGGTTCAAATTATGTATTCAAATTTTACTTATTTTTTTATTTTTAAGAATGTTTACATGAAACTAATATCACAGAATCTCTTGAATATTGTCGCTGGGCAGATTTTGAAAAACGCTGACTTAGAGGATCTAGTGTTTTTCACACACAAAAATTGGTAAAATCACCCGGTGAATGTAGCATTTTTTTCTCTAAAAAATCTAGGGAATTTTAATTTGTAGTTTCTTTAGACTCTCTGAGATAGATATGTTATTTACAAATGCCAGTCGTTTGGCCGCTAGGCCATTAGACAGCAAACTCTCCAGTATTTCTTAATGATTGAAGTAAAAGTCACTAGTGCAGGGCACTCGTCCAAATGCTTTCTAGGCTGTCCTAGATCACATAAAATATAATCCAGGGAAGCAGCAAGTCCAATTCAATGGAGGTGAGCCTTGAGACAGTCATGATCAGTCAGAAGTCTGAACCTGACAAAGTCTGCTTCTCATCGAGGAGCCTCTGGAATGACAGAAATGTTCTTGCCGTGGTCGCTCCATGACTTTTCCTTAGATGCCTCCAGAGATTCTGTCTCAATTTCTTTTTTGTGTAGCATTTTAATATACAGTTGTGCTGAATAAAAAGTCATACGCTTTGAGAATCTCTGCTCAACCATAGCACCCATTTTGACCAAAAAGGCCTTTTTCATTTCCTCAATGTGCAGGCACTCACTGTAAAGTGATTCTGTGCGTTAGGTCTTTTAGAAGTGCCCTGATCTCTTGAATCCGGGTACCATTGTTTCTCTGGTTGACGGAAAGTGCCTGGAGAGCTGAACTAGAGTCCGAGAGGATAACCATAACCACTCTGTTGAATGAAGAAGGACGAAGTGCGGGTTGTTGCAGTGCCACAAAAATTACTTCGATCTCCCCATCAAACTCTGAGATAGATATTAATATAGAGATTTTACTTTAGATATTAATATCTGTATTTGTTATTTAATATAGAGTAACATCCCAGAAGGAGGTATAAGGATGGAGATAGATGAAGATGACAGTGAAGAATATGATCCTGCTGATTCAGATCAAGACTCAGGGGCATCTATTTCTCCGTGTGGAAGGAAGAAAGATCGTGGTAATTATCTTGTGTTTTACTTTCTCTACAGTATATATCTGTGCATCATTCACAAATTGATGATTAACAATGAATTAATGTGAGTGGCATTCCAAGCATATATGTGTAGGGAAGTATAGTAGTGGGGTGAAGAATTTGAATTGGAATTTTTGATGGAATTGGGCATCCTAAATTTCAAATGAACTCTTTTATCAGGACATTTGTGTGTTTGTCAGTGTAATGAATGTACCCACTTTAGTTCTAAACTCTAATTGATTTTTATCAAATTTGGCAGTCTGGGAATGTGTTATTCTGGTTCTGATAAATGTAAGTAGAAATTGGGAAAATTAAAGTGGCCCTTTTTTTTTTTTGTAAATAGCCTGTTAATGTTGGAAGCAAAAGAAGCAAATGTATTATTAAAAAATTGCTTTTTTTATGTAATTTTCATGAATAAAACAAATAAAGTCACTTTCACACTATTATAAACTATTCTTAAAATATTTCTATTTATAAAAATTATCAAGTTACCATTTAATAAAAATGTATTAAATAACAAAATAAAAAATAAATTATATATAAACTGCAAATTTAATGTAATGTTCAGTAAGTATTGCTTGTGGAGTTTTTTTGAAAATCTTGCTCATTAGTAGGAAAGTTTTGCTCATTAGCATAATTTAACAAATCTTCTTACTGACTACTTAATAAGTCTTCTTTGTCGGCAAAATATTTAGGTGTAATATGCCAAAAAATTTACACATTTTATCTGTAAAATGTCATTGGTTAATATTACTCATGATCGTGTTTTTGAAACTGATAGTACGGCATTAAATACACTCCTTGTTTTGAATTAATAGTTATCTCATGACTTTATATACTTAATTTGTGAATTCATAATTATCAGGCAAACTTTTAAGTTTGTTCTTAATAGAGCTCTTAAATGGTCTTAAATAATTGACTAATATTTGAAAAAATGTATTTGAAAATTTTAATAGTGATTTTCCAAGTTTTGTAACTTTTTTTATTAGCAGTTACTGATACATTGTTTGCCAAATATTTTCGTCAAAATTAATTTTTAGTTGCCAATTTTCAGATTTCATCATCTGCTGCGAAATTTTGCATTTAAATGTTCATGGAGATTAAAGAATATGAACAATTTTAAATGTTCATAGTGAAAAATAATTTTTATATAAAGTGGACTTTTTGCCTTTAAATATTTAGAAACCAGTAACATAGAAGTGGTGATATTCAAAGGACATTCCTCATATTCTCTCACATTTTGGGTAGTTCAGTTGATAGATAGAATCACTTAACTTGTGAAAATAAAAGGTTTGAATTTTTCCTGGGGCAAAAATTCATACTCATGCCCAAAGTTATAGAATGTAGAGTCACAGGCATAGGTACGTGGTTGCGTTAGAAATTTTGCTGAAACATTTCAAAACTTGCACATTTCTTGTTTAATTAAAAATAAATAAATACATAAAGATATTTTTATTGTAATATTTTTTCATCTTCCTTTGGAAAGAAATGGAGAACATGCATTTACACCACTTTTTCCATAAAAGAAACAAAGTAAAATGAGAAGCTGAATGGGGAACATTGTTGAACAGTGCATTCCCCCCCCCCCCCTTCTGAAAACTAAATTACTTTTAAAATAATACATTATTATTTTTCTTTTCATTAAGTTATTTTTTTATTATTCATATTCTATGTTTCATGTTAGTTTGATATAAAAAATTCAGAGGATATTATTTATTTAAAAATGTCTTTTGACAACTTACCAGTAGATTTTATACTTCTTATACTTTTGAGGCTATTGTAATCCAATGTCTTTTGGAATTTTATATGTTTAATAAATATCTTTTGGCGTTCTTCTGAATTTTATTGGGTTATAATTGGGTTGTTAAGAGGTTGCTGCACATTTTTGTTTGTCAGTTGATTTAAAATTCGTTGACATTCTTTGGAATTTTATTATTTTACTAGCCGAATACCCGTTGAAAATCAACGGTCTCGCAATAAGCAAACCCTGAATAATGTAAATTTTTTAATTATTCACGTTTCACATTTATGCGACAAATCGAATATTTTGGTGTGCAGAACCCCCTAAAGAAGAAAATATTGGAAAACTAAATTTGTGCATTTCTTCCTTTTGAATTATCTACCCGTACACCACATTAAAGTCTATCTCATCCCGAGGCACCCCTATTTTATTATTTCTTCTTTGGAACTTTTTTCTGTGAAGCACACCCATAAATGAACATTTTTGAAAAACTCTATTTGTCTTGGCTTTTTCTATTGGATGTTTGGCCCATATACCAAATACCAAGCCTCTATCACATTTAAAAGGAAGAGTGCCTCATTTATTCGGAAAATCGAACATATTAGTGTGCGGCACCCTTAAAGTAGCAAATATTGGAAATCTGAAATTTCACACTTTTTTCCCTTCAAACTCTCTACCCGTACATCAAATTTGAAGTCTCTACCCTATCAAGAAGCATGTTTTTTCTATCACTTCATCTTTAGAATGTTTTTCTGTGTAGCACCCCGTTAATGAACATTTTTGTCAAACTGTATTCATCTTCGATTTTTTTGTCAAATGGTTAGCCCATATACTAAATTTCAAGCCTCTATCACATTGTAAAGGAGGCGTTTTTCATTTGTTTGGCAAATCGAACATTTTAGTAAGTGCCCCCCCCCCCCTACAATAGCAAATGTTGGAAAACTGAAATTGTACACTTTCTTCCTTCCGAACTATCTACCCTTGCATCAAATTTGATATCTTTATCTTATTCCGAAGCACGGTTTTTTATCAATTCACTTTTCGAGCATTTTACTCTGGAGCATACCCTTAAACGAACATTTTTGAAAAACTATATTCTTCATGGGTGTTTCGTCAAATAATTAGCCCATATGCCAAATTTTAAGCTTCTATCGAAATTTAAAGAAGCCTTTTCTCATTTGTTCGGTAAATCGAATATTTTGGTGTGTGGTACCCCCTTAAGTATAAAAAATATTTAAAATCTGAAATTGCACATTTTCTTCCTTTCGAACGATTTACCCATACACCAAATTTGAAGTCTCTATCTCATCGCAAAGCATGGTTTCCTATCATTTCACTTTTCGAACGTTTTGGTGTGTAGCACACCCTCTACAGAACATTTTCGAAAAATTCGATTTTTCCAGGGGTTTTTATCGAATGACCGAGCCGTGTACCGAATTGCAAGTCTCTATCTATTCAGGAAGTGCCTAAAAAAAGCATGACGGACAGACGGACACTTGGCAATTAGTATATACTAGCCAAATACCTGTTGAAAATCAATGGTCTCGCAATAAGCACTCCCTGAATATTGTCATTGTTTTAATAATTCACGTTTGATATTTATTCGGCAAATTGAATATTTTAGTGTGCAGAACCCCCTAAAGAAGAAAATATTGGAAAATTTAAATTGCACACGTCTTCCTTTTGAACTCTCTACCATTACAATATATTAAAGTCTCTATCTCATCCTGAAGCATACTATTTTATCATCTCCCCTTTTGAATGTTTTTCTTTGGAACACACCCATAAATGAACATTTTTTAAAAACTCTGTTCCTATTGGGTTTTTTATCAGGTGATAGGCCCATATATCAAATATTAAGCCTCTATCACATTTAAAAGGAAGCGTGTCTCACTTATTCCGAAAATCGAACATATTGGCGTTCATCACCACCTAAAGTAGCAAATATTGGAAATTTGAAATTTGCACACCTTCTTTCTTTCAAACTATATACCAGTACACCAAATTTGATGTCTCTATCCTATTGTGGAGCATGTTTTTCTATCACTTCATATTTCGAACGTTTTTCTGTGTTACAGCCCCTTAAATGATCATTTTTGAAAAACCGTAATAATCTTTTTTTTTTTATCAAATGATTAGCCCATATACTAAATTTCAAGCTTCCATCACACTCTAAAGGAGGCATTTTTCAGTTGTTTGTGAAATCGAATATTTTAGTGTGTGGCCCCCCCCCCTACATTAGCAAATGTTGGAAAACTGAAATTGCACACTTTCCTCCTTTTCAACTATCTATCTGTATACCAAATGTGAAGTCTCTCACTCATCGCGAAGTATGCTTTTTCTATCATTTTACCCTTCGAATGTTTTCCTGTGGAGTACCCACCCCCTTAAATATACATTTTTGAAAAACCTGATTCTTCTTGGGTTTTCTATTAAATGATTCGCCCATATACCAAATATCAAGCCTCTATCACATTCTAAAAGGCGTATTTCTACTTCATTCTGAAAATCGAACATTTTTGTGTGCGACCCCCCCCCCCCCTAAAGTAGAAAATATTGGAAAACTGAAATTGAACACTTTCTTCCTTCCAAACTATCTACCAGTACACCAAATTTCAAATCTCTATCTCATCCTGAAGTATGTTTTCTTATCAATTCGCCTTTCGAACGTTTTCCTCTAGAGCACCCCCTTAAACGAACGTTTTTGAAAAACTATATTCGTCTTGGGTGTTTTCATCAAATGATTAGTTCATATACCTAATTTCAAGCCTCTATCAAATTTTAAAGGAGCCGTTTCTCATTTATTTGGTAAATCACACATTTTGGTGTGCGGCACCCCCTTAAATAGAAAATATTGGAAATCTGAAATTGCACACTTTCTTCCTTTCGAACAATTTACCCATACACCAAATTTGAAATCTCTATCTTATGGCAAAGTAAGTTTTTCTATCATTTTACTTTTCGAACGTTTTGGGGTGGAGCACCCCCCTCTAGAGAGCGTTTTCGAAAAATTCAATTTTTCCAGGGGGTGTTATCGAACGATCGACTCATGTACCAAATTGCAAGTCTATTTGGGAAGTGCCTAAAAAAGGCGTGACAGACGGACACAGAGACAGATGGCCATTTGGCAATTAGTATATATAGATATATTTTCCGAATGTAGACTTCACATGTCTGAGAAACTATCTTTCAGTATATGCTTAATTGATTTAGGAAAATATATCCATTAATTCAAATTTGAAGAAATTAAGAAACTTGTGCATGGAGTGTCTGAGGATGGACCATATTATATAAATTTTAATTCTTCATTTGTGATAAAAGGGATGAATGAATGAATGAAATGAAGGTGGGTGGCTCCAGAAGAGCCCAGCACATCGACCAGAGGTCTATTGTACTAACCCATAGGAAAAAAAAAAAAGATCTCTAAGAAAAGAGACCAGTAGCTGATGCGAAAATAAGCAGGCACTTGACAGGAATGTCATTCAGCTCCCAGGGTTCAATCACATGACGACCAAATAAAAGGGATACTAAGCCAGCGTTTCAATTATTATGTATACAATTATAAAATATTTATCTTTTTATCATTTATAAATTATACTGGAACAGATTACCTGGGCATTGGCTGGATTGTAAATAAGTGCGCTTTACTGAAATAATATTTTTAAAGATTACTCAATTTTCTTCAAATCCTAATCCGTTGCTAAATTCCCAGGTATGCTAGTTGTAAAGGAGAAAAAACCTCTTCTCTCTTCAAAGAAAAAGAAATAGATTCAAAACCTCAAGGACAGATGCGGGGCAGTAGATCATAACAATAGCTGATAATCATAACAATATATTGAATATCGATCATAACGATAGTTTGAGTATCAGTAGCTGAAGAGCCAGTAGTTGTTAGATTGTATCGGTAGATGGAGATTAGCTGATTTTAGATTTTAAAAATTAAAAAAAAAAATCTAATTTAAAATTTAGAAAAATACTTTCAATTAGTTCAAGTATAGATGCTATTATGTGAAAAAAATCAGACCTGTAAGTGCGGTAGATATCACATGACATCAAAGAAAGACAGATAGCCAAACACACAGATTCTTCCTTTTATTGTTACAGATGTAATATTCCAATAAATTACTTCATTGAGAAAAAGTATTGAGAAAGACAGACAAACACACAGACAGATTCTTCCTTTTATTATTATAGATGTAATATTCCAATAAATTACTTCATTGAGAAAAAGCATTAAGAAAGACAGGTTTAATAAATACATTTGTCTGCTTATGTCCGCACATACTTTTTTATTTTATATTGCTCTGATGACTGAGCAATATTGATCCTTTTATGCAACATAATTGCAATTTAAGTGTGCACAGTGTAAAATAAAAGGTTTGTTGAGGCTCAGAACCCATTTGAGCCGTATATCTATTGAAATCCAGGTTATTTTTTTTTATAGATATATGACTATAGATATGACTATATATATATGGCTGACTTTCTGGTAATTATCAATTTTCAGGTTCCTCCAAATTTTTTTTCAACTTTATACTTTTTAGAAACTTTTACTTGGAATAAGTTCTTAGAAATGTCTAATGGATAATACATATACATTATTTTCTTGGTTGTGGCAGTAAAGACATATGGATTTAATTGTAATTTCTCATGGATGTCGAAACTGACATTGGGAAACTATTTATACACTCCCTTTTATGCACTAACAGGAGGTATAGTATTTTTAAATTTTCATTCATATTAATAACTAAATATATGTCAGAGATGACAAGTAATAAATATACTCATCAAAAATCTTTCATATTAAAAGATGCACAGAAAGACAGACAGTTTTTCTGTCTTTCTGTGCTTGTGCGTGTGTGTGTGTGTATTGTCTGTAGTTGTATGTCTAAGCTTCAGCCATGAAATCTGGTGCTGGAATAGCTGAACTCCATGTATAACAGATCTTTGTGAAATTTTTTAAAAATTCAAATTAATTTTTTAGTTATTTTATGTTGAAGCACAATTTTGAGTAATATTCATACAAATTTGTTCTTTAATGGTAAAAATATTATTACAGAATTTTAATTTTGATATCATCAGAAAGGTCAAATAATGTTTCTTCTAATGATCTTTGAACGAAATTCGTAGGACAATTCCTTCATGTATTTTTAAATACATTGAAATTTGCATGCTTTATTTTCTATTTTTTTATTTTGCCTCATCCACAAAAGGAGGATTAGCACAATTCCATAGTTTGGAAAAAATATTGTGTGCATCTTCTTATTCTAACATCAACAATAACAAAAAAATAATTAGCCTATTTTCTGCTTTTCTTTTAATTATCAACCAAAAGCATAAAAATCAAGATTTTTGATATTGTTCTTTCTCCGGATTACTGACCAGTGCCATGGGGAGAAGTGGATATTTGTATTCATGCACAGCAGTAGTTGCACTCAACTATATATTTGTTGAAACTAAAGGATTTGAATTGAAATGAAATGAGGAAATGATTTTGGTTCAAAATGGGCAATTTGGAAATTGAGTGGTGTTATCTGTATCTCTATTATTTAAGTAGTGGTTGCTTATTTAAGACCCAGGCAGCACTGGGTAATTTGTTCTATTGAGTAATAAATTTGGGTTTTTCATTTGCCTGCTAATAGCAAAGTTCCAACATTTCAAACAAATCTAGAACAAAACTCTAAATAGAGTTCTTTAACTGATTTGAAATCGTTGATGTTACTGTATGGTGGATAAAAAGGACGAGTTTTTGGACAACATTGTAATGTCAACGATTCTCGGGGACAAATATGTATCACTAATTTTGCAAAATAATGCCAGTAAAATTTCTATAAATAAAGATATTTTATAAGTTAAGATTGTAATTTCTCAAGCTATTACAGTTTATTTCCATTATTTTGTGTTTTCTGATACAATTAGGAGTTGAAAACTTCACTTATCACTGAGGTATATTAGCAGAAATGACAAATTTGCATTTTTATGAAGTAAAAACTGCATTTAATGTTATTGAAAGTGCTTAAATGTTATTGAAAATGTTGAAAAATATGTAGAACAAATTAAAAATAAATCCTGCTCTCTAAACAAATACTGCAAAAAATATTTATTTTATTTATAATTATTTTTTTAAAGCTCAAGGGGACACAAAATTGGCAAGTATCAGATATTCAAATATATAACTTTATATATCTTAGCAATGCTAATTATTTTTGCTAGAATATGTATGAATAAACTGTCTTCTTGCCAATTTCAGTGTATATCCTAGTAGGCAACATTGGGTATTCCTGCATAAATAACTATTCTGGAAATGCCAGTAATTTCTACTAGAATATGTAGGATAGTATGTAGAATAAATAGAATATGCAGAATAAATAGGAAATATTTGTGTTCATTTTCAGTATGTATTCTGGGTACTGCTGGGTGTTTCTGCTTATATATATATCTGTATATTAGTGCTATTGAAACAATTATTAAAGTATTTTCTTATTGTGAAGATTTGTAATAAATCATATGATACATTGATTTATTAAAAATTTCCAATATTTATCATTACATCATAATTAAAGGAATAATGTGTCGATGTTAGGGAGCTTTTCATTTGATAAGTTAGTGTCTTGATATGTAAAAATGTATTCATTAGAAATCAAAAATTGTTTCATTTTTTTTATTACACAGTGGGCATATGGGTTGTTGTTGTTGAGATCCAGACCGTCCAACCTACCAGAAAGGTGTAAGGTAACTGTTTGGACAGCCGGGAAGAACCACCCAATTTAGACCAGAACCCACATTTTCAAGATCTTGAAAGTACTTGAAAATACACATTTTCTTGATAAGTTCTTGAAAGTGCTTGAAAAAGATGGGGATGAAAATGTTCCGTGGATCTGTGGTTATGTATTTTCTGAAAAGTTCTGCTTTTCCCCAAAAAATTCTCCAGTGGTTCTGGTTTTCATGAAAATATTCTTATCAATTTTTTCTCGAAAATTTACTCAGTGGGTCCGCTGCGATGTACCATTCCATTATTCACTAGGTATGGACAAGCCACAAGCACCTAGAATATACAATTTAACAGACACTTGTGAGGGTGGGATGGTGGATCAACTTATCTTTATCAAGATTAAAGTTGATCACTTTTCAAATCATGATGATATTTTTTATTTTAAATTCCTTAATTATTGTACGGGGGGGGGGGGGGGGGGGTTATCATAGGAAGCCTATAAACCTATTGATTTTGCATTTACTAATAGATTACTTTTAACAATTATTGATAAAGTTAGTTAATATGATCTAGATATTTCATAAAGTGCTCCTAAAGCTAACTTTTAACATATTTTGGTGTTATTGGTATATTTTAACTCATTAATTTTGCTCAATAAACATAACATTAGTTTTCTATGATTTTTCCTCCTAGAAATGTACATAACTTCATAATGGGTGGTTGATTGACATCCTTGAAAAAAATTGCATGGTATTTGAAAGTCCTTGAACAGTGCTTAGAATTATTTTAAGGGAAAGTGTACTCACACTGATTACATTTTATCATTTTAATTGTTATGAAATCTAAATATTATTATTGGATTCTTATTACATTAGAATTGTAGTATTTTTAATATATATATAATTATTAATGTTTTCTTCAGTTCTGTATGTGAGGTTGCCACCTGGCTTCAAGAACTTCTCCTTATCAAACAGTAACAATGCCTTGTGTAGCCTGCAAAATGATGAAATTCTTAAAAACGACCAATTAACGGTGAAGCCCTTAACATATAAAAATGAATATTGCACCCGCATTCGTCGAATGAATGGTGAAAATCTAGCAGAAGATGCCAAGAAAGAAAAGTTTAATCAGTCGTCCCCTGCTAATCTTAATGTCACCTCCCCTGCAAAGGTAATTTTTCTTTAAATCAAATGGAAAAATTTTTATATTTAATGTTATAAAATATTTATCATGAAAATATATTTTATTTATTTTTCTTAATAGATGCCTTTTGAGAGGGTTCTTCGTTTTGCTCTGTAAGCATTATTTATATCCACAAATAATTTACTATACACAATTCCAATGAATATGTCAGTGTTTCTATCTTTTATAAACAACAGATTTTTAAATAGGTAATAGACTGACACTAAAACATATATTTTAAAATCCACTTCCTTTTATGGCTACTAGTTTATCTCATTTGAGAAAGACACCTGGAAATACATTGATCAGAGTAATTTTTACAATCATGTGTGAATAAATTTAATCTCAGAAGCAATATTGTAAAAGCATGTTTTCATTGGGAAATGGTTAATTTCTGGATGCAAGATGACGAGAAATTTGAGTACAGTAGAACCCTGCTAATCCATTACCCTTTAATTCATCACATCTGCTAATCCATCACCCCCTGCTGGGCATGCATATTGAAGTTTGTTCATCACAGTCATCCACTGGATGATTCAGAAAGAACATTTGAAAATAAATAACACTCAAAACTGCTGTAATAAAAAATCTTTATTTTCTACTATTCTTCCTTTCCTTTGGGGTTTTTACCGTTTATTCATAGTATCTTCAGGGTGCATATGGGTGCTTGAAAATTGGGAAAGTACTTGAATTTTAGATTAACATTTTCAAGGTCTTGAAAGTACTTGAAAATTAACATTTTCTTGGCTAGGTCCTTGAAAGTGCTTAGAAAAGACAGGGTTGAAAGTGTTTTGCAGATTCACAGCATTGTGTGTTCTGCTTTCTCTAGAAATTTCCTTAGCACTTAAATGCTGTCGCTGAAATTTTCTTAAACAAGTTTTTTCCCAAAAATTTCCTCAACGGCCTCATTTAACAATAATGTTAGTATGCTATGATTTTTTCTTCTAGAAATGCATACAACTTCATAATATGGAAGAAATGATGTCCGGAAAAATAATTGCATGGTACTTGAAAGTCCTTGAAAAGTGGTTGAAATTTTTTTAAAGAAACTGTACTCACCCTGTATCCTGCTTCCTGCTTCCTTAGATTTTACTTCTCATTTCTTCTCATGGTAATGGCAACTTTTCTCCAACCTTTAGCCATGTGTGCTATTCTGCCTCAGATGCCAACCTTGCTTGAATAAGTGAGGTTGAAGTGTTGAAAACCCAGACCACACGACAGACCCGAAGGCTTACTGTTGCTAAGTGTATGGCCGGGAGAATTTCTTGTTTGTTTTGAAAATGGCTGTTTTGATTTTAAAATCACTTGACTTCTAAAATTTAGTGTATGTTGTATTTTGATGAATTTGTTATATTATTGGTTTTTACACCAGTTTTTGAGCTTTTTTTATTTGATTCCTTATCCTACTTTTTTTTCATTCAAAACTTTTTCAAAAATGTTTGAATTTTCCTTTTCTATAAATTGGTCCTGCTATTTTTAATAATCTTATTTTGGCAATTCTTATAGGTATCTCAAAGTCATAGTCAGAGAGCCATCAAGCATGCTTTGCGACAGCAACAAAAGAGAAGAAAAAGAAACACTGCAATTGCTGCTAGTGGCAGTGCCCCACCACCTATCCCTCGTATTATCATGAAATCGTTGCCACCAGCACCAGCTGGAGCAGGTAATTTCCACTTAATTTAAGTTTACATACTTTAAAGCTGTATTTTTTTTCAAATAAAAGGTTCTGAGTATGTACTGTGTGATTTTATGGTTCTGAGCAAGTGTTACATTCAGGAAGCTAGTTCCTCTTCTCACAGCTGATAAATTGTAACAAAAGCTGCTGAGAAAGAATTGTGTGTCACTTAAAGAGCATTTTAATAAAAGTTTTATGGATGTAATTGTCTCAAAGGATTCAAATAGCTAATGATAGACTCCAAAATAGCCAAAATCATACACATCTAACCTGAAATATTCTAGCACAAATAAAAAATATATTTGTGCTTGAATACATTCTGGGTCATTCCATGCTATTTCAACAAAAGGGTTGTGCTGCACCATTATTAATATTTTTTATATTTTGCACAAGTATTTATACATGTTTAGAGAGTTCAAAACCAATTTTAGAAAAGAAAAATTTCTTACTATGTGGCAGAGAGGTCTCCAGATGGCTCTTTAAACATGTACATTTTTGTGATTACAAGCATTTGTGCAAAATGCTATAACTTTCCTCCTAATTGAGCAAATTAAAAATTTTAAAAATCTTTTACTCAGAATAAAGTGCTGATAATTTTGGTTCAACTTTGTTTCATCATTTGATATATTTTTGAAAATTTAATGGTAGTCAAAATTTGCCATTGAAATTTACATTTTCTCATTTTCCGAGCTTGTTTTTCACTAGGAAGGGGATAATACACTCAAACCTTATTTTGCAAATTCTATAGTAACAGTAGATTTTACCTGAGGGGAGAAAACTGGAGTGTTTTGAACTCTTCCAAAATTTTTTCACTGGTGAAAGTGGGCGTTTAAAAAAAATTCAGATTTTTCAAAAGCTGTATCTCCAGTGGGGTTCATTTTGTAAAAATCTGAAATTTATATTACTGAGGCTTCTTATTAGGTAGCAACACCATAATAAAATTTGATCACTTTGTTTTGCATAGTAACAGAAATATTTGAGTTCAAAGTTGTGAATAAAATCAGTGTATTTCCATTTGCTTTCATCGTAATTTTTATGTATATATACCAGAAAATTATCATTATAGTTACAAGAAATGCATTAAATGTTACTTGCTTACATGTTGTAAACAATTGAACAAACAAAAATTATATGTATATTCAAAAAAATTATCATTATAGTTATAAGAAATGCATGTGACTTGTTGCTTAGGCCTACATGTTGTAAACAATTGAACAAATAAACAAAAATTATATCACTTAGCAAGTTTTTTTAGTTTGTTTATTTTTATCTTATGTTGTAAAAGTTCCATAAGCTCATTGCACAACCTGGGTTCAATATTCCATGTTCGTCTAGTAGCAGTTGACAACTCGGAAGGAGTAAGAGCACGTAAGACATTGTTATATGGCATCCAAACAGTATCTGCTTTAGATTTTTGAAATGATGTTGATGGTCCCACTGGATGGAAGAAATGGACATTGCAGTCCTCCTCTGATTGCTGCATTTCAATAACTTCTGCAAGCCACCAATGAGAATCATAAATGCATGCAATGTAATCCCTTTCTTTAAGTTCAAGAGAAAGATCTGTTGAAACTTTGGTGATGTTTATTTCTTCAAATTCTTATGAATTGGATAATCTTGTGAATTGAGTCTTTTTTGTTTTGTTTCCTTTTGATCATCTGTATTCCTAATAGAAACACAGTCTTTTGCACCAAGGCACATCCTACTGTTTTCATCACTTCTACGACTTTATCTACGACTTTATCAATCACTTCCTCTGAAAAATTTCTAGACTTCTTTTGTTCTATATTAGAAAGAATGCATAGCTCTTCACTAATGCCTGTGTGTTTCTTTCTAAGTACTGACTTGCGCTAAATTCATGACATGTTTTTGCTACTGACCAGGACTCTGGCACTAAACTTGATATTTTTACTTTCTCTGAAACTGTCAAACTTCCTTTAAATTTTTCTTTTAGCTTATTTAAGAGAATAGCGTATTTATCTTCCTTCAGATCAGCTTTGTTATTTCTGAAAGACTCATTCAAACTTACATCAAAATTTGCACTTAGTTTACTTTTCATTGCTAATGTAACTTTTTCTACTTTTTTTTTAAGATTTTGGTCTTTGTTTAATGTTAAGCTTCTGAATTTAACAGGTGAAACTCTCAGAGTCGCATATGTAGCATTTATGTGATCTAATGTCTGATACACTGGACTAAATGTCTGATCATTGGTTTCATCTAATCCGTTAAAACTATATATTTTTTTCAAACAAGAAATGCATAAACTTTTACCTGGAACTAATCCTAGGTTTGGATGGCTTTGATCTACATGTAAAGATATTTTAGTAAGACCTTTTGTTGTAACTTTTGTATGACATTCTTTCCATATAAGTGATTGTATTGAAGAAGATATTTCTTCTCATGATACTGGCAAATATTTTCAAAGTCTCCTAATCGTAAGTCCAAAATAGTTCTTTCTTCATTGCTAAATTCACTAAAATCTTTGTGTTAGTGAAATTGGCCCATAAGTAGTCTTATGACAATCCTAATCAACTTTAGCTCCAACAGAACACATCATCTTTACCTTCACTTTATCATGCATGCATACTATACTAATCAAAAGCCAACTGACACACAATGCAAATGCAGAACTCACACTTGCCTGTTACAATAATTTTTTTCTGGATCAAACAGGTTATATCTTGTTTCAACTTGCACACAAACTTGTACATAACTCTACTAACTTGTACATCTCTACTTGTACATTACACTAAACGGGATTGTACAAGGTGAGACATTCCATGAACTCTGCTGCTTTAGCAGTTATGAATTGTGTAGTATGTTCTTTTATATATTTTCTTGGTCTTTAACACTTTTATTTGGTTTTTATTACAACAAATAAAAAACAAAATGTATTCATGCTTCATTAGTTATTAAAAAAGGTTATAATTGTCCTTCAAAACAAAAAACAACAACAACAACAAAAAAAAAACCCCAGCAGATTTTGTTCACAACTTAAATATTTTTATTACTATGCAAAACAAAGTGATCAAATTTTATTATGGTGTTGCTATGTAATAGAAGCCTCAGTAATATAAATTTCAGATTTTTACTGTGAACCAACCCCACTGGAGATACAGCTTTTGAAAAATCTGATTTTTTTTAAAATGCCGACTTTCACCAGTGAAAAAATTTTGGAAGGGTTCAAAACACTCCAGTTTACTCCCCTCAGGTAAAATATACTGTTACTATAGTACTTGCAAAATAAATTTGGCTTGAGTGTATTGTCCCGTTCCCAGTAAAAAACAAGCTCGGAAAATGAGAAAATGCAAATTTCAATGGTAAATTTTGATTACCATTAAATTTTCAAAAATATATCAAATGATGAAACAAAGTTGAATAAAAATTATCAGTACTTTATTCTGAGTAAAAGGTTTTTTAAATCTTTTAATTTACTCAATTAGGAGGAAAGTTATACCATTTTGCACAAATGCTTGTAATCACAAAAATGTACATGTTTAAAGCGCCATCTGGAGACCTCTCTGCTACACGGTAAGAAATTTTTCTGTTCTAAAAATGGTTTTAAACTCTCTAAACATGTATAACTACATGTGCAAAATATAAAAAATATTAAAAATTGTGCAGCAACCAATTTAAAAAAAAAAATGTTGAAATAGCATGGAATGACCCTTCCTAAAGTTTTTCTTATCCTTTACAAAGTGTTTTTTGCTTCTAGATATGTAGATAGATAGACCTGGGTTTTTATAGTATTAATTTTTGCATAACTAACAGTCTTTTACAAAAAAACCATACTGACCATGACTTTTAGGAGCATAAATCAGCTGAGGTCAATGTTTATTGATCAGCTGAGTTGATCAATAGACATTGATATATACAGAGTTGCACTAGTTTGAATAATCTAAATGTTTCTTTTATCTGACAAATTCATTTTTATCCAAACATTGTTGGTTAAATCTAAGTTTGCTCAGTCCTTTTAGATAATGCAGGCTTTACCCAGGTAAACCTAGGTTTACATGGATAAAGCGAGCATTATCCTAAGTTTACCCAATTCTGGACTTTACCCATAACATATATAGTGTTTGGTTAAAAAATAAAACGATAAAATTATAAAAAAATATAATTGATTAGAATTTATTGATAATTATTTTATTTTTTAAATCAAATATTTGAGTATTATTTATTAGGTGACTTGCTTGTCAGAAATTTAGTTAAATGTATATTAGTTTTGTAATAACAACAAAGGGAATGAGCTACTTTTATTGTTTATTTCTTCGACATTTACAGTGGGTTCATGTACTCATTGTTTTCTATTCATTTCATGGAGCATTGTCTCTATTCATTTTTGTATGTTATTTTAATTATTATCTCTGCAGCATTTTACATGGCTGTAGTTCTTTTACTGGAAATTACGGTAAACTTCTGATAGTCCAGCATGTTCGAAACTTGAGTGGTACTGGATTACTAAATTTGCAGATTATCGAATGTTGAATTAAAATGGGGTGAAAATATGAAAAACATATGTAAAACTAAATGATGAATAATAACTGTGATATTTATTTCCTTGCAATGTTACTTAGATTGGATTGGACCATACAGTATGTGAAAAAAAAAAGTTAAATTAATTTTAAAATTATAAGGTAAATTTCAATAAACAGAAATCTACTTATAAAATCATTTAGTCTTATTACAGTAAATGTACCTCAGTACAGCTGAATGCACCCGAATGTCATTAGAGAGACATGCTGGACAATTAAATGTGCCGAACCATTGGATGCCAGATTAACAGAAGTTTATTCTAATATATAAAATATCCTTATTAAAGTATTTAGTATAAAATATTTTGTATGTAGATAACAAGCAAGAATCTATAGTATGTGTTAAAATTGTGATAAATAAAATATATATACTAAATGACATGCTTATACTTTTAGGCTGTGTTCCTGAAGAAAGGTGGCGATGTTCTTTGGAGAAGACTTCTTTAAGAGAAAGTACTAGGCATAAACCCCAAACAATGCGGGAATTATTGGCTTCTATTCCTGGGCTTAGTTTTAAGGTATGTTTTATCCACTTACTGAGGTATTATTTTCAAAGCTGCCAGTACTTCCAATTTTTCCAGAAAATATTTTCAGATTTTGCTGGATTTTTAAATTTTTTTATTGGAAAAAGTTTTATTTTATTTTGATTCATTTTCAAAAAATCCCTAATATACCCATGAAGTGCTGCTATGGCTATTTTTGTTTATGATCATTGCTATAAATTATGGCTAAAATTCTAGAGAACATTTCTACATTGATAAGGCAACAAATTGCCAAAATCGGCAAATTTTGTAACTTTAGCTCAATTTGCATAATTGGGGATGAAAAGGATTGTTAAATTTTCTGTGCCAAACAGATGTGAACGAATTGCATAATTTGAATACAATGCATTCCTAGAAACTTAGCATTTCTTCTTCCAAAATTCATGTTTTATTTTAAATTTATTTATTTTAGGTAAACAAATTTTGTTTCCTTATAATATGCTTCTCTAATTATTAGTAAAATATTAAACTTTCAAAGTATGGTGCTCTTCACACTTATTTTTAGTTTTTAGTATACCTCAAGTATCCTTTTCCACCCACATGGATCCTAAGTTTTAAATTATTCGAAATAAGACAATCAGATTTATTGAATTTTTGTAGCAAGTTTGAAAAGAATAGGTATTTTAAGAAATAAATTAGTTTTTTTTTAAAGTGTGCATCACACTTAAAAGGTGCAAGTGCATTCTAGTTAGATCTTGTTCAAAAGTATCCTTTTGCATCTAAGTTTATCATCTAATTAAATAAATAAAATTAGATAAATAAAACTCACTTATTTTTGCAGTGTGAGTACATATTTTTTAAAATGAAATAAATTTTATAATAAGCAATTAATTTCCTTTAAGATGCTTAATTGCAATTCAGTTTACATTAGATCTTGGGAATTGCTAAGAGGCCAAAAGTATTCATTTTCATTAGCCCATCCATTTTCATTTGTTAATAATTCTACATTAGAAGTTGTGAATTAGCTTATTTTCATATTTTGATTATTAATTAAATGTTTGAATAAAAAAGTTCATTTTAAAAATGGGGTAGCTTTCTTATAGTAATTGTGCACTTTCTTATGCAAATTTTTGCTAAGTTCTCTTAGTCCAAAGGCAATTGTGTTGCAAATTGTTGTATTAAACAATGAAATAAAAAAATGTGAGGTGTAAAAAGTCGGTAAATTTTAATTTATAGTTGGCAGCTATGCATTTGTCATGATGATGAGATGTTCAAATGACTGGCATGATCTTAATATTTTTCTATTTCTGTTATTTTTTAGCCGAGGAAAAGGTCAAACAGAAAATTAAGTACAGGTATGGAACTTGGTTTTTATTTCACTCTCTTATAGTAAACACAATTGATTATGTATTGTTCAGTTTTAAATTTAAAGAAACATGCAGGACCTCTTGCACTTTATTCAGATTTTTGGAAGTGGGATGGCTCATGAGTTAACTAGGAAATGTGTCTGCCATTGACCAGGATTTAAGGTACAAACCTCTGATTAAAATTATACTGGAACATATAGCAAATTCTTTAAAACTAAACAATATTTTTCGATATACTCACTTAAAACAGAAAATAAATAACTTGCTGCATGAGCATATTATTTCCTAAATAAGCTTGCTGGGTAAGCTGAGATATGATCAAATTAGTGAAATCCCTAAACTGAGTTGGGGGGGGGGGGGGATTCACCATAATATTTTGTTGCTTTAAGAATCATTTGATAAGTTCAAAACTTGGAAATTCAGAAAATTTAAAAGTTTTATAGCTAGCAGTTTTAAACTCATTGAAAAAGTTCCTCAAATGTATTGCACTTTTTTTGGATATATTATGTATTTCAACCAAAGGTAGTTTGGTTGGACCTAACCCAGACCCCTCTCAGTGTTTTTTATTTTATTTTTTATTTATTCTTTGAATCTCCCCTTGTAAAATTTTATTATTTTTTTTTACTTTTGGGTTTTTTAAAAATATTTTATTCTTATTGCGTTAAACCCCAATATAAAGAAATGCCTTAAATAAAATACTGGTTGCAACAAAATAGACAAATTTTTTCTTTAATTAAAAGGTAAAATTAATATTAATTTTGCTTTTTGTTATGAATATTTGTTTTGTAACTTATTTAAGAATGATGGAATTTTTTTCTTTTTATGACATGAATGAAGTAGCACCCTATTTAAATGAATGGATCGAATCATCAAAAAAGTAACAAGTAATAGTGTAAAATAATTGATGGGAATTCTCTTCTGAATACGTGATCAATGATTATTGAACTTAGGAGGATATTTTACCTCCAACAGCTTGTTTCATTTTTCTCATGTTGACTTATGGAAAATAGTTCCTAACATCTAGCTCATTTAGTTTTAATTTTTTTTCCTCTGTTTTTTTTTTGCCAAGCATAGATTTTGAAAAGAGGAAGGTTTGCATGTTAATGTAAATTGGTAAAATAGTTAGCATTTTTTAAAAATATATATTCATTTTACAAATATGTTCAAAATACTTCAAATTGTTTTATTGAGTTTTTAAAACAACACAAACAACTGTGTTTAGCATGTATATTCTCTGCAACAAACATTGGGAAAAAATTCTAAAGACTAAGCAAACTAGAGGTTAGGGACTGTTTTCATAGGTTGTCATGAAGAAAATAAAATAAGCAACTGGATAAAAAAATATCCTCTTTATTGTTTTCATTAATGATTAAACCCTTACATTTAAAAATCCACTTTAGCTTCTACTCTCAACTTCTATATATAGTTGTTTCCCATACTATAATTTCATCACTCCAATATTGAATTAACCAGAAAATGTACCCTGGAGTTGAAGGATAGTTATATAAAATAACAAAATAAATAAATTTTATTCATATAAATAACTGTGAAAATTGCATGCAATTTGAGTACTTTGGAGCAACAGCCGTAATACGACTGCTCCCTCCCCAAATCACAAAACCTAAACCCATCACTTGCGAAGACTCTACATTCTATGTTGAAATCTACCAATGGATACAATTTAAATCTGAATTTCAACAATGTCAGCACAATGCTCCCCCTCCAAATCACAAAATCAAAACTCATCACTTGCGAAGACTCTATGTTAAAATCTACCGATGGACACAATTTAAATCGTAATTTTAACAATCTCAGCACAATGCTTCTTTAAATCACAAAATCAAAGCTCATCACTTGCGAAGACTCTACTCTCTATGTTAAAATCTACCGACGGACACAATTAAAAACTGAATTTCAACAATGTCAGCACAATGCTCTCCCTCCAAATCACAAAATCAAAACTCATTACTTGCGAAGACTATATGTTTTGTGTTAAAATCTACTGCTGGACACAATTTAAATTTTAATTTCAATAATCAGCACAATGCTTCCCTTCCAATTTACAAAATCAAAACCCATCACTTGCAAAGACTCTGCTTTCTATGTCAAAATCTACCACCAGACATAATTTAAATCTTAATTTCAACAATCTGAGCACAATGCTCACGCTCCAAATCACAAAACCAAAACCTGTCACTTGCAGTGATTCTGCAATCTATATTATGTTAAAATCTACCGATGGACATAATTTTAATTTTATGAATCTCCAGCACAATTAAGTGAATTTATATATTGGCCATATTTTTCACACTCAATTGAAATTTTTATATTCCCAGTAAATAAGCACCCGCTACTTCAATAATGCAGTTATAGATAACAGCACCCAATTTCCAAATTGTCTGTTTTGAACTAAATCATTCTCATGACACAAATAAATGAAAATACTTGAAATCACAAAAGAGTTCCTTTAAACCTGAAAATTATTGCTATGCCAGCGAATTTTCATCCAAATTCAGTCAAATTTTAACAGAGTACTAAAATAGCATGACATCTTTTGAATTCATAAATTTAGAAAATCCAAAATTACAAATGCACTTAGTGTAATAAACTATTTTCCCTCCAGACTAAATGTCTGCAAATTCCTCAATCTTCTGCAAATCTGCGGCACAAAGAGGAAATATATTTAATTTGACAAAATGGCTGAAAAGTTTGAGTTTAGACTTTTAAAAATTCATAACTGGAAAACTAATTCGAATAAAATAAATAATGCCAAGGTACATTTTTCCGAGTTCTGAACTGAAGTACATGTGTACCAAATTTCATTGCTGTGCGATGATTATATTTTACACTATTGACTGCACACACAAATAAGAAGAAATAGATTTAATTTGACAAAATGGCTGAAAAGCGTGATTTTAGAATTTAAAAATTCTTAACTAAAAAACTACTTCAAATTAAAAAAAGTAATGCCAAGGTGCATCTTTTCGAGTCCTGAACTGAAGTACATGTGTACCAAATTTTATGGCTGTTTGATGATTATATTTCCAGCTATCGACTGCACACACACAGACAGACATCTGCCTTTATTATGTAAGATATGACATGCTTGAGTTTTGGTGTACAACAGTATGTGGTATTTGCTGTTTAATAAGGAAAATGGAAATAAAATGTACATGATATTTTAATTTCGGATAATGTCAGAGTGTTCCTAAAACTTTTCCCCTAGAATAGAAAATCTAGAGACAGATCTCTGATTGATCATTTTTCTAACACTATTTATCATATAGTAAATACAGTATTGTATTGAGATATCTACTGTTTTTATATTAATGAATGTTTTGGTTACAGCTGCTCAAATTGCTCAAACGAAAAAGGGTTGCATTAATATAGAAACACCTGATTCAATTCTTGTGAACACAAATTTGAGGGTAAGTTTTATTGAAATCTTCTACATTTTGAATGTATATATATTTGTGAATAATTTACAGCACAAAGTCTTTGTAACAAGCAATTAACTTATAGCATGTATTTTTTATATCTGTTTTACAGATGCATTTCACATAGTCAAAATACTTATTTTTATACCAGAGTGACCATAGACTTGGAAAACCAGGAATTATTAGGGAATTTTATGATTCTGGAAATATCAGAGAAAATTCAGAATTCCATTAAAAGTTGGGGAAAACTGTGAATTTCTGCGATTTTTTTTTTCATTTTCCAACCTTATAGTTTTTTTAACGAATGGACAATACTTGTTCATTCCATGATGTCACATTTTTCATCTCACGTCACAAGACCCGCCATTCATCTCCTTTAAATATAATACTTATGAACAAAAGGCTGGAGTTAGAGTTTTCATCAACAGGCGACATGACCGCAATAAACTTCCTTCGAGGGGGAACGTTTCATGGAATTATCGGGCAAAAATCGGAAAAATATCAAGGAATTTCAAAATGAGTTTTTTCTGACCAACCACCCTGTTATACTTATATTTAGGGCATCCAATATTGGGATTTCAGAAACTGTACAGAAGTCTTTGGGTACAGAATATTGTGTTTGTTTAACCTGTTGAAGATGATTTTCTGTTATTTGCAGTGTCAGAGTCTGTAGCTGACATCCCATGCTGTGGCAGACATTGTCTATTGGGGATAAATCTGGGGCTCTGGAAGGCCATGACAGCATGCTTGCACTTCATGCCGATCTTTTCTGTATATGGACAGGCATTATTAGCAGGAGCATTCACATAAAAGTATTAGCATATACTTATCAGATAATATTACTGATACAGCACTGAAAATTTTCAAACCAAAATTTAATTCAAAATTGCATTAGAAAAATGTCATTATCACATTACTCACTCGATAAATACATCACTGCTTCCTATAGCAACAGATACAGGTTGGGACATCAATTGCAATTCCCAGTGCATAGTAACTAGAGAATAAAGTGAATTCTCAGCAAAATAAAATATGTCAAATTTTAATCTTTGTTGAAAATTCACAAAAAATAAGAAATAGTCATTAAAAAAAATTATTAGAACGTGAAGAAATATGTCCATATTTTTGCCAAAATATGGAATTGTGCTAATTTTGATAGATGTTAGAAAGATTTTTATAGAAACACATGCTTTAAAGGCTCCTGAATACATTTCAAACACTTTAGAAAGATAAGTAAAGCATGTGACTTTGTACACAATCAGTAATGAACTGGTTTACAATGTAAAATGCAGCATTAATCAAGGTAAATCAGCATTCATATGTTTCGGAAATCAACTAAATATTCCCATCTTTAGAGCAAAAAGACCCAGTTTCAGTGCAAAAGGCTTCAGTTTCAGCTATTTCAGTTTGGCCGACATTTCCCTTGGGAAACAATGATAATTTCCTGAATAGGTAGTATAGTTTATATGATGAAATGATAGTTTAAAACTATTCTATAGCTGTAAATAATATTAAAATAATTAATACAAATCAGTTGAATACATCAAATTTGAAAGTCGAACATGCCTATTACCAATCAGAATTTTTTTTTTTAAAGAGTTTTTACATGAAATAAGAATAACTTGCAAATGAAAGCTTAGGGGTAAACAATGACTCTGTGATAAAGTCACTGTATGAATTTAACTAAGGGGAAAATTCACTGTAAGGGATTTCTTAGTCAATTGTTTTCTGTCTGAGTTGTATTTTCACAGGTTTTATGCAAATGCTATCTGAGTTGGTTCTAGAATCTGTATATTTCTTTTAACTCCAGAATTTGCATATTCCATACACGTGCCGAGATGACACAATTCACTGACTTTGCTTTGATCTTTGACTTGCTTATTTCTGTTTTGAATACTACATGTTGTAGTATGAGCATGTTTGCTCAGAATTGCAGGATGTCTGGGTATTGATTGAAATTACTGCGATGTAGGCTATTAAGATGGTAGGCCTTATCATTTTGTAAATTATGCTAAAGTTCTTTATTTAAATTAATGAAAACTTTAAAATCTTACCTCTTAACTCTTCTTTGCTGATGTTGAAGTTACTGATGTGTATGTGTCTGCTGTGTGTTTGCATCATGTAAGTTATGTTTTTGACTGTACAGTTATTGAAGTAATGAACTAAGTTTTAATTAGTCTCATAATACACAGAACAAGGTATCATTGAAATTCATATTTATAAGCCAAAATTGCTTCTTCTATTGAACTCAGTACGACCACACACAGCAAACGATTCTAAAAAGCTACTGAAAAACATTTTAAGTGCAGTCATTCTGGGAGTGTTGTGATGCAATTGGACTTAAACAATATGGAGTATGACTGTATGAGAAGGTCTAGTGGAGTCTCACACTCTTAATTGTTTCATATATGTATTTATATTTTTTATGAATGGATTTGTAATTGTAGCATAGCATGATTGCAATTTTTTCTCAAATATCTGCTTTATTAGCTTTTACAATGAATGATTTTGTTTATCACAGGCATTACTTAACAAACACACCTTTGCATCCTTACCTGCTGTCCACCAGTTCCGACTGGTTCAGCTACTACCTCAAGCGGATCGAATGATTAGTCCTGATTATTCTGTGAGGCTGACTGCCACCGCTCTCAGCAATGAGTTTTTTGCCCGAGCCTGTCAAGAGTGGAAGAAGAGGCTACAGGAGGGTGAGTTTACGCCTGAAAATCAAATGAAATTAAAGGGAGAAGCCGAACGAGATCATAGCAAACTGGACCCGTGGAAAGTAAGTAGACATTTTTATATTTATTTTTTACTTTCTCTACAATACGTGTATATGTACCAGCTATAATGCCCGCAGCCAGTGGTCGCATTTTTAGCAGGTGTTACTAATGATAGTAGAACTAAAAATACCTGCTTCTTGACCTTTCTCGACTCAAATAGGCCAACTACATTAAATTCGAAAATCCATAGCCTATGCTCCAGCTCTAATTTTGTGAAGTCCAAACATTAGATTGCTTGCAAACTTTGATGGAGTAAGTGATGTTAATTCTCAATGTATGTCTGTATGTACGTTACTATATATATTAATTAAAAACATACTTTAGACTGGAATGTTATAATTTGACCAAATAACCTCTCAAAGTAAAGATTCTTCTGTTTGGTTACTAATAAATGGTCATTAATAAAGATTCATTTGTTTGGGCACCAATAAAGATTCATGTATTTGGTCACTAATAAATGTCACTAACTGAAGGGTAAATATAGTTTTGAAAAAATCACTCTCAGTGGAGTCTCTATTCAGATTTTTACTATCGCAAACACCTAATTTTGTAGAATCAAACCTGAAATGTTTTGTATAAACGAACTTTGCAACTTTCAAGGGAATTGTGGATCACAGGTAATATTTTTTCTTACATGGAGGTTAAAGATCGTCTTCACTTTCACCTCCAGAATCACCAAGCCCACTCTGTGAAGCTTCATAATTATCAATTGATTTCACATTTGAATCAGTATTTGTATATAATCTGTTATTTCTTAATCAGAAAGACTTACTGGAATTTGCTATTTTGAATTGACAGAATTACAAATGTGAAGGGATGCCAGTAGTCTTCAGTAATGTTTCAGGCTTGCAACCCAATATATAATCTTATACCAAACATGGGGCAGATAATTAAACATAAATGTATGTTCATGCCAGTGAACAGATTAATAAATTCTATCAACTACTGTTTGGTCCTCTCTGCACATTTTAAATGCCACATACATACTTTTGTTGAATCATCAGTAGACTCTATTTTGCAGTTACTGAGTTTGAGGGTCTCATATTATACATTTTTATAGTTTAAAGGATTCTGGATCCTCTTTATGCAATTGGGGCTCTAAGAAAATGCTTAATTCACTTATTGATAAATCTGCCCGTATTTTAAATTGCATTTCTTTTTATCCTATGCTCGTCTCCGACCTCTCGGTCATAAGTCGACGAGCAGCCCAATACAATTGCATTTTGTGATTTTCTTGATTTGGCTATTTTTAATTGTGGCAATCCCATCATTTGATGGGCTTAATGCATGTAGCTTTTTATTTAATAGTTGATATTATTCCTAGGGTGCCAACAAGTATTTCATATTATGACACGATTTATGTCTAAAATATAAAAAAAATATCATAAGAATTAAAAAATTTAGTTTTAAAGTACTTACTCATTATTATCAAATGAGTAAGTATTTTTAAACTAGAAATGAGTTAAAATGATTTTTAAGTGTTACCACAAGCAGGGTTTGCCTAAATGCATAATTATGCATTTGGTACACACCAAAATACCTGTTTACCCCTCGAAATTTTATCAGTGCATGAAAATACACATAAAATTTTTAGCAATAAACTAAAATTTTTTTTACAAGCTTTGCACTTTCTTATATTTTAATTGCTGCATATATATTTACTTTTCATCTTAAACCCATGTGCTATTTCCTTCTTGAACCCATATGCTATTTCCTTTGTAAAAGTTTGTTACAACAGAGTTTGAATTGATATGCTAATAGCTCTCTTTTAAGTTCCAATATAGCAGTTGTTTTCTCAAGCAGTTGTTTTCTCTTTAGATTTGGATTAGATTTGGTGGAGAGTGGCTAAAAAAGAGCCTAGTACAGTGACCAGAGGTCTGTTGTACTATCCCCTCCGCCCGCAAAAAGGTCCCAGAGAAAAGTCCCGTGGCTGAAGCAAAGATCAGCAAGCACTTGACAGGAATTACCCCTAACATTTTTTTGGTGGTTATCTCTGACCATAAGTCATTCTTGAGATATCAGAAATTTTCATTTTATTCAAATTTCCTATACGGAGCATGATATCACTCGAAAAAAAATCAAGCAATTTCCATAACATTAGGTATGCATGTTTTCATTCATAACAGCAATAACCCTATTGACCTTCAGTAGGATTGAGTAAAAAGAATGATTTTTGTTACCCCAGAAGTGAAATTTGTTCATTTGTGAGGAAAGCCTTGTGTTGTACATGTAATTTTTTTTTTTTAACTCTTTAACTTTTTTTTAAATTTTAAATAAATATCCAATTGTTTTAAAATTGATTGTTAAAACTTGTATTCCTAAATTGTATTTTATTCTTGCAGATTCATAACTTTGAACCAGTTTGGGGACATACGTAAGTTATAATAAGCCATCATTTTATCTAATTTTAAAAGCATATTTTATTAATTTTTTTTACACTTTTTACAGTGATGAATTAACAGTATTTGTAACTATAAAAATGTATTCTTTAATGCATTTTTTATATATAGTAGTAGCCTTTATATATGAGAACTATTTTTGTATAAAATTTAATAAATTTTTCTTTCATAATCTCATAAAATATTGCTTAATAATTTCTAAATAAAGAAAAGGGGACAGGTTAATGACTTTGAGCTAGTAGTAGCTTATCTAACCTTTCATCCACTTTCTAGATTTATTCTGTTATGTTAGAAATCAAACTATTTTTCTATTTAACTTTTGTTTCATTAGTAATACTATATTAATATATGTGACATTAAGATCACACATGGAACATAGATATTACATAGAGGGTAATAACAGGGGAATAAAACATGTTTGCAGTCAGTCTTTTTCAGACTGGCTGTCACCACATTGTGAAATCAACCTCCCTCCCAACATAGGCCAGAGAACTTCCTTTGAGAAATACTAGATTGCAGAATTTTGTGATGTGTGATTGAGTCTATGCTCAGTTGTCCAAGAGAAGGACAAAAATCTTCAATGTCCCAAAAATGTGAAATTGCCTACTCAGTGGTGTTCCTGGATGCAAGGTTGGTGTTCACAGTGCACCAAGTGTGCCAAAAGTGTTCCACATGATGATTCATTTCCTCGTTGAGTTGGAGAGGGGGAAGTGCCACTCAAGGCCTATAATAATAAAAAAAATTCTTCAGTTAAAGCTTCAAATAAGTAGGACTCTTCTTACAGTATCTAAAGTAATTGTAAGACATCAATGAGCAAAGTATAAAAATATATGTAGATATAAATAAACTATAACAATATTATTCAACACATCAGGCATAAAACATTTTTCAAATCATGCATTAAGAATTTTATAATCAAAATAAGCAAATTAATGCACCACAGAAAAGCAAGGGGGCTAAAAGCACACAATCTCCTGTTCAAGGACACGATATCAATATAAAGAGAAATATATATTCTTAAAAATTATCTCAAGAAAAATTAGGTCATAGACCAAGTACAAAATAAATTAATATTAATTTAAAGAAATAAAGATAATTAAGTGCAAAAAGAAAAAAAAAATTAAACACAATTTGAGTAATAATCAAGATAGATGGGGAACAAAGTAATAAATAAATCATAATTCTTGACAACAGCATCATTTAAAAAAACACATGGATATATTAGTAATAATAGTAAAATACATAACAGAAATAAAAAAAAATGTTCCCTCACACAAAATGGGTTTTGGGAGGAAAGAAAAACAGGTTTATCCATCAAATTCATGAAATCAAAGATTTTCGGGAAAACAATACTTTTTCTATATAATAGTATGAGAAAGTAATAAAAATACATATGCTATGACCCAAAGAAGTTAACATAATGTTTTATGTAATGTTTGCGATGGTCTCTTTTTGTTATTTGTCTTTATTTTTGTGTCTCTTAAAGACACTTTATTTTCAGTTTAAAGTCTTTAAATAGTATGAGAAAGTAATAAAAATACATATGCTGTGATCCAAAGAAGTTAATGTAACGTTGGAGATGATCTTTTTTTGTTATTTGTCTTTATTTTTGTGTTTCTTAAAGACACTTTATTTTCAGTTTAAAGTCTTTAAATAGTATGAGAAAGTAATAAAAATACATATGCTGTGATCCAAAGAAGTTAATGTAATGTTTGAGATGGTTTCTTTTTGTTATTTGTTTTTATTTTTGTGTCTCTTAAAGACACTTTATTTTCAGTTTAAAGTCTTAAATAGTATGAGAAAGTAATAAAAACACATATGCTGTGATCCAAAGAAGTTAATGTAATGTTTGAGATGGTCTCTTTTTGTTATTTGTTTTTATTTTTGTGTCTCTTAAAGTCACTTTATTTTCAGTTTAAAATCTCTAAAATATTTTTTGGCAGACGCGGGTGAAATTTCTGCTCTCACTTAGCCATAAATGGTGGAGATTCTCTATCCTTCATGCATGCTTAATCACCTGCAGTTAAAATTCTGGTTTCTTATTTAAGGAAATGATTAATCATACTCTTTTTACATACAGCGCATATGTACATGATCAGTGCAAAATGGCTTGTGTCATTCTGATTGGTTGCAGAAAGCTGAAAAATGGATTTTTAATATATATGCAAGGCGTCCCAAAAAGATTGAGACACGCTTTAATTCTTTACCTGTTGGAAATAAGTGAGCAATTTAAATTGCAAAAATGTTGAAAGTAAGGTAGGAAATAAGACTACATTAATGAAATAGTTCTCCCATTCATTTTCAGAAAGTTACACTTTTAAATTTTTATACGACCCCCTTAACAAATTTGGTCAATCAGAAATTTTTTATTTTTAAATCAACAAGATCATTAAAAAACCCCACATATCTGTATCTCAAAAACCAACTGAATTATGATAAAGGAAAAAATCTGACTTATGCCACTTTTCCGTACCATGTGAAAGGCTGTTTCATCAGTGAAAATAGGGATCGTAAACAAATTGAAATGAGAAGTGTTTAGATAAAAAAAAAAGTGCTTAAAAGTACTTAATTATTAAAAAAGTACTTAGTTATTGAAAAGTACTTAAGAATCCGTGATTGCATTGTGAGCCTACGTGGAATTTGCAAAAATGTCTCCTATATATTATCATCCAGTTTTATCTTTTTTGTGATATGTCACAAATTTACATTTCTAATTTGATATAGGGTCCTCATTCACAATGTTCAATTTTCAATTAAATATAACTCGCTCAATTTTAAAGATACAGATTTGCGTTTTTTTTTAATGATCTTGTTGCATTAAAAATAAGAATTTTCTGATTGACCGAATTTGTCTAAGGGGGTCATATAAAAATTTAAAAAGTGTAACTTTTTGAAAATTAATGGGAGGACTATTTCATTAACATAGTTTTATATCCTACCCTACTTCCAACATTTTTGCAATTTACATTGCCCATTTATCTCCAACAGGTAAAGAATTAAGCACATTTCAATTTCTTTGGGACACCCTGTATAGAATACAATTTTTTTCTGCTGATTAACCAAATTTCTAAGGTATTGCTAGAACAGTAAATAATTCTAACCGTAAACAGTTATGAAGCATTCACAAGAAATGTTTTTCTAATTTTGTAAAATGTTTATTTGCAGTACAATATCTGATATTCCTGATCATGGAAAAACATCACCTTTTATGATGAAGCCATCTTTAAATAACCAGAATAAACATGTACCAACAATAAAGATCAAGCCAGTTGTTCGGAGAAGTCGTTTTAATACTAGACTGTCGAAACTACATCGAAATTCCCCTGATCATGATGTAAGTTATGTAGTACCAAATTGTACTAATTTGCAATTTGTTTATATTTTGTCAAATGATTTTATTAGTACTGCCATTTCAAAGTTTAGTTTGAACCATTGCTCGCAGATCTATAGTATGTCCAAAAAGGGATAAGTATTTTATGGAATAAAATATTTTCCTTAGCAAGTGAGATTTTGCAATTCAATTTGTATTTCCGTGCAACATTGTGAGTTCAAAAGTATTTGTTTACATCTATGTTCATTTTCTAATTGTTCCAAATTAACTAAACAAAATTAACTTATTTGCAGTGAGAATGCTTTGAAAGAATTTTGATTTAAGAAATTAATTTTTGAATGTATGATTGCAATTCAGTTTACATACTTGCGCTTTGCTGTAATTTTCAAAAGTATCTTTTTGATCCATATTCGACTACTTATCATTCTGCATATTTTAAATTACCTTTTCATATTTTGATTAATTATGATTAAATGTTTCAAAGAAGCCATTAATTATTTGAAACATTAGATTGTTTCTTTTATCCTCATGTAGTACTTTCAATCCAAAATTGGTATTCCAATTTGAGTTCTCCATTTCTTTAAGATTTTGAGAACTAATTGCTAATAATTCGGTGACAGTCATGATGCTCACATAAACTTTACGGATAATTAGCCAAAATTTCTATTTTTAGTAT
Source organism: Amaurobius ferox (assembly GCA_951213105.1). Taxonomy (NCBI): domain Eukaryota; kingdom Metazoa; phylum Arthropoda; class Arachnida; order Araneae; family Amaurobiidae; genus Amaurobius; species Amaurobius ferox. The sequence goes on from OX578147.1 coordinate 129,019,162, forward strand.
GTATGGATTTTTAATGCTGAGTTTTGTTTATTGGTTAGTAATTTGTGATACATTGTTTGGTAATGGTGTAAAAATCTACATTTGATATGATCTTTGGTGTAGTTCAGTTTATTGTGAAAATATTTATTTTTGCAATTCGTTTGCATCCACTAAAAGTTTTATATATATTTCCCATTTTATACAGAAAAGTTATTTGTCAAACATATATATCATTCATGAAGTGAAGAAATGTTTTTAACAGCTTTATTAAAACAACGATTTAAATACATTTTTTTTATGATATCACAAACTTGATTTAAGAAAAATCTTTGTTTTATATTATCATGCTTTTATTCTTGTTATTTTTTCTTTTATTATACAATATATCATATATGATAAGTCTTTAAAAAATATATGCTGGCGTTGTGCTACTGATTGCCTAATTCACCATTTGCAATATAAAATCCGAGTGGTTACTTTTTTTAAAGGGGTGAATGATGACGGCTAAAACACACAAAACAGTTAAAAAAAATTTTTCTTGCACCTCATACAAGGCTATATTTTAATCTATATTTTAATGTATGAAAATCTAAGTATGTTTGTCGGTGTGTCCCCTTTATTCCGAAGCCAATAATTATCCTACCTAGTCGTAGAGGTATAATCCCAATTATAACTTCATATTTTTTATAGACATTTTGATTTAGCTTAGCCCCTATAACTCCAGTTAGTTGTTTTCACTGTTATATTCTTTTGTATTCACTGTATTTGCACTTTGATTTAAAAAAAAATGTCTTCAGATAATTTGTATGATTGCCAATGTTTTGTATCTTACAGTCACCTACACATTCAGATGAAAATCATCCATCTGTTGAACCCCTGCTTTATGATGAAAATCACCCATCTGTTGACCCCCTGATTTACGATGAAACAGTTAGCATGGATACCAGCACAGTGGAGGATAACATCTACTGTCCCCCTCCCAAGAAGTTAAAAGGAGCTGAACCAGTGTCTTCTCATTCTTCAGAGTCTCAAGGTATTTGTCAATGAATGTCAAAAATTCAATGCTTTCTTTAAATCAATTTATTTGATACCTATTTGCTAGTTTTGTACTACTACTCAGTGTTAAAATAATATCCCAGTCTATAGGAAAGGAGTTTAGTTGTCGGCATGATAAGTTCTGAGATTATAGGTTTATAGGCATTATACTGACAACTGTACCCTTTTAGTTTTCAGCGGATTTAGGTATTCGCATGCTTCTTAAATGTGGAAAACATTTTCATTGTACTTTGCATGCTGCTAATTTTGAGAAATTAATCGTTTTTGACACTTTCCAACATAGTTGAAAAGTGTTTATGACTTTGTTCATTCTGTCTGTCTGTCTGTTCTCATGATAACTGCCATAAAAATGACTTTATCAAATGAGATTTTAGTATGTTGTTGAGACAGTCTGTGGAACATATGGGAATGTAAATGAATAATGTCACCCAATTAGTTTTGGATTGAAACCAGGTTGAAAAAGTGAAATGCATTGAACCCTATGGGACCTAATTTTTCAAAAAAATTTTAAGCAAAGTTAAAATTCACAAATTGCTTTGAAAAATTTTAGGAAATATTCAAATTATCCCATAAAATATATCAAAAAATTTCAGCAAAATATGTTCAGTAGTTTTTTAAATAAAAATTAAAATAATAATTTTACTTATGATATATGATGAAGAGACTCATTGCAAAATAAAATTTGGCATCCATTTTTTTCCCCTTAGTGAAAATCATGATTTTTAAGAAACTCATATTTGTACTAAAAGTGGCAATACGTCACAACTATAAAACGATTAAGTAATAAATTAAAGACAAATCCTTAGATTTTAAAAAAGTCATCTAATGTACCTCCTATAGATGTATATATAAAGATTAAAAGCCTGAGTGCTTTTGGACATCTTTATACCCTTCTTAAATGAAATTCACAAACAACATGCTTAAATACCATCCACATTGGCAGGCTAAATTTGCATTTAACAATCGTCATCATTACAAAAACAAAAAAACACACTAATACATCAATATAAAATACGAGCAAGAAATTTAAATTGACCATGTTTATAATACAAATTAGAAGGACAAATTGTCATGCTCCATAGTAAGCATAAATTACAGGCAATTAATATTAAAACCTAGAGATAACATTGTAATGGTTTAATGGGCATGGAATTGAGAACGAGTCTCCAAGTGTAGCTCAAACATGCACAGGATCAAAATTACATATAGAAGTACTATATAGATAAATAAACAGGGATTTATACAGTAAAGTTGACTGGGGGTTATTACAACTGATCAAAAGAAATGATTTTTCGAAAAAGGGTTGAAAGTTATCTTTAACCACAAGTTGGGCAAGAGCCGTGGATTGTTTAGCATTTTTAATGTCCCGAGTATGTTCAGCCAACCGTATACTGACCGTGCGTTTAGTGCTATCAATATAAACTTAAATTCGTTATTAGGAGAAAGAAGGTGTACCACATATATCCCAGCTTGGCATTTTAAGTTTTCCTTATCTTTAAATTTATCTGTGCGAAAAACAAAGTGGTAACATTCGAGTGAGCAGGTTTAAAATTAAACTCTGTGCAGAATTGGATAAGGGGATGAAAAATTTTTGGGTGATATGGGAAACTGGCTTTAAATGGCATATAGTTATTAGTGGAAATGAGTTTAGAATTGTGCTGAATAAATTTATGATGAATTTGAGAAATTTTTTTATAAACGAACTCAAAAGAGTAAGCAGCCTCCCGACCAAGTTTAAAGATGAAATAAATTTCATTAGTTAAAGGCGAAATGGACGAACAGATATTAAAAGCACGATTAAAATATGCACTAAAAGAGGCATTTTTTAGACGAGAAGGGATGAAACGAATTAGCAGGTATACATAATTAAATGAAATTTGCAAACAACATGCTTACATGCCATCCATATTGGCAGGCCAAATTTACATATAATAATCATCATCATACCTGCTAATTCATTTCATCCCGTCTCGTCTAAAAAAGCCTCTTTTATGCATACTTTAATCATGCTTTTAATGTTTGTTCGTCCATTTCATCTTTTACTAATGAAATTGATTTCATCTTTAAACTTGGTCAGGAGTCTGTGTACTCTTTTGAGTTCTTTTATAAAAAAATTTCTCATTCGCTGTAAATTTATTCAGCCCAATTCTAAACTCATTTCCACTAACGTCTGTTGTTGTTGTTGAGACCCAGACTGTCCGACCTACCAGAAAGGTGTAAGGTAACTGCTTGGACGGCCGGGAAGTGCCACCCAATTTAGATCGGAACCCAGTGGGGAGGCATGCACAGGGACCTTACCCTCCTTCCCCTACCATCAACCTCTCGGAAGGACTTACGGACCCACATGTTTAACATGATCGTACTCTGTGTGAACACTGCAGCAGTTTCGGCAGTGGTGAAAATCGAACCCGGGCCTACCGAGTGCAACTCCCTCACCCTAACCACTGGGCTACCATGCCCACCCACTAACAACTGTATGCCATTTAAAGCCAGTTTGCCATATCACTCAAAAATTTTTCATCCCTCTATCCAATTTTGCACCGAGTTTAATTTTAGACCGGCTCACTCACTCGAATGTTACCACTTTGTTTAATCGTATTCGCACTGATAAATTTAAAGGTAAGGAACACTTTAAATGCCAAGCTGGTGTATATGTGGTACCCCTTTTTTCTCCTAATAATGAATTTAAGTTTTATGTTGGTAGCACTAAATACATCGTTGGGATACGGTTGGCTGAACATGCTCGGGACATTAAAAATGGTAAACAATCCATGGCTCTTGCCCAACTTGTGGTTAAAGATAACTTTCAACCACTTTTCGAAAAATAGTTTCTTTTGATTAGTTGTAATAACCCCCATTCAACTTTACTGTATGAATCCCTGTTTATTTATCTATATCGTGCTTCTATATGTAATTTTGATCTTGTGCATGTTTTAAGTTACGCTTGGCGACTCATTCTCGATTCCATGCTTGTCAAGCCGTTACAATGTTATCTCTAGGTTTTAATATTAATTGCTTGTAATTTATGCTTACTATGGAGCGTGACAATTTGTCCTTCTAAACATTTAATTAACTCTAAAACATTAAAACATTTCAAAACATTAATCTCATGAATAGAATTTAAATGCACATGAAGCACTTTTATCGACCCACCTCCTGCTTTTATGATTTTTTTACACAACTTACATTTTGCTGATTGTCCATTGGCTTCATGTAAAACGTATTTCCAAACAGATTCAAGCTCACACACTTTTGAACTTTTATACTCTTTGTATATCTTAGTGCTACTTTTATCAGATGTAATCATTTCGAATTAATCTACTTTGTATTTTATTCATATAAAGAAAGAACATGAACTACCAGAACAACGCTAGAGGAAAATATACATTCGATGCTAAAATAAACACAGTAGCTGTTGCCACTAAACAGCTAACATAATCATGAAAAAATATGCTACAAATACGTTTGAAGTAGCGCCATCTATTGACCGAAACAGATTTCAGGGTGAGGGCACCTTTCTTCAAGTCATTTACTTCTAACTAATAAGTAAGTTTTCATAAAATGTACTTCAATCTCAAAATGAATGTTTTCCTTTTATAAACCCGGGTAAAGTTTAATTTAGTAAGCATGAATACTGGTGTTTAGCATGTGCATGTAAATCTGATAAAAATACCGCAATTCTGGGATTCTGGTGTCACCAATCCCAGTATTACGGTATTTATTTTTCAGCCGAGATCCTGGGATTGCAATCATCTCTAATAAAAAGTTTATTAAATGACTTTTTTTTAAATCTAAGGATTTGTCTTTAATTTATTACATAATCGTCTTATATTTATATTTAGTGTTACATCCATCCTAAAATTGCTTTATTTTTGCATATTTTCTGTGCATCTTACAATATTTTTGATCATCAAACTTTGATTATTTCGACAACGAAGCCTAATTTTAATGGATGCAGAATGTAAACATAACAAGTGTAAGTTGAGTTGTAAAAGATTTGCTGATTTTTTTTCACTCCACATTATTTAGCTCTGGAGTCTGGAATGTAAGTGATATGAATGAAATATTCATTGATTTTACATAGAGAAGCAGACGATTTTATAGCATTGCCTTTTTTGATGAAGTTTTAAGCTTCCAAGTAAAATAAATTATTGTACTATTGTGATAATTAAAAAAATATCATCACTGAATATATCACATTTTAGAGTTTTTGCATTTCAGTTGGAAAGTGTTTCATAATCAATTCTTCTTTATGCATGATTGATCTTTCTTGTTATCAAATGAGATTAGTACACCTCTATTTTTTAAATAAAAACCATGGTTTAATAAGGAAAAGGTTAAATTAGAGAACCTCATAATGTTAACCAATGGGTTTAAATCAGTGTTTTGTTCCTTTTTTCGAGAGAAGTAATAATTAAGGCAAACTTGAGCAATGTATTGAAGCATAAGTGAGGTAATAATGCAGCCTGCAGTTTTTTCAAGGATATGCTGGATATCTTTCGTCAGTGCAAAAGAACCAGCAAACCCAAAGTCAAAAAGACGAAATGGGTGTTTTAGTCCATTTTGTCTTATTGACTTCGGGTTTGTCGTGGTTAGAAGTAATAATGTCAGGCAATTTTGAAAAGTCTGCTTAATTGAAAGTTAAAACATAATGTTTGGAAATTTTAGATAGTATTTATTTAACCTTTAATATTGAGCTGGATTCTTTCTCATTTAAACTGTAAAATTGTGAGAAAGCAGCTCATTAAAAAAATTCTATTTTCCTTGTGAATGTTTATGTCATACAATTAAAAAGGAAATAAGAAATGGCAATATAAAACATAAATTGAGGCCAATATAAGCAAAAAAAGGCATTAAAAACATAGAAAGGCATTATTTTTAAATATGAGACAAAAAGCAAAAAAAAAAAAGAGCCTTTTAAGGCATTTTGCCACATCGTCCAGGTTTATGAATACCCTGTTCACTTACAGTTTCATCTTTGATGGATTCAACAATTTTGTTATTAACTAGAACATGATGAAACTACAAGTTCTTTATCAATACAATCATAATTCTTATGGGCGGCGTGATCTTTTGACTTGACTAGGGGTCTTTTGGTCAGGGGACTTGGCAACAACAACATCATAATTCTTAAAAGTTACAACTTATATAATGATTGATCACACAGGTATAAAATCCCAGTCAAATGTAAGTAGTAATGACGGGCATCTGTTTGTTTCTAAAACATTTTGAGTTGTGGAAATAAAAATTATACTACAAAACATTTAATGCTACTTTGAGTTATGAAAAATTTTAACTTGAAGAAATTCACCTTCCGGAATATGTAATTTTTCTAGAAGTTTCATTGTAATTCCACTGCCTGCTACTACAATACTGCAACCCTATCTGGAAAACTGGCAAAACTTGTTATTGTCTGGGAATTTGATGAATTGACTAATAAGTCAGGAAAATCTCTAATTGAAGTAAAAAAAACTGGAAAATTGACATTCTAAAGTTTTAGCCAGAATTTTAATTTATTATATGCAATTCCTCAGATGTATCAGTATTGTTGTATAATGCATATTTGACTTGTCGTCTGTAGACAAATTCAATGTAACAAGAAATTCTGGCGTTAGCTATCTACAGTTCAACTGTTTTGATAAGTTAGTTTTTGTACTTGGGTATTTTAAAACTTTATCTAAAAACCTGGGATAACAAGTAGAATTTTTTTTTTCACCAAAGTAGACTTTTCACAAAAATAAGACTGAGTGAAGAAAAATATGTGGAAAACCCTCTGCTCTGTTCTTAGTTGAGAATTGAAGTAAAGATGACACAACCTGTATTTGATCATGTAATGCAACTAATGGGCACTATTTAATCCCTAATATCTCATTTCAGATTCATCCGAGGAATCCTTACAAGCTGCTAATCAACCATCCCCTTCTCTTTCTCGTTCTTCGTCACCTGTCACCTCAACCATTTCACCAGATTCTATGGACAAAATGGAATGTTCCAAAGAAGTAAGAGCTTTTTTCTTTTTGGCTAAAATAGATACAAACTATTTCAATATTATTATATTCCAAATTTAAATCTTAAGCCTGCCATATAACAAGGTGTATGCAAAAAATTCTATCCTATTGTCTTCGATCTGGCAGAGTGTGTTTTCATAGAATACCTTTCACACTCTGATCACATGTCTTTCAATCTCTATCAATATGAATAATTATATAAAATAGTATGGTACCACATCAAGAATAGTTAGTTTTAAATACGTTAAAGATGGTAAACTGTCCACGGCTCTCGCCCAGTGTGTTATTAACGATAATTTTCATCCTATGTTTGATAAAACTTTTCTTTTAATTAGCTGCAATAACCCCTGTAATATTTTACTTTATGAATCCCTTTCTGTTTATCTTTACCGCGAATCTATTTGTAATTTTGATCCCATTCAGACCAGTGTTAGAAATTAAAAATTTGAACTAGGCGTCATTTGACGCCTATAGGTTCTGACTCTAGGTGCCAAATAGACATGGCTAGTTGCCATTTTTACATCTCTAACAATAACAACTATTTTTTAAATGCCCATTTTTGTTAAAGATATAAAAAAAGAATAATTAAGATTTTTGTATTAAAAAATGTTTTAAATTTTCTTAAAATTTAAAATAAACTGAAAAAGAAACTCGAGGAAAAATAAATAGAAAAAATTGCTAATTTGTTTTTATTTGGCAAAAAGGGCATAAAAAACAACAAATTAAAAAAAACCCTTCTATTTAACAATTTTCAATTATGGTCATCTTATCTTGTACAGTCATTGCCCAAATACCCCTTCATTTCATGCTTGAAAATTAATTTTCCTGAGTTAAAACAGCAATTAATATAAAAGTTTTAGTTGATGAAAACAAATTGCGAGAATGGAAAATACATGATAATAAAACGGGATAAACCGATTATCACTTTTAAATGCACATTTTAGTGACATTTCCATATAATCTTTTTCATATTACTTACAAATATAAGAATGAAACACATTTAAAATTAAAATATTATAAGGTAATCTTGAGCGAAATTTAGTCACTTTTTGTGGCCAATTTTGCCAAAGTATGGAATTTTATTTTAAAATTTGTTTACTATAATTATCTTAAAAGTTTAAAAAAAAAAGGGAGGGGAGGCGGAATTTGCATATTTCTCCGGAAATTGGCAGTCAATGCAAATATCGGAGCTTCACGAAGAAATGCAGAGTTGGCAGCTGGGGTTCAGTATTTGCAAGTCAATAATAAGTTTTTGTTTTATAGTTGCTACTCTTTTTCTTGTCGCTTTGACAAAATATAAATCATACCTTTGAAACTCATCTACACCCTTTGGGTGAGCTAGACAGCCTGGGTAACAATAAAAAAAAAAGAGTATGAATCACATTAATTTTAGGGATTGATATAAAAAATGCATAGATACCAACCTACCAGAAAAAAAGATAGGAACACATTGCATGAGGAAAAATCGCGCACTAATACCGTTTTTCCCCATACTGCTGCAAAATAGCCTTCTATTTCATTAATAATACGTTTGAAAAATAGTTTTTCTATTATATAGAAAAACTATTTTTATGTTTGTAATTATTTTGTATATTATATATACAAAATAATTACAAACATTTTAAACGATGCAAACAAATTGTAACAGTTGAAAAATACTTTCACAATAAAACGAAATATAGAGGATTGCGCACAAATGCCGTTTATCGCGATACTGCTGCAAAATAGCCTTTCATGTCATTAAAAATACGCTTGAAAAATAATTTTTCTGTATAATATAGTATATACGAAATAATTACAAACGTTTTAGACGATGCAAACAGATTGCAGAAGAGGAAAAGTATTTTCACAATAAAACTATAAAGAAGATCGCGGACAAATGCCGTTTATCGCGGTACCCGGTACTCATGCAATATAGCTCCTCATTTCTTTAATAATACGTCTGTAAAATAGTTTTCTTGTATATAACAAGAAATAATCATAAAAATTTTAGTCGATGCAAATGTGTTTCTCCCACATTAATTAGAAACAGAACAATTACGTGGAAACGGATTTTTAGATGAAAAAACGGGAAAACCTCCATCTTAAAATTCCAGACTTTGTTTCTCATTTCGTGACCTACTTCCGATTTCATGACTTGTAGATACTCTTATGCAGATCTGCATACAATAAAATATAAATGTTATGGAAAAGAAAAATCGGACTACTGTGGATCCAAATCAGATTCCCGGAACAAGACTGAAAAAACGGAACAAGTACATAAAAATCTGAACACTTGGCAGCTATAAAAATATCATTTTCAATGTCTGATAACAAAATATTAGCTAACCAAATTTATAAGAAGCTTGAACGATTCAATCTGGAATGCAATGTGTTCTATAATAGTAAGCAATTAAATAGTAAAGATTGCAGGATCACCCAAGTGCGATACGTAGATCTACGAAGAAATAAAGGGGAGGGGAGCAATAGAAACTCGTTAAATACCCGGAGTCTCGGGCATCGGAATATCTGAGGATAAAGCAAACAAATAAATCCTTCAGAAGTGCAATTTCAGGTCTTGAAGGGTGGGGGTGAGTTCAAGTACAATAAAGATCCCAATGTTTCCTTCCCTGAATAGACAGGGAGATTTTACTGTCTGTGTACCACCTGCAGATTTATCACTGTGGGCGTGTATAAATGCTGCTTTTTTCTGGACCGCTGTCCAGTCTTCTACTAGGGATCGTAATTTAGTCAAAGGGAAAGGGAAGACTGATATTTAACAATAGCATTGTTAGGCGTCAAATTTGACGACCAGATTGAAGAATCTAGTCGTCAAATTGAAATTTCTAGTCGCAAATTACGACTAACGACCGCTAATTTCGAACACTGATTCAGACCCTTAGTTATGCTTGACGTCTCGTTCTCGACTCACTACGTTGAAAGCCCAGGTCAACCGACTCGTCCGAAGACTAAGAGTAGCAAAATGGAAGGCCGGTCGACTCACTACGTGTCAAACCTTTATATGATTTTTTGAAAATTTAGTTGATGCTTTATTTCAGTTTTTGACGATTTTCCTAGTGATTACCATTTAATTTATGAACCTTTTTCCTTTTATTGCAATTTGTATGTCACGGTTAAATTATATTTTAAATGCCTCATATTTAAAAATGTAAAAATGTAAATTTATTATATAAATTTTGTCTGGCAGTTATGGCCTATATTTAAGCACAGTGTCACTCCTTATTTTCACTTTACCACTGATGAAGGATATAGTAATGTTTGAAAGTGCTATGGTAGTGTGATTTTTGTACGTCGTAAAAAGAAGATGTTAATAAAAGACATAATTGTGGCCTAAATTTTTTGGTGGCCTTTATTTTTAAAGTATTAATTATTATATAATCTTGTAAATCCCCTAACAAATCACCTTTTCTATATAACCTCATAGCAAAATGCTATTACCATACAATTCCTTTGGAAAATATTGTGTCCAATATTAATTGAATAGATGGGTTGCGTCTATATAAATAAAATTGCAAATTTATTATGTGTGTGTATTTGTCTCATCATCATGGTAAAATGGCTACATCGAATTTCATGAAATTTTGTGTGTAGCCTTGCAATAGCCCCATTTAAAATTGAGTCCATGTTTTGAGTTTCTAGGACTAGGGGTTGTTGAGATATTAATAATAAATGTTTGATTAAACCTTCTATAGAAATAGCATGCTGCAGACAATATTTTCCCCACAAATTTAACAAAATTATATCACTCTGCTTAGCAATGCGATTAAATCAAATGTGTTTATATGGCAGATTTTTTATTAACTTTTTCTCGATTTAAATAATAAAGACATTGATATAAATATAAATTTTATAAATGAATGGTATTGCATTTCTGACTGAATTATATCAATTATGGCCTTCAGATTGAAAGATTCTTATACTTTCTGTTAGGAGAACATAATTAAGTATCTTAATAGAATATTTTGAATAACAGTGTCATTTAGAATACTATAGGAATTTGCACATATTTGTGAATTTTAAGTTTCTTTATTATGTATTCTGTAAGGCTATACTGCTAGTTCTTCTATACATGTATCCATTCTCCTTGCAAACAGCGAGATAAGTAAAGTAAAGAGCTTCTTCAGCTTACTACTGCTTAAACATCCTACAATGTTTTGACTCCAGTTAACAAAACATTATTACTAGACAATCCCCTTGGAAAATGTTATGTCCAATTTCTTTTGAATGGACTCAAAACTAAATAAAACTTGATACTTAACCATCATTGACTTACCATCACTGGCATGGATTCATAGGAGCATTGGCATTGCTTCATTTTTAAGAAATGTACATTATTTAGATAAGTGAATAACACTAATGAAAATTTTTCATAAGTAAATAAGGTTCATTGTAGAATACCAAAATAAAATATGTTGGTTTTGCTTGAATCAATACTACAAACCAATTTATGTTGCTGTAGAATTCAGGTCCTAATTAAAGCAAATATTTACTGTTAGAAACAAGCATGAAGAAATCAAAATTGAACCAGATAGGCTATTAAATTTTTAAAGTTAAATTTGAACTATTATGTAAATGAACTCATAATTAAAATATAAACACCAGATTTACCAGCGTAACAAACTGGACTATATTTTGCTATACAAGCATCCATGCATCTTATAAATAGAGAAATAAACAAAGTGAAAAGCTTCTCAGTTACAACCTGAGGTGGTAACATCATGGCCATATGCAAGTCCATGCAGTGCACCCTACCTCTTAAGAAGAAAACATTCGAATAGTTCCAAAAATAACCGACTTTTATCCCAAACTGATATGCCATAATGTGAAATTGTATAACAATTTTTGAAACTTTGTAATTTTGAAGTCTGACTGGTTTCCAACAGATTTGCATATTTACAGAGTATGATTTTTATGAATTCCACAAAGATTAAAAGTCACACCCAATACATCTAATCTATTCTTTGTGATCAACAGTTTCATATCTGAGCCATCATCCAAACAGTAGATAAGTTAAAGGGTTAAATCCAATTTTGACTTATGACTACTAGTATATATGTAGATAATGATTAGCAGTGCAGTAAATTCTGAGATTATATCTTTTCCACATAAGACATTGGATGTGTTCTTCAAAATGTTACTTGATATCAGTAATTGTGTCTGATTGTTCTAGAATCTACTTAAGTAGTTTTATAGTGCCACTCATTACAGCAACTGAATTTTGCTTTTAGAAATTTTGTTTTTGTTAGGGTTTTATCCAGAGGCAAATTTATCAGGTTCATTAAAGTCTAACCTTGTGTGACAAATTTCTATCAACATTTGGAGGTCAGGACAAATATTTAGTAGAAATTATTAAAAATGAGGTGAAGAGTAATAAACTTTTGGCAAAATTATAGTAATTTTGTTTTTAATTTCCAGAAACTAGCATAAGCTCAAGTAGAATAAACTTTTGTCTGTTTGTCTCATAATCCCCAACAGCCAAAATTTTAATTTTGCACCCCCAACTAGTTGGCCTTTGCGAGGGTCGAGACCACCTAAAGCAGGAGCATTGCCATGGAATTCATAAACAAAATCCTTATAGATGTCATAAGAATATAGGCAGGAGATTGGGAGAATTTGAGACTGTGATGCCACCATGAAGTTTTGGGAATATTAGATTCCCAGGTGAATTTCTAAGAATGGGGTGAAGGTGGTCCAGTGACTTTGGGGGGGGGGGGGCAAGAAAATATATAGATATGTGAATGAGAGAGATTTTGGAAGACATTCTGAGGCGGCTGTCAAATCCAATTCCATTGCAGAGCTAAGTTTGACCTCATTTGGGACTTACATGCTGTTCAACAAATTGAATCTGTATTTTTGGCTGAATTTAGCAGGCTGCACTGAATAAACATGAAATCTACTCTTTTGAAGTACTTTTTGTATTCAGTTACTTACTACTCAGCACATTCCCTTGATACGAATGCTCATGTCAAGATGCAGTATATTTACAAGTGGGGGTGGAAAATATTATCTCCATGGATAATTTTCATGTATAGGACATCAAAATAAGTTGGAGTCTAGATGACATTCAATCTGACATTAAATCATTTGTACATACCTATAAAGGACTGGATTTTGTATTTGAATGAGACGTATTTATAAAATTAGTTGAAATAAAAAATATATATGCATATAGTGTGTGCTTTTATATCTACATTCTATAGGTCTTATGTTGTTTCTTGTTTGTTTCATTGCATTTTATGTTTAAAGTATTGCTCAAATTACATATTTTCTTTATAGTCTGAGGCTATTTTAACTGTGGTTCCAACATCTCTCTGTATTACTGTTGTCCAAACATCTGTAAGTATTTACCATTTTCTTTACATTTATATGGTCTATTTTAAATGTATTCTGCTGATAAGAATTTATTAAATTTTAATATTTATTTATTGTCAGATATGTCAAATACTTTCAGTTTTCCATAGTTTCTATGGAAAACATTCTCATACTGTCAATTACAGAATTAAAATAATTTTTCTACAGAAAATTGTAATCAATTAAAACTAATGTAAATTTATAGTCATTATGTGACAATTATCAACCTAACAACAGGAATTTATGGCTATGTGTCGAAAGCCCAGACCATTCGGCTCGTCCAAGGACTTAGAGCAGCAAGTTGAATGGCCGGTTATGGCTATGTGTAATATAATTTAAGATTTCTTAGTAATTAAGTTACATATGGGTTACCTTATTGTTGGTTAGATTTTGGTATGATTTGGAAAACTAAAACTTGTGATTTTTTCTGTGACGTGATCTGAGAAAATTATCAAAGTTTTAAAAGATTGAACATGCTTAAATCTACTAAGCACTTGTTTTACACATAATGTTTAACACCAAAAAGAATGAAACCAAACCCATTATTCTAGGATGTACTGTTCTCAAGATATTTAAGTTTTGGGGCATTTTAAGGAACCGACAACATTTTAAAGTGTGTAAAGTTGCCAAATGAAATAAAAGATGTATTAAAACAGTTGATTGGATATAATTTCAAATATGTATCCGTACCACTTTGGTTAATAAAATGGAATTTAACAGATTATAAAAGAGAAAACTGTCCTGTGCTGCCCACATCAGATTTCTTTTACTCTATTAATCTCCAACCCTGGTATGGAAAAACTAGAAACTAACTTTTAAGAAGAAAGTGCAATGAACTTAATAACCTGTTGAAATCTTATGAAAATTATCTTTGGTAGGAACTCCTTTTGATGACTATAGCAGAGCTAGATATTCCCATGAGGAGGGGGGGGGGAGGCAGAATCTGTGATTTTTGTCTTTAGTACTCGCTCTACTTTTACTCTGATTATATGATACATTAGGTATTGTTCAAAATCATTATGTTTGCTATATCTCTCAAACAAATTGAGCAAATCTAATAAAATTTGGGATTTTTATTCCAACCAAATGGTAGAGCGTTTTTTTCATTTGAGCAACTTGAACCAGAAAACACCAAAAAATTTCCAAAATTGAAAAAAAAAAACTTAATTTTGTTGTAAAATTAAATATTTTTTACATCATTTTTACTTTCCTTATAAACAATAATGTATAAGGAAAGTACTGTGACGGGGTCGAAAATTCAACTTCGAGTTTTCGACGGGAGAGCACGTTTCAAGCATCCCTGATTACGAATCGAACATTTTTGAAGTGATGTGTGTGTGGAGACAATAATGTGCGAATGAATGAACCGATTCGAACAACATTTGGTACAAAAATTACAATCTGTGAATACTGGAAGCCTATTGTTTTTATGCGCAATCGAATATTCAGACCCCCCCCCCCCCTAAATTTTCGAGTGAAATTTTGAAAAAATCATCAAAAAATCAAAACCTTTAATAAAGTTATGCAAATAGATATTCCTTATGTAATTTTTCATTAGAAAACAATTAACACAAATTTTAGAAGTCTAGCATGAACCGTTCTCGAGATATTGCACATTTTTAAAAAAAATTATCAAAAAATTATATAAAATAATAAAAAAAAAAATTTCCTTTTGAGAAACGTTCACTTTTCACATGTAATATCATGCAATAAATTTGGCGACATCATTCTCGTGGATTTAGCTCGTTCCATTCATGAAAAAGATATTTTGAGTAATACTTTCATATTTGAATGCCAATAGTCATTTATCTGCTATAAGAATAAATTATTTCTCCGTCCATAACGCTTGCCAAGATTTTGGCGATGAATTTTGCGGAATGTCTTCAACTTGGTGACTTTTTTAAATGTTACCAAATCAAAGAAAATCTTGTCAAATGGATAAAAATGACACTAAGCCAAATGGATAAAAATGACCCTAAATCAATGAACATAACGACTATTTGACGAAAATTCAATATCTTGGAAAAAATATAAGTATCTACTTTAAGAATAATCTATTTTGCTTTTACTGTAAAATTAGTAAATACATTGCATTATATAAAGAAAGTCATGTGCTGCCCACATCAGATTTTTGTATTTAGAAGCAATTGATATAACTTACAGAATGATCTCACTATTCTTAAGGTATTGCATGCTTTTGATATAAAATGAAATAAATTATAAACATTTTTAAATATGTTTACTATTTTCAAATGCATAAAATTTTTGTAAGTACTTTCAACCAGAAATAACTGGGCAATATTGTTTGGTATTTATTATGAGATATTCTTAAGATATTAGAAAATTTACTTTTCCATTGGCCGCTTGACATCTCTTGAAATAATCAAGTGATTCATGTAATTTTCATGAAACTGTTTTTGTTGATTATATTGGTAGACCTAAATTCTGTTGATTTGCAGTAAATTCTAAGAAAGTTATAAATTGTGCTATTGTTTTGTCATACTATCAACATTTGTTAATACGTAAGAAAAGTCTGTGTCGGACATGTCAGATTATGTGTTAAAAATATTTTTTCTTCCGGATGTGTATACATAGTTATTTCTTTTGACAGGCTCCAAGCCAAAGTTTTGTTCCACCAATTACAATACGATCTGTTCCAATTGTTCGATCAAGCTCCAAAAAGAACTCTGGGCGTAATGATAATGGCATCAACCTGGAACGCTCGTATCAAATCTGTAAAGCTGCATTAGAATCCACAGTCAAAAAGAATGAAGTCACCAACAGTGGAAAAGTGTCTCCGGATTCTGATGCTTCTTTGGTGACATCATCTGTGGCTTCTCCTGGAAGTCCAGAATTGAACCCAGCTCAGGATGATGTTAATGTTACAATACCCCAAAGATCACTTGACCTAATGGTAGAAACTTTTGTAAATATTCAAGATGCTGAACCATCTACAAATCAGTTGCTACTAACAACTTGCTCACCCCCTGCTCCTAACACTGTCTCTTCTTCAGTTAATATTTTAGAAACCTCTAACATGTCTCCCACTACTGAAATTTCTTCTGTTGATACTGTGGTTGTTGAGAGCGAGAAAGAACTAAGCGAAATGGCAGATACTTTGAATGATTTGGTGTGTACCGTTGATATTTTGGTTGATTCTCAGGAAATGGAGGATTTGTCAAAATCTCCCCCTAATGATGTATCTGAGTCAGAATCTGTACCTACTGAAGCAATCGTTGAATCATCATCGGAATCGTTGAATAATGAAACCACAGTTGAATCCCCTCCGGAGTCATTGCCGGATAGTGCAGTTGTAGATTCTGTTTCGGAGTCTTCACTTTTTGAGATAGCTGAGGAACCCATCACGGAATCAGAGCTTGATAAAGTTGATATGACGACTGTTGCAGAGGCATCGCATGATGACATCACTGTTGAATGCCCATCAGAAATGTTGCCAAACGAAATGACTGTAGAATCCCCATTGAACATGTTACCAGACGAAATGGATGTTGATTCTTCATCAGACATGTTGCCAAATGAAAGGATTGTTGAGTCTTCCCCAGAAATGTTATCCAATGAAATTTCTCCTCAGTTCCCATTAGACACTTTATCTAATGAAAATGACCCAGAACCTCCCACAGAAATACTTAATAAAATAAAATCTGAATCCCCAGATCTGCTGCATAGTGAAATGGCTGTAGATTCCCCAGAGGAAGCAAAGCCAAATGAACTATCTGTAGACTCTCCCAAAGAATTATTACCTAGTGAAATAACAGCAGACTCTTCTAGGGAATTATCGAATGAAAATTCCCCTACTGATTCTATGCACAATACAACATCTGTTGAATCTCTAGAATTAGTACATGACACGACTAACTCCCTAACAGAGTCACCACCTTTGCCTATTGGCCTCAAAGATCCTTCATGTATAGAGGAATTTGTTGACATGGAAACTAACAATTCTATGGCCATTGCAGTCACCCCTGAATGTTCCCCCTCTGAAGAGCAGTTTACGGAAGAAAATTGTATTGAGAATTCTGTTTCTTCCGTTGAAAAAGCTGTCTTGCAGTCATGTGATGAATTGATTTCTAACAGTAGTGTGGACGAGACTAACAATTCTTCCTGCACACTTTTGCAAAATGATGTAAATTCTGTTCCATCTGAATGTCTAGACACTGACTCATCGAGCATGCAGCCGACTTATAATGTAAGTGTGCTTAGAATGGCTTTGGTATTTCTGCTAATTAATATTTAATTCACAAATCATTTTCTAAGATTGGTGTGGTAAAAGCATAATTGTGTTGTATAATTTTTATTTAATGCTTGAATGGTTTGAATTTTACTTTTGCTAATTCAGTATGCTAATACTTTATGATACTAACATTCTGCCATGAAATTCATTGTGTAGTCAGGGACCTGTTTTGAAGAAATGTTTTGTGAACCCTAATTCTTCATTTCAAATATTCCGAATGTGAAAACAGAACCTTCATAAAATTTAAAATGAGAAAATTGGACCCTTTTCAAAATTTCATACTTAAACTCTAAAAAATTCTAAATTTCATAATTGAACCTTCACAAAATTTCAAATGAGAAATTGGACCCTTTTCAAAATTTCATGCTTAAGCTCTACAAAATTCTAAATTTCATAATTGAACCTTCACAAAATTTTAAATTTCAGTATTAAACCCTTCTTAAAATTCCAAATTTTATAATTGAAGCCTACACCAAATTCCAAATTTCGTAATTGAACCCGTCACAGAATTCCAAATTTCATAATTGAACCATTTAGTATTCACAAAATTCTAAATTTTATGATTTTATGATGAAATTCTAAATTTTATGATTGAACCCTTCACAAAGTTCCTTAAAAGAGCATTACATAAAGAATATTTTTCTTTCTCAAAATGGACTCAAGTTTGATCAACCATATAAAATAAGCAAGATATGCATGCTGAAACGACTGACCAGTTCAAAAGATCGTTATATTTAATGCTAAAGTGAAATTTTTTAGAGTTTACTGTTAAACTCTTAAATCCTCCTCTCCTAATTTTTCTCTTTTTCACAAAATTAAAATATATTTTCACAAAAATAAGACTGTGACAGGTTCTGGCCCAGATCCTTTAATAGTATCTTTAATAGTAGTTGAATGAAGTTCTGAAAAGCAAAATTTTGCCTTCTGTAAATAACAAATAATTAAAAAGTGCATTCTATTTCTTCTTTACTTATTCTTTTATTCAGAATTTTATATTCTGGCTAGATCCTTTAATAGTATCTCTAGTAGTAGTTGAATGAAGTTCTGAGAAGCAAAATTTTGTCTTCTGTAAATAACAAATAATTTTTTGTATTCTATTTCTTCTTTACTTTTTTTTATTCAGAATTTTGTAAAAATGCCAAGTAACAGCATATTACGAAAAAAAAAAAAATGATTTGATATAAAATAGCTAAGTTTAGACTTTTATATGGATTGAGGCTACAGAAGGAATTCTGTGATTCCCAAAAATAATTTTGAGATTACCTTAAAATTACCTTTTGTTATTCCACCTAATCATTTCCATTGTAGAATATCCAAGTAGTTTTTGGTTATTTCACTGCAGTAATGTTCCTGTACAGTATAAAGTGACTACCAAATACAATCGCTGTATGTGCAAGAGACTGTTAAAAACATATTTTTTTTTTCATTTTGCTGTTATAAAAATTATATTTTTATAACAGCAAAAATTATATTTTTATAACTATTCTCTTTGCAAAATAGAGTATGAGATTTGGCATATAATTATTTTAAAACAGGATGTTAAGCCTGGTTGAATAAGGATGATCAGATAGGTTGAGTTCTTTTTTTTCAAAATATTTAAATTTAAGAAAGCATAAAATTTCCCTTTAATGCAAAAAATTCCCACTTCAAACTTTAAAAATCGAACTTCAAGTGTTTTCAAAGGTTTTGTCTGCTAGAATGTTGTTTTGAAGTATTTTTTGAAGTATGTTTTGAAAAAGCATTTTGACGATTCATTTTTTACTTTTATTTTATATCAAATGTTATATATTTACTTTATTTCTTATCATGTTTGCATCATAGTCTAAGAAGAAACCATTGTGGTAGATAAGTGCAGAATTTTTAGAAGCCCACAGATTTAAGATAACAAAAACTGAAACCCAATTTTTTAAATTTATATTGTATTACTTGTGTTATTTTTAACTCTTTACAACATAGTTGAAAAGTGTTTATGACTTTACTCATTCTGTCTGTCTGTCCATTCGGACGATAATTACCATAAAAATGACTTTATCAGAATGACATTTTAGTATGTTGTTGAGACGGTCTGTGGGAAATATGGGAATGTAAATGAATAACATCACCCAATTAGTTTTCAATTGAAGCCAGGCTAAAAAAATGAAATACATTAAACCCTATGGGACCTTTTTTTTAAACATTTCTTAAACGGATTTAAAATTCACAAATGGCTTCAAAAATTTTAGAAAATATTCGAATTATCCTATACAATATATAAAAAAAAATTTATCAAAATATGTTCAGTAGTTTTTTAAATAAAAATTAAAATAATAATTGCACACATATTATATAAAGAGATCACTTGACTCACTTCAAAATAAAATATGGCATCCATCTTTTTTCCAAGTGTCAAAATCGTGATTTTTAAAGTTCTTTTTAATTTATATTTAGTGTTGCATCTATCCTAAAATCGCTTTAATTTTGCATAATTTCTGTGCATCTATATACTGTGCCAATGCAATTATAATATTTTTGAGTTTAAATGATCATCAAACTTTGATTATTTCTACAACAAAGCCTAATTTTAACGTATGTAGAATGTAAACACATCAAGCTGTAAGATGAGTTGTATAAGAATTGCTGAATTTTTTTAACTCAAAATTGTTTAGCTCTGGAGTCTGGAATATAGCTGATATGAATGAAACATTCATTGATTTTACATAGAAAAGCATACGATTTTATAGTATTGCCTTTTTTGATGAAGTTTTAGCATGGAGTTAGAAAGTACTTTTATCTCCATGGTTTTAAGTTTTTAAGTAAAATAAATTATTGTATTATTGTGATAATTTAAAAATATCATCGCTGAATAAAATGAATGGAATAAAAGTTTATGAATGAAATAGTCACTGCTATTATATAGAGAGCCAGTCAATTTATATTTCGATGACATCATTTGAATAAAGTTAATTTTTTTTGATGAAGTTTTAAAGTTTTCAAATATAATAAATTATTGTAGTATTGGGATAATTTTAAAAATATCACTGCTGAATGTATCGCATTTTAGAATGTTTAAATAAAATTTCATTGCAGTTGGAAAGTGTTTCATAATCAATGCTTTATGCATGATTGATCTTTCTTGTTTTACGTTACATGTATTTCTTTTAATATTATTTAACCTTCCTCCAATAGTCTTTTCAAACCTAAGCTGACAGCTCTTCTAATGTCAAAGTTTTCTAATTGAACCTAGAAAAATTTCATGTGCACTGTTCATTCATTTAAGCATTACTATTTAATGTTATTTTGGTATTCCTTCATGCACAGTATTCATTGCCTTTAGCCACTGTCTGGTTATGATCCTGTACACAAGTTCAGATAGCTCATTTGGTAGAGCACTTGTTTCAAGATCAAGAGGTTTCAAGTTTGTGTTATTGAAAATATTTATTATTACACTGCCATGTAGTAAATATAGCATCAGAAATTTTGATTTTTCAGTGTTTGGCGCAACAAATTTTCGTTATATCTCACTAAAATATTTACTTATTAATATTGTTTCTGTTTTAAAGTATGTAGTAGGATAACCTAAATAAAATGCTGCAATTTTTTTTTTAATTATATATACAGTGAAACCTGTCTAAGTTGGAGACTCATGGTTGCCCCTAAAAGGCTCCAACTTAGACAGATGTCCAACATAGACAATGTGATGAAATATCATTTTCCCCCTTTAATAAAGCACATCAAAAGACTTCCTTTTTAACATATAGAAAATACTAAAGCCAATGGTTTTAATTAAATATTGTAATTACTGTTACAAAATACTTATGTATGTGCGTACATACTTAAAATGTGAATTAAGAAATCTAAATACATACACCTACTTTTATACGTAATATGTAATGGCTACTCATATACTGTCAGATTGATGCAGTAATCCATTTCTATTGTTCAGAAAATTACTCTGTCAGAAGAGTTTGTTTTTTTCTGATTCCAGATGCACATTGTCTTTGTATTTTACTGTGCAGATTAAACACAACCTCAATCGGTTCTGGCATATTTTTCTTAAAAGCATACAGTTCTAATTTTTTGACACATTGCATTGCACTTTCGTGTGTAGGAAGTTCTTTTACATCTGTTTTCTCCTCTTCCTCTGAAGAAAAGCTGTCATAATCATTCTTGCTCGATGTAGCAACATATGGAGATTCAATATCATGTGTTTCAAGAATATCATCAAATGCAACATTTTGACAAGCATCGGATAACTCTTTTCTGCACGTTTCAGGAAGGCACTTTAGTTCTTCATCCAGTGACTAATTCGAAACAGTCTGTCACTTGACCCTCGAAGAGCGGAGATCACATAGAAATCCTGAATGCTTGAAATAGTTAACAATCGTGTTTTCTGATACATTTTTACATGCTTTATAAATTCATCGCATTGCGTCTAAGACTGCCACCTCTTTGACGAATTTTGCCGCATTCTCACAATTTTCTGCAGCCTGGATTAGTTTCCGCAGTAGTTGTTTCCTATACAATAACATTAATACTTGAATAATCCCTTTGTCTAATGGCTGCACTTCACTCGTTAAATTAGGAGGCAAAAATTGCATTGTAATGTTTAACAACTTCAAGTCGACATGACTTGTTGCATTGTCAACGAATAACAGAATTTTTCTGTTTGCATGCTTCATTTTTTTTGTTGATCTCAGTCAACCAACCTGAAAATATTGTGGTAGTCATCCAGGTTTTCTTGTTATGCTACCATATTACAGGAAGGTTGTTTATTTTCACATTGCTGCTCTTCCTTTCACAATGCTCTAGGGTAGGCTGCCTTTCCTATTACCAAAGGCTTCAACTTTTCTCCTCGAGCGCTGCAGCACAACAAGACTGTGATCCAGGGGCGGCAAATAGGGGGCGCGAGGGGGCGCGGTCGCGCCCCCAAATTTTTCTTATTCTGGACCAAAACTGAAAAGGCGTAAAAAAATTCCAAGCAAATTCAGTGAAAAAAAATCCCCAAGGTGAAAAAAGTCCCCATGATGATGTTAAATCATATCACAGATTCAATATGAAATTATAGATTCAGTATCTAATGAAATTGAGTCAAGATTTAATTAGAACAATATATCCGTTTTGTTTGCCCTTAGTTCAGTATTATCCGGATAAGATATCGGAAAAGAAAAAGAAAAAGTTTCAACCATATGTAAAGTATATAACTTCCAGAAAGAGGAATTGCTATGTGAATTGCGACTGTTTTATTCGATGGTGAGAAATGTAAACATAGACCATACCAATTTTAAAAGTCGCCTGAATTATTTTAAAGAGCAGAATTTAAAAAATGTGTTTCCTGTCATAACATTATTAGTTAAATTATTTTTGACTGTGCCAATCAGCTCAGCCAGTTGTGAAAGGTCTTTTTCGTGTCTCAGGAGGTTGAAAAATTATTTTCGCAATACAATGGTACAAGAAAGACTTTCATCTTTAGCTACTTTAGCTATAGAATAGGATATACCCCTGGATTATGATGATATTGTAACAAAATTTTCTCTTCATCCAGACTCTAAGAATCGGCGTTTAAAACTTCAATAACAGGTAAATAAATATAGATAATTCTATTTAGAAAAATTATGTTAACAACAATTATGTTACCACAATTATGTGCAAAAATTATGTTAGCAACAATTATTTTTCTCAACATCAATTTACTTTTGTGATCCCTCTCCCCTCTCCTCCCCCCCCCTGTTAACAAACATTTTATTTATTTCATATTGGAGATTTTCATACAAATCTCGCACCCCCAAATGAAATGCTGAAATGCCGCCGCTGCTGTGATCCTTTCTTTAAACTTTTGCCCACCTCTGTATGTTTCCCCTTTTTTCAGCAATGGACGTGTAGGCTACAACCGATAAAAAAAAACCCAGTTTCATCAGCATTAAAAATGTTTTCGTCACCATACTCTGTTAGACTTAAAAGTTTACTTTTCCAGTCTTCTGCAACATAGATGTTAGCACCAGATGATTCACCGCAAAGAACTTTAAAACTGATATAGTTTCATTTCCGAAAGGACTCTAACCATCCGTTACTTACAAAAAATGACTCCATTTTCAACTCTGAAACAATTTCTATAACCTTTTTCTGAAAGGGGCGCGGTAGCCCATTGGTTAGCCCGCTGGAGTTGCACTCGGTAGGCCCGGGTTCGATTCCAGCCACTGCCAAAACTGCCGCCGTGTTCATGCGGAGTACGATCACGTTAAACATGTGGCTCCGAAAGTCCTTCCGAGCGGTTGGTGGTAGGGGAAGGAGGGTACAGTCCCTGTGGATGCCTCCCCTACTGGGTTCCGGTCTAAATTGGGTGGCACTTACTGACCGTCCAAACAGTTACCTTACACCTTTCTGGTAGGTCGGACGGTCTGGGTTTCAACAACAACCTTTTCCTGAAGAAGTGAGCCACTTATGGGGATGTTCTTGTCATGACAACATAGAAAAATTTGAAGCACTTTCTCATTTAGGTCATCATGTGGGGTTCTACAGATTCTTTTTCTTGTTCCAGAGCAGTTCATTTCTCATGCATGTATGATATCAGATCTCTTATTGTTTATATTGGAAACAGTAGATTTTGATATGCCAAACTCTTCTGCCAACTTTTTGCAGCTGTCACCTTTGTCTAGGCGATCAAGAGTTATTTTTTTCTTTTCCATAGTTAACTAATTTACGTTCATTCATTATTAAAAGCTAATCTACACATCACTAAAATTACAGTCACCTTTCCAGAATGCATTAAGAAACAAATGTGACTTTTGAGGGTAGAGAAACGTTTTTATTCAGAAGATGCAGAAATCTAATTGGACAATGCAAAGATGGGGTAGGGAAGGTTCAAATGTCCATTCTTTAAGTGTGTTGTTGTGTGTGTGTAAGCAAACTGATAACAAAAAGGTTGTGATACATAATTGAGGGCTGTGGAATGGTGGGAAGGGATGGCCCCCTAGCAACAAAAAGAAAGAAGTTTGGGCAGAAAAGAGCTTCCTGGAAGTGATAACAACAACAAAGGAATACTTCTGGGGATCAACAACAAAGGATAATCCCTGGGTATAGATAAGGAAGGTCAAAAGTGGTAGGTTACTTCCTTTATGCTTAATATACAAACGCCAATTTTAAAGAACTTGTCCAACTTAGTAATGTAAACAGCTTTCAACTTCCAAGATAGATAGGTGTCCAAGTTAGACAGTATTATATACATGTTAAAACATAGGAATTCGTTTGGTTTCACCAAATTGTGTCCAAGATAGACAGGTGTCCAACATATAGAGGTGTCCAACTTTACAGGTTTTACTGTATATATATATATATATATATGCAAGGTAGGATCAAAAAGTTTAGAGACTGTGCTTATAGTTATATCTCCAACCCTGATTACAGGAGATGGGAACTAATTTACCATGGGGTAGGGGCACATTTGACGTTAGATGTGAAAAGAGAGAAGCAGGGCAGCAGCACAGGGTTTTTCTAGACAATGCATGTCAGTGAACTGTAGTCGTTCGCTTTCGTCGAAAATGGAAATGGTGTTTGAAGAACAATGTGCGAATATCAAATTCTGCTAGCATTTGGGGAAATCACCGACAGAAACATTGCACATGTTGCAGCAGGTGTATGGTGAAAGAACAATGTGTCATGCGAAGGTGTTTTCATGGCACTCCCGATTCACGGCCAGCCGTGAACCTGTAGAAGATTATCCGCGGACTGGGCGGCTGTAAGCATCAATTACAGAAGACAGCATTCGAAAGTTGGCAGAAATTGTGTATGCCGACTGACATCAAACCATCAATGTCATTGCTGAAAAAGCAACAATTTCATACGGGAGCTGCCAAGTTATCTTGACTGACAAACGGAACATGCATTGTGTGTGTCAACACATTGTACCAAAAATGCTAACCAAAGATCAGTGTGATGTGTTCATGCGGATCTATGGAGAACAAACAGATTGACGTTGCTGACAGAGATCCGACATTCTTTTCAAAAATTATCAATGGTGATGAGACGTGGTGTGTCTTGTACGACCCACAAACGAAACAGCAGTCCTCGCAGTGGAAGTCATCATCGTCTCCGAAGTAAAAAAAGTTCCATTTTGACAATTCAAAGGGGAAGGTAATGCTGGAGATGTTTTTTGACCAGAAGGGCTTGGTGCATTACGAGTTCATACTAGAAGGGGCAACAGTGAACAAGGAGAGATACACACAGATCTTGGCTCTTCTCCGTGATGCTATCCGCTAGAAACGCCCAGAACTCTAGAAAAGTAAGGATTGGGTGCTGCAACATAACAATGCCCCTGCTCATCAGTCTTTCATGGTGCAGTCCCCACTGGCCAAACATGGAACTTCCGCACTTCCACACCCTCCCTACTTATTCAATCTCACCCCATGCGATTTTTACCTGTTTCCCCCATCTCAAAAACAAACTCAAAGGACGCCATCTCAAGAGTGCATCTGAGGTTGAGGAGCTGCGACGGTCGCACTGAAGACCATCTCTTCCAAAGGTTTCCAGGAATGTTTTCAGCAACTGTACTCACGCTGGCAAAAGTGCATAGCTGCAGAGGGGGAGTACTTTGAAGGTGGTTGTGTGTAACACATGATATCAATAAATCATATCCATCAAGTAAGCCAGTCTACGAATTTTTTGATCCTACCTTGTATATATATATAAATATATAA
Source organism: Amaurobius ferox (assembly GCA_951213105.1). NCBI lineage: Eukaryota > Metazoa > Arthropoda > Arachnida > Araneae > Amaurobiidae > Amaurobius > Amaurobius ferox. The sequence goes on from OX578147.1 coordinate 129,045,477, forward strand.
AATGTTGAATTAAAATGTGAATTGTAATACACCAATTTTTTTTACACGATCGTGATCTACATATTGTTAAATCTCTAAAGAGGAAATTTTGTTGATTTCTAAATGTAAGTTTTTAAGGTGTAAAGGTTTAAAGTTGCAAAATTTTGACTTAGGAGGCATCTGGTATCCAACCTGTCATTTGCAACAACTGTCATACTTCTAGATCCAAACCCCTATCATTTAATACCAGTTTCATCCATTTACTCAATGAGAAAAGTAGATGTCAATTTTATTGTATTTCAAAAATGCACCCATTGTTTAGGCTACCTGGAGGTGGGGAGGGGTGTGACTACCAGATTCATGGATCTCCACTGACACCAGGAAATTCTACCACATTCAATATTCGAATGTTTTGTACTCAATGGGCTAAGTAAAACAGGGAGACCACAGACCTGGAAAACCAGGAGTTATCAGGGAATTTTATGCTTCTGGAAAAATCAGGGAATTCCGTTGAAAGTCGGAGGAAAACTGTGATTTTTTGTGATTTTATAGTTTAGCTGAATGAATAATGCTTATTCATTCCATGATGTTTCATTTTGCATTACAAGACCCATCACTCATCTCAATTAAATATACTTCTGAACAAGTTGCTGGAGGGAGAGTTTTCTTTAACAGGTGACATGACCTCGATAAACATCTTTCGAGGGGGAACATTTCAGGGAACTATTAGGGAAAAATCAGGAAAATATCAGGGGATTTCAAAATGAATTTTTTGTGACCACCCTGTAAAATCATTGCTGGTTTTCTGTCGACATTGTCTGAAAAAAACTTTACCAAATTAGATTGTGATAGAATTTTAATTTTTTTATATTAAAGTGGTGCAAAATTAGAAATATTTTTAGCCATGAACTTGCTCCTTTTTAAGCTTAACAAACCAGTGAAAATAAATATGTTAATCCATTAAGCTATTTATGAGTTATAAGTAATGTCATGATAGACAGAAACAGGGTTTTTTTCTCGATATTTCATAGTTCACTGTATGATGATAAACTTTATATTAAAATATTTCTTGGATTCAACGTCATCATCTGAAAAAAAAAATTCATCGAAAACAGTTCTGTAGTTCAAGAGATATTCAAGTTAGAAGCATAGTATTGAAATTTTCTCTTTTAAATATTAGATTGAAATTGTAAATTATTTTTCTAGAAACTTTTAATAAGAAAGCTTTTTTTAATTTACACTTTGATTACGATTACAGGTCCACGTATTATTTTTTTATTATATGTTTTACATATTTTTTATGCTGCACTATGTATAGTTCAAAATGTTTGCTAAGGTTCTTTGTAAGTCGATTTCACATTTATTTTTAAAATTTTAAAATTGTGCATTCCAATGGTATCTCTTGTTTGAATTATTGCAATTACCAGTAAAAAGGCTGCAGCTGTGTAAATACTACAGGTAGGGTAATGCACTAGAAAAAATATATTGAACAAAAGCATTGCACATGGTGTAAGCTCCACAACAAATATAAACAATTAAGTGGTAATTCTTATTTGCTGTTATTGCATAGCCAATGCAATTTTAACTGAATTTCTGGTAGGATTCATGGTAAGGATAAATAATAGTTATGAATATTTGATTTAATAAATAAAATGCTTATTAATTTATAATTATTCTAATTATTATTAATATTCTCTATAAACCTTTGTGGATGTAAGGGTTATAAACAAGCATCAGCACTAGTGCATGCATTTTTGGACATTATGAATGACAGATCCAACCAACAATCTTAAATCACAAAAGGAGATAACATGCTTATATAAAAGCAGACATAGTTTAAATATGAAGTTAATTTTATAATTTATCGAATCAATTCCAGTCAATCACTAAGTGGTATAAAACTATGTTTCAGAAACAAATTTTGAAAATTAAATTCCCTTCATAAAAGCTGTTGAACCATTTGTACTTGATTCCTATGTATTTTACTGAAATTCTCTTCATCTAACTCAAAATATGTTCTGATTTTTAAACAAAGTCAGCATCTCAAATCTAAATATCTGAACAATAAGATTGAAGCAACAGCTTTCAATTCAGACCACTTCTTTTGTTCTGAAATTGAACAAAATTTCAGAATATTCATCAAAGTGGCATAAGACACTGCATCCAATAAACGAGAAAGATTGATTATGAAACATTGATTATGAAACACTTTCTAACTAAAATACAATTTTATTTAAACATCACTGAAATGCAATACATTCAGTGGTGATATTTTTTTAATTATCATAGGACCACATAATTTATTTTACTTGAAAACTTGAAACATTATTTGAAAATAAAAATGAACTTTATTCAAATGACATCATTGAAGTATAAGTTGTCTGGCTCTCTGTAAAAGCAGTGAGTATTTCTTTCATGCACTTTTATTCCAGACACCAGAGTTAAATAATTTTGTGTAAAAAAAATTCAGCAATTCTTATACAACTCATCTTACAATCACTTGTTTACATTCTGGCAAAATTACATGTTACAAAATTAAGCTTTGTTGTAGAAATAATCGAAGTTTGATAATAATTTAATCTGAAAAATATTGTAATTGTGTTGGCACAGAATTTAGATGCACAGAAAATATGCAAAAATAAAGTGGTTTTAGGACAGATGCTAACTAAATATAAATTTAAAAGAACTTTAAAAATTACGATTTTTACTGTGGGAAAAAAATATAGATGCCCTATTTTATTTTGAAGTGGGTTACGTGATCTCTTCATATTATATGGGTGTCATTATTATTTTAATTTTTATTTAAAAAACTACCAAACATATTTTGCTGAAATTGCTTTTATATATTTTATGGGATAATTTGAATATTTCCTAAAATTTTTGAAGCAATTTGCGAATTTTAACTTTGCTTAAAAAATGTTTGAAAAATTAGGTCCCATAGGGTTCAATGTATTTCACTTTTTCAACCAGTGCTCAATCTGAAACTAATTGGGTGATATTATTCATTTACATTCCCATGTTTCCCATGGACCGTCTCAGCAACATACTAAAATTTCATTTTGATAAAGTCATTTTTATGGTAGTTATCATGCGAATGGACAAGCAGACAGAATGAACAAAGTTATAAACACGTTTCAACTATGTTATAAAGTGTTAAAAATAAAAACTCCTCAACTCAATGCTGTGGCTTTTGTACTGGAAATTATAGTAGTTATGTTTACTATGCTTGTTCTAAACCTTAAAACATAGAAACTAACTTCTACATTTTTATATAGGCCATCAGGATCTGGAAATTGATCTATGATGCTCCGATATTCATTGGATTGCCCCATAGATATCTATAAAATAAAGAGCGATGGCAAAAAAAAAAAAAGCATTGAGTTAATATAAATATAATGACTTTGAATTGTGTAAGATATAATGACTTATAAATCTTTGCTTACAGAAAATCCTGTGTGATAAATATTTCTTCTCTCTAAAATATAATATAAATTCTAAGATGTTTAATTCTGTTTTTCACCTTTAGAATTCTCAGGTTGATGAAGACAATACTATCATCTTAAGTTTGCCATCTAGTGAGGAAGAAAGTGCTGCTGCAGATACTTCAACTATTACTACTGAAAATATACCTGAAAAAGAATTGAATATTGATGATGAGTATAGTACATTATCTATTGCTGAGGATTCTAGCAATTCATGTGTTAGTTCTCAACCAGTAGCTGCTGAAGAAGTTGAAGATACCATGGAAGTTGAAAAACTGCAAGATGAAGGTGAATATAAGGACGACAAAATCAAACCGACTTTGATAAATGATAATGAAAAGTGTGAGGTATCTTCTACACAAGATGATTCTTGTGCAAAAGATGTTGAAAGTGATAAAAAGCTTGATCCCCCTTCTCGTCCTCTTAGTGCTCCATCAAATTTTGCTCCTGAGCAAAGGAGCACATCGAATGAAGTTAATTCACTTAAAAGACCTTCTAGTTGTCAATCATATTATAGAAGTGCAAAAGTCACTCCAATTGTGTATTTTGATTCACCAGAGAGTGATGATGGTAAATCTGACTGTGACAAAGGAGATGATGTTGAGACATCACCCGCTTCAAGTTCTGTTTCTGTCTCTGTATCTTCAACGTCAGCTTATTGTTTATCTGTTAGTACTAATCCCCCAATAAAAAAAGAAACTGTTTCGAGCAAAGAGACGAACTGTGAAATTCAAATGTCTGTGGAACTTAGTGCAGAGATAACTAACTCTGATATTCAGGTTCAACAAATCGCTCAAGGATGTGATTCTCCAGCATCAAGGAGCTCAGCTTCTATTCGATCAGTTTCAACTCCGTCTAGTACTTCTATGCAATCTATGTCCCCTGTGTTTTATCGTCCATTGTCCAATCCTAATCTTGAAGCAAACATTGTACAGCAGACTAGCAAAGCTAATACAGACTTTCAGAACTGTATCCTAATTTCGAACCCTTTATCATTGCCTGAAGGATGCACTGGTGGAACTGGTGGTAGTTTGCCTAGCCAAGCTGTTTCAGTGGTTCCAGCTACTACACAGATTCCAATTGCCTCGGGGGATGTTATGTTTCCATCTGCTAATGGACTTACAAATACTGTCGGTACCCCTGCTGGTGACACACCTCCAAGGTCCCTCTTACAATCAAGTCCTGTCATCAATGGTGCATCATCTGGAATCGAAGGAGCTGTCACAAGTTCGAGTGGTGACAGTGGTGGAGGAAATGGTTCTCCAGGTAATGGTAATAACTGTGCATGTAACCTCAAAGCCATGGTCATGTGTCTTAAATGTGGAGCATTTTGCCATGATGACTGCATTGGACCATCACGTCTTTGTGTCACGTGTTTGATTCGGTGACCGTGTACATATATACATAAACAAATATAAATATATATATAAATTACTTTGATTTTTTTTCTACAGGTAACGATATGAGTTTTAGCTGAGTTTCATTTTATCACTTGTTTATAGAATCATAGCTTCAGGTTTGTAAGAAAATATGTGTGATAAAAAAATGAAAAAAGTGGAAAAAATTTATAGATGTCTGAATACAGTTTAAATAATGTTATGAATTTGCGGTGCAGGAATTTTGGAGGAAAATCCATGTAACAAAAATGTGTAATTTAGGAATGTTGTTAATGCACAGATTTTTCAGCATTAATATTCAATGTGACCTTGGAATTTTCCTATAAATTACCTCGTTAGTTGAATCCAGTTAATATAAATATTTAATGATGTTTTTGAATTAAAAATTTCCCTGTAGTTATTAAAATTTATATGAATACACTAAAATGTGACATCATTTTTCAGTTGATTATAAGTATTTTGATACAACTATTTTGTTTTAATGATTTTCATGGTTGAGGGGGCCTTCCTCTTTCAATAACTAGAAAAGTAGTTTAGTATGGTTCTTGGTTTCTACTTATTATGTGACATTTCATAAAGATTTCTTTATAATTTATTAAAGTTATTGTAAGCTTTTACTACATATACTGTTGGTGTGTGTCCCAACCAAAATTGTATACAAATCATAACATTGTTTATTATAATCGTTTTTATTTGTATTTGCACCCATTATTTGAAATTCCAAGGAAATGATTGAAAATCTGGATGGTTGTATCAAAAGCAAATGTTAAATTAAATTATTTCTCAAATATACTAAAGTGTAATCTAATATATGCCAAAATTTTTTTAGTAAGTTTTCTTTCTACAACTGATTTTTAATGTTTAATCCTTTAACTTAAAATTTTTTTTTAAATTTAATTTCTATTCTTTATTTGCTTAATACAGATATACAGTTTTTTTTTTAACTTTTCAGATAAAATTAACTGCATAATTATTGGTTAGAGCAGCTATTCTCAATTTTAATTCACCTTAGAACCAACCCCCTGACCACACATTTCTTTCAATTGTATCACCCCCTGTATGTCCACATTTTTCAATTAATTCTCCTTTCATGTTTTTCCAAGTTCATAAATAATGTAATTGGTATAAATTTGATTGCCTATTTGAAAAATGCTTATTGTTCTAAATTTGAGCACCTTTAAAGTTTTAAAATAATATAAGAATTTCATCGATACTTGGAAAAAAAAACATGTAAAACTGGATGTCGGTTATTATATATGACGAAATGCATAAAGCTATGTATAGGATTTCCTTCCATCTGCTCACTTACAACACTTGTGCTCCTGAAATCACCCGACACATGTGTAATACCACACCTTTCCTTAATAATACTATTAATTACTATACTATCCCTTAACAAAACATAATTACTATGCAACCACATAATAAAAATGTAAATACGTTACGATTACCTGACAAAGTGCAGATACCTTGCGAACCCCCTAGATTCCCCTTTGACAAAACGTACCTGTTCCACGAATAGTGAAACTTGTTATATTTTGAAGAATATTAAATTAATTATTCTCACGAAATGGCAGGTTGTCAAAGATATTAAATTGAAAATTTTGAAGGTATTTAATTATCATTATACTAGGTGACATTGAAAATAATACTCAGCAGTTTTTCGAAGCTTAATATAAGCAGTCTTGAAAAAATAATTAGTGACAAAGTTTGCATCATCCAATGATGAAATTATGTATTTAGTTTCATATGCATAGAATTTAAATTTGTTTAATCCACAACCTTATTGAAAGAAAATAATGCAATTTTAATAGCCTTGTGTTCGAATCTACTATTAATGACTTTTTTGTTCCTATACTCAAAATTGAGATATATTGTATTCGAGCATAAAAAATAGGTTTATAGTAAATCTGAGCTGTTAGGGTTTTCTTTTTAGTAAAAAATGTCAGTCAATGCCAAAAATATTTAATATTATCAAACTTTAAAAGTGGCAATTTTATTATTTATAAAAAATGCTGAAATTGTGTTCTTTTCTTTTGCCTTAAAATTAATTATTTTTTCTATTCAATGTGTTATTAAGAGTAACACCATTTGTATATTTTAAAATTGAGTGAAAATATTAGTAAAATGTGTGCATTTTGACATACTTTATTTTCATATATGCATAATTATGCACTGAATTTATATTGTACATCATATTTTGCATTGGTAGTTGCATAGAAATGATATTTGGTACTGAATAGTAGAAATTAGTGTTCGGAAGTTAAGAAAATGTTTTTAAAATGCTTTATAAAATTGATACAAAAAAAAAATCCGCTGTTTTACATTATCTTGTTAATTTTTCTGTCTATCATATTTTAATAATTTACATTGATTATTGGTGTGTCAAGTTTTGAATGTTCCTATTGTTCCCAAGTCAGCAATATATACACTTCATGTTTGAATGTTGAAGGCCCAGATCACTCGGCTGGCCCAAAGGCTTGCAGCAGGTAATTGAGTGGCTGTCATGTTTGAATGTTGTTGTTGAGACCCAGACCGTCCGACCTACCAGAAAGGTGTAAGGTAACTGTATGGACGGCCGGGAAGTGCCACCCAATTTAGACCGGAACCCAGTGGGGGAGGCATCCACAGGGACCGTACCCTCCTTCCCCTACCACCAACCTCTCGGAAGGACTTACGGACCCACATGTTTAACGTGATCGTACTCCGCATGAACACGGCGGCATTTGTGGTAGCATGCAAATCTAGTGCGCAAACCACCGGGATACCGCACCCGAGATGGCCAACAGCACGCGGTGTTCCGAGGTGGTCACCCACCAAGTACTAACCGCGCCCGATGCTGCTTGACTTCGGTGATCTAATGAGAACCGGTGTTTTCAGCACGGTACGGCCGTTGGCCCTGTCATGTTTGAATGTAAAAGACCTAAATACATTTTCAAAAGGCTGTAATTTATTATAAAAGCAAACTTAAAAGATCAGTTGGGCATAATATCTAGCCTAGGACATGAACTTTAATTGCCTGAAATTTATACCTATTCAGGGAAATTTTATTTTAAAATAAAAATTAATTTTGTTTTAAAATGTGTTAGTGGAATTCTAATTTAAAGCATCCACGTATGATTAAATACATAATTATATAAATTTTCCAGAGTGTCTTTAAAAACTGCTGTGCAGTCATAAACAAAATTATTTTCCGATTTGTCCTGTGCATGCTTTTCAAAAGTTCTTCCATTTCGGTGTTTATAAAGAAGGTCCTGTGTGTTGGATACATTCGATTAAAAAAAATAATAATAAACTTTTACAATTTTATTCCATGAAAGATATTTTGTGGTCAATCCATATATCCTAAAATACATTTACACTTTCAGACTTTTTATTTTGGTCATCACAATGTAGCCAACTTTATTGTAAAGATAAAAACCGTAACTAAATGCTAAGAATCATTGCTAAATAATAAACTCTTAATATTATAATCAGTAATTGTCCAGATTGCATTTGATTGATATTTTAACATGTTTACATTTTAGTTCTAAATATTTTTCCACTGAAAGAATACTATCCCCAAACGATATTTAAAATTTTCATGTTCATGAAATCACCTGGTATTAAGACGCCTGAAACTTCGCAGGTTTAATCTGGAGTCTTAGAGTACATTATCTCCAATTTCAATTATTTTTTATGCAGGTTATCAAATTTTATTAAAATACTAGAAGGATAAGTCCATCATATGATGAGACCTGCAGCACTTCCGCTCCTATTGTCCATGGATACATACCAGCTATGCACCTCTAATCAATATTATTATTTTTTATACGACTCCCCATCGAAACTTCATTATACCATCCTGGCATCCTCTAATAAAATTCAATTTATTTGTGACTCCCTAGGTCTTCTAACAAAATGCATTTGCCCCACTAGTAGTAAAACTCACTATATTTTGAATGCAAAATATTATATTGATAACTAGTCGCCTTCGGCGATCAGCCTGTTCACTACCCTTGAAAATTCTGACCATTGCAAACTCGCTGGCGCCATAGCCTCGTGGAGTTAACAAAGTTTGTTTTAGTTTAATGATGTTAAAACTAATAATGAAATTTTAAGATGAAAAATAGTGTTCTAGGAAGGTTCTTGAAAATTAATTTGTAAAGTGAATTTATTCTAATGTTTGTGAATTGTGAGATTCTGAGGATTTCTGTACCGTTTGTATATATTAAAAGCTTTTTTGTTTTTAATAAAAACATGAAACACAATTATAAACACCCATAATACCAATAGTCCACTGTTAAAATAAACTCTAAACTGAATAGAATGTTTACAAATTAAACAAAAATCTAAATACAATGCTAGAATAGAAGTCGAAAACCTGTTAAATGAGAACAATATATAGCCCCTGTTTAAATCAGAACAATTTTGAAACAATATAAATAAAACACACTATAAACGTGTAAATGCACTTAATACGTAATGTTATACAAGGAGAAAGAGAAGTTTATGTTCTTAAAAGAACAATAATGAAGTAAAATAAATTCTTATCTTGATACGGATAAACCACTCCAAAGAAACTGCTAACACAACAAAGTGAAAGGTTCGGGTTGAGTTGTAAAAAAAAATGACTTTTTTAAAAAGTTAATAAATGCATTTCAAGCAAATTGAAATTTAAAATGAAAAGTAATTTATTTCAAAAATAATAATTTATTCCAATAAAATGGATAAATAATTTATTCAAATAAAATGGATGGTTTGTTTTAGTTTAATGATGTACATTCATTATTTGGCAGGCGCAAATATCAAATGTTCCATTCAATTGTGCTATGCGTATCATAACCTCGCCCACCTCCCCTCCACCATAGAAACACTGTGCGTCTGCACGCGCATGTGGGTGAAAAATCAATCCCTTCTTTCGTGGTTTGGTCGAGAAATTGAAAATCATTACTTCCTTAAAATCCGGATTGTGTGGCTACTTTTTCTTATTTCTTGACCAGATTGGGCTTGTAAGAAAGCCTGATCTTTGAGCTTTCTAAAAATGTAAATTATTAGTCGAAATTGTTGGTACTTTTCCTGACGCCGAGGATTTAAAAATGAAAGTTCGTTATTTTTTAGCTGAAAGTGACTTTTGCTTTAAAATCTTTAAAAAATATTAGAATTTGAAATTGTCCCTGAGTTTTGAAATTGATATATTTTTACTCGCAATTGTCTGCTCTTTCCGGTCGTGTGATTTGTTTTTCTCTACGATGTCTGGATGGTGGAGAAAAAAGGGGAAAAAACGGCCGAAATCGCATAAAACATTAAATAGCAAAAGAAAATAATTCAAATTTTAAAAATCGGTTTTCACGTGTGTCGCCCCCCCCCCCCCCCCCCCCCCCCCCCGATATCTGATTGCCAAATTTCATAGCTCTGCGACACGCGTCTGCTGAGCCTATAGTGTATAAGACAGACACACAGACAGACATTGCCTTTTATTATATAGATTCCCTCAAAGAAATATGGATTATTAAAAATATTAAACTTTATTAATAATGTAGATTTCAGGAGTTAATTGAATTTTCATCAATTAGGTTAGATTTTCACCAAATTTGTTGTCAAATAAAATGTTCAGACAGACAGACTCTGTCAAATTATAATTACAACACTATCCCTAAAGGAACACAATGACGCTCTGTACCCCCTAATATAATATAATGTACCTATCCCACAAACAGTAAAACTTGCTATATTTTGAATTAAGCATATTAGATTGATAATTTTCATAAATTAATTGGGATTATCAAAGAAATTGAATTTAGCTTTTCAAGGTATTGAATTTTCAGCAATTTTGCATCATTTTGATGAATTTAGTATTCTTTTTGTCAATTTGGCAACATTTTCGTTGATTTGGCAACATGAAAAAGGAAAAAAACTGTAAGTTGACAATATTTTGACAATATTTATAAAGAAAAAGAAGGATCGATAAAATAGTTTTTCTTATATAGTGATAAAAATTTTCAAAAATCAGATCTTAGGAACTGAATTAAGTCATTGGCTGAAATATTTTTAATCGAAAGTTCAAAGAGGAAACTAGATTAGCTAAAATTAAGGGATTTCCATCTGTGTTGCTATTGTAATATAGGAGAAAAAATATTTATTTAAAAATTTTGTGTTGGGTGTGTGTTGATTTCTAGCATGCCAAAAATTTTCAGTCCTTATTTATATATTTAAAAAAAAAAAAAACTTGATTTTTTTTTTTTTTTTTACATTAAACAGTAAGTTTTAGAATTTTTAATAAATTAAAACAATTGAACGATTCTGAATTAACAAGAATTGTGATTAAGGATTAGAGGAAAAGTTGTCTTTTCTTTTTGCAATCTGGAAGGAATCGTCTACATGTTTTTTTTGTAGACCCCTGTCGCATTTTATTGTACTGCATTTTCTTTGCCAGTCTTTTATTATCTGAAAAGTTTGGGATGAAAACGATATTTTAATTGTTTTAATGTGAAAAATATTTAACAGATCTGTTTCAAACTCTTGTTGTTGATGTAAAGAATAGTTTATGAACTAAAAACTAAAGGTAATAACTCCGAAATTTGGTTAGTAGCCACAATTGCTAAAATACCCCAAAAGTCTACATAAAGTGGCTGGTAGACAGCACATGTGGCATTATAAGTGACTAGTTTTTAACACTTTGCAGCAAAGTTGAAAAGTGTTTAAGACTTTGTTCATTCTGTCTGTCTGTCTGTCTGTCTGTCCGTTAGCACGATAACTCCGTAAAAATGACTTAATCAAAATGAAATTTTAGTATGTTGTTCAGACGGTCTGTAGAACCTATGGGAATATAAATGAATAATATCACCCAATTAGTTTTGGATTGAACCCGGGTCGAAAAAATGAAATACATTGAGCCCTATGGGACCTAATTTTTCAAACATTTTTTAAGCGGATTTAAAATTCACAAATTGCTTCGAAAATTTTAGGTAATATTCAAATTGTTCCATAAAATATATAAAAAAAAATTCAGCGAAATATATTCAGTAGTTTTTTAAATAAAAATTAAAATAATAATTACACCTCTTATATGAAGCGATCACGTGACCATCATATGAAACGTACACACATGACCCACTTCAAAATGATATATGGCATCCATCTTGTTTCAAAATCGTGATTTTTTTAAGTTCTTTTTAATTCATATTGAGTGTTGTATCCGTCCTAAAACTACTTTATTTTTGCTTAAATTTTGTGCATCTACATACTGAAACAATGCAATGATAATATATTTGAGTTTAAATGCTCATCTAAATTTGATTATTTCTACAACTAAGCCTATTTTTCACCTATGTAAAATGTAAGCAGCAAAATATATAGAATGAGTTGTATTAGAATTCCTGTATTTTTTTAACCCAAAATAATTTAGTCCATAGAGTCTGCATGGCTGATATGAATGAAATATTAATTGATTTCATAAAGAGAAGGATGATTTTTTTTGATGAAGTTTCAAGCATAGAGTTTAATTTTTTGTAGCTCCATGGTCTTAAACAAAATGTTTAAATAAAATAAATTATTATAGTATTGTGATGAATGAAATGAATGGGAGAAAGTTATGAATGAAATCCTGTTTTTATAGAGAGATCCAGGCGCGTTATTTTTTCTATGACGTCATTTGAATTAATTTCAGTTGTTTTCGATGAAGTTTTCAAATATAATAAATTATCGTAGTATTATCATAATTCTAAAACTATTACCGAGGAATGTATAGCATTTTAGAGATGTTTAAACCAGGCAATTTATATTTCAATGCCGTCATTTGAATGAAGTTCATTTTTTTCGATGAAGGTTTAAGTTTTCAAATATAATAAATTAATGCAGTATTGTGATAAGTTTCAAAATATTACCGAGGAATGTATTGCATTTTAGACTTGTTTAAATAAAATTGCATTGAAGTTGGAAAGTGTTTCATAATCAATGTTTTAAGCATGATTGATCTTTCTTGTTAATGGCTACTTACTTCTCTTTAACCCTTTAATTATTAACAAGACTTTCAGCTTGGTACTTCAGAATACCATAGCTGGCCCAAAATGGGGGAGGGGGGTTGTTTTTGAGACTCAGACCGTCCGACATACCAGAAAGGTGTAAGGTAACTGTTTGGACGGTCGGGGAGTGCCACCCAATTTAGACTGGAACCCAGTGGGGGAGGCATCCACAGGGACCGTACCCTCTTTCCCCTACCACCAACCTCTCGGAAGGACTTACGGACCCACATGTTTAACTTGATCGTACTCCGCATGAACACGGCGGCAGTTGTGGCAGCATGCAAATCCAGTGCTCAAACCACCGAGCTACCGCACCCGAAATGTGCCAACAGCATGCAGTGTTCCCAGACGGTCACCCACCCAAGTACTAACCGCGCCTGATGCTGCTTAATTTTGGTGATCTAACGAGAACCGGTGTTTTTAACACAGTAGGTCCGTTGGCTCTGGGGGAGGAGGGTGTCTTTCCTTCTGACATATGGAAGATAATTACTTTGTCAAGAAATGCTATTGTTGCTGTCACTTGTCTTTATGTTGTTGTTGAAACCCAGACCGTCCGACCTACCAGAAAGGTGTAAGGTAACTGTTTGGACGGTCGGGAAGTGCCACCCAATTTAGACCGGAACCCAATGGGGGAGGCATCCACAGGGACCGTACCCTCCTTCCCCTACCACCAACCTCTCGGAAGGACTTTCGGACCCACATGTTTAACGTGATCGTACTCCGCATGAACACGGCGGCAGTTTCGGCAGTGGCTGGAATCGAACCCGGGCCTACCGAGTGCAACTCCAGCGCGCTAACCAATGGGCTACCGCGCCCCACTTGTCTTTATGTGAAATAGTTGCACATTATAGAGAAAGTTTGCTTCCTTTAGAAACCAGTTTCTGAGTGAAAGAAGAGTGATTAGTGGAATCCCAATCCCCATACTAATCCCTTCGCTTGAGGGAGGAAGAACATAAGTGGCGAATGCTGTGATATGACTAGCATGGCACTGCCAGACCAAATTCTCAATGAAAACCCTGCCCTAGTTACAATTTATAACACAATGGCAGTAACATTATTAATTTCTTTTACTATTATTGCTATAAAATCTCTGGAGTATTGTGGTGCGATTGATAATGTACGGTGTGACATGTGAGGTGCATTTCTTCATTACCTGCTTTTTAGACCAGAATTTGCCACTGCAGCTGTCGGCTGGTGAGCTGGTAGTTTGCATTACAGGGTGGAAGAGCTAGTATGGTATTCAAAGGGTTGAAGAACTCCTGTCTCCACCATTCATTTTTTTAACACTTTACAACATAGTTGAAAAGTGTTTATGACTTTGTTCATTTTGTCTGTCTGTACGTTTGCACGTTAACTGCTGTAAAAATGACTATATCAAAATGAAATTTTAGTATGTTGTTAAGATGGTCTGCAGGACATGTGGGAATGTAAATGAATAATATCGCCAGATTAGTTTTGGATTGAACCCTGGTTGAAAAAATAAAATACACTGAACCCTATGGGACCTAATTTTTCAAACATTTTTTTAAGAAAAGTTAAAATTCACAAATGGCTTAAAAAATTTTAGGAAATATTCAAATTATCCCATAAAAGTTTCAGCAAAATATGTTCAGTAGTTTTTTAAATAAAATTTAAGTAATAATTACACATATATAATATGTCCGGCCGTCCAAATAGTTGCTCCTAGTCCTTTGGACGAGTCGGACGGTCTGGGTCTTCAACATATATAATATGTAATTATACCTATACAATATCCCGGCCGTCCAAACTGCTGCTCATGTCCTAGGACGAGTCGGATGGTCTGGATTATCTACCTATATAATATGAAGAGATCACATGACCCACTTCAAAATAAAATATGGCATCCATCTTGTGTCAAAATTGTGGTTTTTAAAGTTCTTTTTAATTCATATTTAGTGTTGCATCCGTCTTAAAACCGCTTTATTTTTGTTTAAATTTTGTGCATCTATATTCTGCACCAATGCAATTACAATATTTTTGAGTTTAAATGATCATCATACTTTGATTATTTCTACAACAAAGCCTAATTTGAATGAATGCAGAATGTAAACAAACGATTGTAAGATGAGTTGAATTGCTGAATTTTCTTCATGCAAAATTATTTAACTCTGGAGTCTGGAATAAAAGTGTATGAATGAAATATTCACTGCTTCTACATATAGAGCCAGACAATTTACATTTCGATGATGTCATTTGGATAAAGTTCATTTTTTTCGATAAAGTTTTAAGTTTTCAAGTAAAATATATTATTGTAGTTCTGTGATAATTAAAAAAATATCGCTGAATGCATTGCATTTTAGACGTTTAAATAAAATTGCATTTCAGTTGGAAAGTATTTCATAATCAATGTTTTATGCATGATTGATCTTTTTTGTTATAAATGGCATATCAAATTGGAACATGTTTGATTTTTTGTTAAAATGTTTATTGGAAGGCCAGGTAAAAATATCCAGTCATGAATATCCCTATGGGGCAAAAATAATGAAGTCAAATAGTGTGTATCACATGGTTAAATTGCTAGATATTAAGGTGGGAATTTTTTTAGCGACTAAATATTCACACACTCAACATACTTGCATTATAAAATATATTGCTCTCTTACTTATAGTTGTTTGGGTATGTTTTTTTTAACATATTTCGCGCAAATTTACATAATTTCTTTTTGCAAATTATATATGCAACAAATGAGTTTTATTTTGAATATTTTGTCTTTTAATTGAATTGAATTGTGGTGATACTGGTATAGTTATGTCTAATTTTGGATTTTGTTATATTTCTTTGTTTCAGTTCTTTTATTGACTTTCTTACTGATTCTAGTCATTTGTTTTTGCAATTTTCATTTGTTAAGAGTAAAGATTGATCCAGGGATAAAATTTAAATGTTGCAATCTGCATTTTTAATTTTGCAATTTTATTCACTTCAAAAATTATATTTATTATATGCCAAAACCCAAAACTGCATTTGGTTGAGAGATATTTTCGTATTATACTTATTTACTGAAAAAAAAAACAAAAAACAAAAAAACTAGAAAACACTGCTAAATATTTTTTAAACATAGGATATTGTATTCTTTTTCAGTTTAGCTTAGTTTGCAAGTGTATCTTGATTTTTTTTTTCCCTGCAAGCAAAATATGTCTTTGATAATTATTTTATTTTGTCTAGAAATATAATTTACTTCCATTCAAACACTCAAACTCTGACACATTTTGAAACTTAAAACTCAGGTTTAGAATAGATTTTATAAGCTATGCACTTTCAGTATTTGCTGTTATGGTTGAAATTCTGAATTGTCTATTTTTTGCTGTATCATGTGAATGCTTTGCCTTGATGATTATACAGAATTTTCAAATTTTTTTAAAATATGCAATTGTAAAATATTATTTTTTGAATATTTAAAAATATTGAAATAATTGAACACAATTTGCAATATATTTTGTTGTTATTTCTAAATGGAAAGGAAAAAGTATATGATACCATGATTATGCTATAAATTTAATTTTAATATTATTTTAATATAATTTAACCCAATTTTTTTTTATATATTTTTACATACACAGTAAGATTGATACTCACAGCTTCACATGGTTTCAGAGGAGAATTTCAACAACTAGATGTTCACTCTGATATGAAACTTTACAAAACTGTAAAATGAGTTAAGTAATGTTTGAGATGAGAGTGAACATCTAGTTGCTCCGGTAAAATTCAGACCATTTTGGACGATATGGGAGGTATTTTCCATTTTTGTGAGGAAATATTTAGGTTAAGGGAGGTGCCCAGACAGAAATAGACAGCATATGCTGCTAGTTTTAAGTTAAAAATTGTTTTTACCGAGCAATCCAACAATTTGAAGGCTAGTTTTCATTTCACTGTGAATTAAATGCAAGTATAGAAATAGAGGAAGACGTCCAAATTATCTATGATACTAAGGACAAAGAAGACATCATCTGTAATCTGGTGACAGGCTGATTTTTATATATTACTTTTAAGCCATATATTAGCTGATCCTCTTACTTCAATAGTAGAATAAATTCTAAAAATTCTAAGCTTATACATGAAAATATATGGTAGATGTATTAATAATGTTTTGCTTTGCATGTTTATTGGATAGAAATTACTTCACTGTTATTCCAAGTTCCTAAATTTTTACTAATGGTAGGTGGGGCCTGTTGTTTGCTGGCAACGAAATCAATATTTCAAAACTTGCAACATAAAAACTCTACTTTTTTAACCCATTCATGCAATCAGCTACTTTTTGCTAAAGAGCTGCAAAAGCTGTAAAAGCAGTCCAGAGTTGGTGAAGGAATAAGTAAGCGAGCATATTCTGAAATGTTTGGATTTCACTTCGAGCAATTAGTTGTCCTTATATAAAATCTTACCTTTGTCCTTTATTTGAAACATTGCTGAAAGTCCTTTACAGTGTATCTGAAAATATCTATAATATTTTGAATAAGTTTTTATTTTGTATATAAAATTAAACCATGAAGAAATACTTTTGATAGTATTTCTCTGGTTTTTCAATTTCCAGCCTTCAGGCTACATGATGTATCATTATAGTTTCCTTTTCATGCTCTAATTTAAATTATACAATTTTAGGTTTAGTTTTTCATAAGAAATCTCCAAGAAAAAGGTACTTCTTAAGGAAAAGAAATCGAAAGTTGAAAAATTTTATTTCTTAGCAAGATTACGCAGGTTTATTATTTATATTTTGATTTTCAACTTTGAGTTCTTTGTTTTCATTTCCTAAGTCACTTTATGTTTCATCTGAATGAAATATTTCAAAATTGTGATATGTAAAAGTTCAATTAGTATAAATTGTAAGGTAGTTGTATCTGATTCATATTTTAAAAACAGATCAACTTTATCAGTGTGTTTTCTAGTGAATTAATTGACATGTGTGTTAAGAAAAGAAATGTTTAGTTATAAAATTTAAATTCCAACCATTTCTGAATTATCTTTTTGAATAATTGGATGAAGTAAAAATGCAATAAAATAATGGTGAAATTAAACCATTTTGTTTGGAAATTTAGGAAATTCCACAATTTTTTTTATTTTATCATGGCCGAATGTTTTAATATATATATATATATATATATTTTATGTTTTTGATTTACAAATGTATAGCTTACATGCGAGAAAGTGTAATTTTTTTTGTCTATGTTCATATTGAATATAATATATTTTATCTAAAAAATTAATTTCAGTTAATTCTGTTGTGTCATAAATTGGAAAGAAGTTATCATAAACTTTATTATAAGTAGATTGTCATCTGAATATCTATCATCTGTGTTCATTTTTAGAGTGAGTAAATTTTAAAATGTCTGAATCATCTAATGAATCATTTAAAATATTTAATGAAACTGAATTTTAAATTATCAAATTTTCAAAATACTTTTATAATTACATTATATTTCAAATGTTTTTAATATGAAAATTTAATTATGCATTTTAATTTTGACATCAAAGTCCAAAAGTCTAAATCACATTAATCCTGCTATCATGTTAAACAAATTCTTACTTCTCCTTCTTATTTTTTATTTTTAAACTAATTCTTAGTTTACCTACAATATACAATTGTATCACACATCTACAACACAGAAACAGATGCAAAGTATGTGTACATCATATTGAACTAATGCGCTTTGGTATGTGCAGCATATGGCAATTAACAATTCTTAATTTTAGCAATACTTCAAAAATTAGAGTTTGCTAGATCCATCTACTTTTGCATCCAGCAGTGCCAGATTTATGAGGTACTATATAATAATAAATATCTCTGTGTTAAATGAGAAAATGTATATTCTGGTACTGGAATACCTGCAATTCTCTGGATTACTATGCTTTTAAATTTCCGACAAAAGAAAAATATTTATTTACGTGTGGATCATTGTTTTAACATTGAGAATTCTCTGGATTACTATGCTTTTAAATTCCTGACAAAAGAAAAATATTTATTTACATGTGGATCATTGTTTTAATATTGAGAATTCTCTGGATTACTAAGTTTTTAAATTCTCTACAAAAGAAAAATATTTATTTACATGTGGATCATTGTTTTAATATTGAGAAAATATCTTCTGTGGCATAGGGTTGTCATACATATATGTTTGAGGACTATTTTAAAATCCTTTTTACTAGTTTTTTACTAGTTAGATATAGGGATGTAAA
Organism: Amaurobius ferox; assembly: GCA_951213105.1. Lineage (NCBI taxonomy): Eukaryota > Metazoa > Arthropoda > Arachnida > Araneae > Amaurobiidae > Amaurobius > Amaurobius ferox. The sequence goes on from OX578147.1 coordinate 129,064,524, forward strand.
AATATTTTAAGCAGAGAAGAATATATCTATTCAATTTTCATTTTCTGAAGAAAATATAAAAGAAAATAATTAATTATCTGTCAACTAAATCAATCCTAAAAAAAATCAGTTAATTACACACCTCTATAGCTTTATTTAAAAATGTGTTTCACAAATTGAAGTTAGAAATTATAATGAAAAAAAAAATTAAAAAAAAAAATTACATTAGCTCATTGTTTGTCAGATAAATCAAACTTCAAGTAAAACTGCCAATTATACACCTTTGTAGCTTGACTGAAATTTTTGTCTTAAGTCATAATTTTAATTTTCAGAAGAAAATATGAAAGAAAAAATTTAGAAATTTAAGTTACATACTTTTTATTTTCAAGCATCTTAGAAAATATTGAATATCATAGTTAAATTTTAAATATTGCATATAAACTAAAAATGTATCTAATTTTTGAGTAATTAGGAAAATGTTACCAAGATGTGATGTCACAATTTATTAATTATTATGCCTAAACTAAGTATCATTTATTAAACTATAGTATCTAAACTAAGTTTGTCAATTCAAATATATCACAACTAATTGCAACCATGACATTAACTATCCCTGTTTGATTGCAGAAAACATGGCAACCCTAATTATACTTATTTCAAAAATGGGATTTTAATTCTATTACAACTAAAATATAAACTAAATTAATTTTTCGGCATACAATTGAAAATAAACAGAATTAACTGATCTCTGAAGCAAAAAGTAGTTTTGTGTTTGGATATGAAGCAGAGCAGTTACTCACTCCAAATAAAAGTTCGGCAAGAAATCAGCTTGTATTGATAAGTAACTGAGTAACTTTTGCAACTTTTGATAAGTAACTTTTATAAATATCTGATATCTCATCCTAACAAGATAAGCTAACTTTCGCTATTGAATCCAATAGATTTGAGTTACAGTCAGACAGACTTTGCTAGACTGCCTCTTTTTGATTCTTTTTGTCACATTTTCTATTTTATTGTTTTTATAGGTTAAAAGCGTATCTATACATAAGGAGATCAATCCTAAAACCGTGATGTCTGCCCTTAAATTTTTGGAGCATTTTTTTTCAATACTCAGAAAGCTCTTCCATTGTACCAATACCTCTCAATTTTGCCTTAAAATATTCTTAACTAATTGTTTTCCAGGTTTTTATCAACCCTGGTATTTATATATATATATATATGTCAAAGTAATAATTTAGGAAATCAAAAAATGACTTCCAACTGGCCCTAAACCAGCCTAGCTCAGCCCAGCCCAAACCAATGTACAGTTTTATGGCCAGTCTGCCCAATGTTCCCATAGTTCTTTAAACCATTTCATTTTAGAAATCAGTTGTAAGAGTCCTTAAAAGTACTTACTTTTTGTATTGTACTTATTCTCCCAAATTATAACAGACCAGTTATGCAATGCATTGTGAAACACTGGAAAAATATTTCTTGTATAATATTTTTCCTGCTCTTTGCTACAAAGTCTATGTGTAATTCCAATACTTTCTCTAGCATCATTTTGTCAGTCCCAAGAAGTTCAAAAGAATATATATATATATATATATATATATATATATATTTATTATTTATTGTGCTCTATTTTAATTCTGATTTTATGCTTTTAATACAAGGATTACTTACTCCGGAACACATTTTTTCATGTCCAGCCATTTTGGCTGCCATGCAAAACGTGGATGAATTTCCACAGGAAAAACTCAACTCTTACAAGATCCTCGATATAGCTAAAGCAGTATTCTCTGCACATGGACCAATCTGACTTCTTGTGGACACAACACCAACCAACCAATAGAGATTCAGGATTTTTGACTGTTTTCAGGATTCAAAATTTTATAATTTCAGCCTCCCCCCCTCCCCCCAATAAAAATAAAAATAAATTAGATATAATGTATTTGAAAATTATCTTCATATTGTAGACACAGTTTTAGAAATTTTCAGTTTTTTAAAAATATTTTAATAATTGTGTTGGTGGGGAAAATTATAATCTTTAAACAGTAAACTATATTGATCCAGCTTGTAAAACATGTTAATAAAGTCAGGCCAAATTATTAAGATAATTTTTCTACTTTGTAAGATAAGTAAGATAATTTTTCTACTTTGCAAGGAAAACATTTCGGTGAGGAGTACAAATTATTGCAACTAGAACATTCTTGTTTGCGAGTAATTGTCTTAACAAAATTGCAATTTTTCTAAAGATTGATTTCCTTGAAATTCAATTATTTTTTCCACGAATATGTTTAAAAACCTCATCCACGCATACATTCATATCTGCTGGGTTCATACTTTAGTTTATGTCAGCACTTTATTTCAATTTACATCAGTGATAGCTACTACACTTAATGGGGCAGTAGTTTCTGCCAAATGGTCAATTTGAAATTCATACTTTGTAAGCCTGTTAATGATAAAATATGCAATAATTATCCTATTTGAAAAGAGAAAAACACATTTTATTTGTGTTGATCATAAAATATTTTCAAACAATTACTAATATTTTTCAGAGAAAACTCTGAGAAGAGTTTCTTCAGAGAGAACTTCAGAGAAGAGAATTTTAATTTGTTTTCGTAAATATAATAAAATGTTAAATGCATTAAAATGTAAGCTTATTATGTGATGTCATGCATAAAGCTATATAAAAGATTCCTTTTATCTGCTCATCTTCTGTGTTTATGCTCCTAAATTGTCTAGGTACTAGTAGCCCATGTACCTTATAACCTGCTTTTTAAAACATAATTACTATGTGACCCCTTTAACAAAACACACCTGTCCCACTATAGGTGAAACTCGCTATATTTTGAATCAGGAATGTTAAATTAATTTCCTCAAAGTGATAGATATTATAAAAAAAAATTATCAGAGTTATTAAATTATTGCTACTTGGTAGCATTCCTCAAAAGTTAGCATGTTGGATATATTTAGGCTTACCGTAATGAAACACACCTGTCCCACTACAGGTGAAACTCACTGTATTTTGAATCAGGAATGTTAAATTAGTTTTCCCAAAGTGATAGATATTATAAAAAAAAATATATTAGGAGAGATATTAAATTGTTGCTACTTGGTAACATTCCCCAAAAGTCAGCAAGTTCGATATATTTAGGCTTACCTTACATTTTTTTTTTTACCGTATTACCCCAGTTAAAAGGTACATCCTGAAATCCTGGCTGGTTTGTCATTTTGTCCCAGTTTGAAATTTACCTTTTGGAAGGGTTGTGATATTACATATATTCCAATTAAAACAGCTGCAGAAAAAATTATGGAAGCACTTGTAAATGCTGTTACAAACATGAATGAATTGCTTGATGAAGTGGTGACTGCTAAGAAGTTATAGTCTTCGAACTGTGACATGTGAAAAATAATAAAAATAAATATAAAATGTGAGGGAAAGAAACTGTAAAGATTGAAATTTTGAAGAATTTCAGAGATAAAAAAATTTTAATAACAAATTTCAGCCGAGTTATGAAGTAAATTTTTTTTCTAATAGATACTTCCACTCCTGTTGAAAGGGGTTCTCCATCATGAACAATGTTCAGTCTGAAGAATGAGGTAGAATTGCTAAATCAACTAAGTCTAATGCAGATGTAATGTTAATTCTAATGCTCTGTAAAATAAACATAGATCTGAAATGCTCAAAATTTTATGAAAAAATTTAAAATGACAAACATTCCATTAAAAAGTTCACTCTAGCAACAAATATATGCAAAATTAAATGATTAATGTCTTATTAATCAGGTTTCAATTTTATTTTCCTGTTTAGTTATTTTATTTTGTCTTGATTTCAAAAACAATTTATGTGGTAAAACTAGATATATTGTGACAAATTTGTAATCCAGTTTGTCAAATGGCAGTGGGATATTGGCTTTTCTTATATGTTTTAGTACTAGAACAAATTACCTGATAGTACCATGGTTCTAAATAAGTGCCCACTACTTAAACATCACGAATACACATAACACCATTTAAATTTCCGAATCAGCTCTTTTGAACTAAAATCATTCTCTTGGCACAAATAAATGAAAATACTTGGAGTCACAAAAAAAAAAATTCCTGTAAGCTCTGAAGTATTGCTATCTCAACGAATTCTATTCCAATTTAAATAAAATTTTAGCACAATACTCATGATAATATAATACCAAATTAAAAAAAAAAATATTAAAAGAACATTCTTCGATCTTTCCGATGGTGTTAAGATGGAAACTCAGTGATAATATTTTCGGTCACTAAGAAACCGATTTGTGTGAAAATACTAAAACATAAAATAACTAAAATCTAATTTGAAAAAAAAAATAAAATTCCTAGGTTCACCTGTCAGGGACCTGAAGTACCTGTGTACCAAGTCTCATGGAAAAGTATGATGCTTATCTTTCTCGTTACAGATCACACACACAGAAAGTCAGACATCTTCCTTTATTATGCAAGATTTTAGAAAAAATCAGACATGCAATTTTATGTGGTGTTTCTGACATTTAAAAATGTTTTTTTTTCCCTAAGTTATTTATAGACCATGTGAATAGTGCTGAGCCAGCCTCATATAGCCACTTGCTGATATAAAAGTATGGTGATAGTGATTTAACAAGGTTTGACTGTTTTTTTTTTAATTGTATGCTATTAAATAAATTTAAATTTCATTTTTCAAATTTAGTAGTAGTTAAATGATTTTAAATTTTGCTAGTGCACTGCAAGTTTCTTTTAACATGAAAATAAATTTTGCTAATGATACATTAAAATCAAAGAATCAAAAAATAGGTTTAAAAGTCTTTCAGTAAAATCTCTTTTTTATGACGTACAAAATCTCTCGGCCATAGCGTTTTCGAACAAATTTATGCTCTTCATCAGTGGCGACTTTGCCACTAATGAAGGGCATAAATTTAAGAAAGACTTTTAAACCAATTTTTCGGTTGTCTTTGATTTCAATGTATTAATTAGTTGATATGTTTCCATACTATTTTATTATTTAACTAATATCTTGATAAGATGTATTTTTTTTTTTAATTATTAATTTGGGCTTGGAATATTACTGTTTTATGCTGTTACAAAATATTTAATTTACTTAGGACTTTCAATTTTTAATCATACATTTATCATCTGTGTTGTTTTATATTCCTATAAATAATTCTTATTATAGGGTTTATTCTTATACCTGTGATGTCAGCATAAATTGCAATGTTTTATTCATATACATGCACTTAAATGCATGATAAATTTAAAACCATGAACTGAATGTGGATTTGTCATCCTTTTAAAGCAATTTCTTTATATTCATATACATATTTTCTCCTATTTTTGCATACTTCATTAGATTGTATATTAGTCACAAATAGCACTTAAACTGTGATCTCAGAGTTATTTCTGTATTGAATGTTTTGGTGTTTGCTTATTGAAATAATTGCGTAACTTTGATATATTTATAAAGTGCTATAGGTTATTTGATTTTTGTTCACGAGTTTATTTAAGTTGGTTTGGACATATCGTGGTTCATTTTTGGAATTGAATCCTCTTTTTAAATTAATAATTAATAATTTACGTAATCTAAATAATGAATCAGTGTAGCTCTCTTTATTAAAGACAAAACTCGATTTACTTTTAACTATGCCATTTCCCTCATCAATAATTGTTTGATGGAAAATACTTAAACTGTCAAATATTTTTGTACCATCACCAATAAAGCATTTTGGAAGGTTCAATACTAAGTCCGTGGAACAAAATTCCACTTTTTATGAGCTAAAATATTGTATATTTTTGTGCCTGTAATTAATAATGTATGAAATATTTTAAAGTTTTGAAAAGAAAAAGAAAACCCTGGCAAATACAGATATGTTCAGTCATGTACTCAAGAGGATCTGTTCAAGCAGTGGTTGGAAAAACTGCATTTTTTTGTAGTGAGCTACAACTACTTTATGACAAATGTAATTAACTACAACTACAAATACTTTTTTAAAAAAGTAGTGACTACAAACTACTTTTTAAATGTAGTCACTACTTAACTATTTTTATAAGACAAATTTTGCCACAGCTTCAATTTACACAAACAAATTGAGGATATGGATATACCATAGTAATTTGCCATACTTATTCTAAATAAGTAAAATTTACTGATTCCCAAATTTACTGATCAACTTACCAATCTTTACACTTTTACCCATTTTACAAAAGAATAAAATAAAACAAAAGTATAAAATAAAATAAAAGTAAAAACTATTTATTTAAAAACATGTTCATTTTTAGTAAAATTTGCATCTCAAACTTGCAATCAGATAAGCAGTATCTTTTGGGACGTAACACATCTGAATATATTCATATAAAAAATTTACTTCATTTTCATACAAAGAAAGGATGATCACGTGATATGTAGAATGGCACCTTGTTTGCTTGCTGAAGTAACGTTAAAAGTAGCGTCCAAACTCAATATAAAGTAGTGATTTATTGTATCGAACTACTCGCTACACTACTTATTTTTAAAAGTAGCGTGTCCCTGTCAACATTCGATTAACTGACAGCTGTCCCTGTAGTATTTTTAAAAGTTGCATGTCCCCTACAAACTACAAAAAAAAAGCAGTGACTACTGTAGTTTTGCTACTTGTAGCGCGCTACTTCCTACCACTGCTCAAGAGTGACAGAATTTTATCTTAGAACCTTTTGATATAAAGTAACTTAGGCTAATTTAGGTTGCATACAAAAGTTCAACTCTCTGTTAGAGTCAGTGACCCTATTAAAAATGTATTATGTACACCCCTGGGTCAGTAGCTTTATTTTAACACCAGAAAGAAAACTCTAGGGGTAGACACAGATAGATATTATAATAATTTTAATTGTATAGGCTAGATGCATTCCCCACCTATTAGTTCAACATTCAATTAACTGAATATGCAGTTCACAAAATGCCTAGTTAATTTGATAGCCGATTAACCCTCTAGCTGAATTATTGATTAACCCTTCGAATAAAAAGCCTCGATTCGGATTCTTCCCAAAGAAATTATAATAATTATTTTATTTTATGAACACAACAGGAATGTAAAAATATTTTTGATATGCACATCTATTACAACTCTAATTCTTAATTGTCTGATTTTGCTATGAAAGGAATACTGTTCTGATAATAAAAAGTAATTTTTTAAATCCTACTAGAAAAGTAAGTTGTATTACTCATGACTAGATTAACTCTTTGCACATTTAATTGATTTAATTGTTTGTTATTCAGTAGTTGGCAAAATCTAAAATTAGCCATCTATAGAATCATAGCAAAACTCAGAATTGGTTGAAATTCCAGGAGCTGATTGTTGGCTAAGTTTGATAAAATATGGATTATTAAAAAACTAAATGGATTAAAAACTAAAATTTTGAAAAAAATCTCCATTATTTGAACCATCCATTATTTTAATATATTCTAGAAGATAATTTTCAATTTTAGGCAATGTTTATTCCCTGCTTACATTATTAATCCTTCGTTATTTAAACCTATCCTAATGTTATCCTAATATAAAATTAAACGTTTTTAGTGTTCATAGATATAGATAGATACATGCTTTCATAGCTGATAATAGTGAAATCATCTTAGTTTCTTGAAAAATGTAGTGCTTTGAAAATTGGTATAAGCTTGTATTTTTCGCTTGATCTATATCTGTAAAATACCAAAATACAGTCTGTATTGTCTTTATGTAGGCCTGCCTATTAAGCACCTTAATATCTATTGAAAAATCATGAATTACATTTAAAAAATGAACATAGGATAAGTTAATAAACAGCTTTCACACCCGATGTTTAGTATATGTTTGCCTCCTGAAAAAGTACATACTCTTCACTGACATTCAAGGGCCATCGACAATAATTCATTAGTTAAAGAAACTTACTTCTCCTGTCTCGGGATTTATTAGCAATATCTACAAAGAATTTTCTTTAAATGGGTCATTTTATTTTAGTTTTGGGATTTCGGATAATTCGGAAGATATCACTTTTATTCATTTTATCTGTGCTTAATTACTTTACTTTTAGAAAATGACCAGCTCCACAATTTGATTCCCGCCTCTTTGTTTTTGGTGATTCTACTGCAGTCCATCAAGTTTATTCCCAGTTTTTGAACTCGAACCTTCCACATATTCATGATTCTGTGTTCTGTTTTTACATTGTACTGAAGTTTTCTTACCAAGTTTTCTGAAAAATTTGAAATTCATTTTTTTTATAACATGTTTTTGTCTTTCTGGATTTGATAAATGTACCCATAAATGTTACATTTAAAAGTATTGAAATTTTCCTATAATTTAATTTACTTTAATCACATAAAGTTCTATTACAATGGAAATAAACTAAAAATTCTTTGTATATAAAACTTTTTTAATTCAATCACGATATGTCCAAACTGGCTTTACAATGTTTACCTTTGTTCAGCATTTTTAAAGTTTTAACTGGTCATTGGCAAATGGAACTTTCACTGGGGCCTGTAATTATTTTGTCATCAGCATTGATAATATTTTAGTTTATCTCACGTAATATGTTACAATGTGCTTTTGAACTCTTACCTACTAAAGCCTTTTGTATTGTACATTTGTTAGCAATTTCTTATGTATCATCTTTTATAACACTCTCATTAGTTTCTTGTACACTGAAATTTTCTGCTTGTAAATAAATGTATGAATCAATTCTGAAAGTGAATGGTTTTGCTATATTTGTATGGTGTGATTTCATTACTTGTTATTACTTTCCCTACATACATAGTATAATGTATAAGGAAAACATTGTGATGGAGTCGGAAATTCCAGGGAAAAGAATGTTTTAAGCATATCTGAACATAAATTAAATGTTTATGAGGTGATTCTTTTGTGTGTGTATTAGACAGGGTAGCTATAGACGAAGCTCGTTTTTTTGAACCGAAAGTGACTTTTGTTTTAAAATCTTTAAAAAATATTAGAGTTTTTTCATGAGATTTGAAATTGATATATTTTTACTCGCAATTGTCTGCTCTTTTCGGTGGTGTGATTTGTTTTTTTCTACGACGTCTGGATGCTAGAGTAAAAAGGGCAAAAACTGTCGAAATCGCACGCATAAAACATTAAATACAAAAAAAAAAAATAATTCAAATTTTAAAAATCGGTTTTCACGTGTCCCCTTCTCGCCCCCCCCCCCCCCCCGGTCTCCGATTGCCAAATTTCGTAGCTCTCCGACGCACGATCACTGAACGTATAGTGTATAAGACACACACACAGACATTGCCTTTTATTATTTACTAGCCGCCTTCGGCGACCAGCCTGTTCGTTACCCTTGAAAATTCTGATCGTGGCAAATTCTAAACGTGGCAAACTCGCTGGCGCGCCCTACCAGAAAGATGTAAGGTAACTGTTTGGACGGCCAGGCAGTGCCACCCAATTTAGACCGGAACCCAGTGGGGGAGGCATCCACAGGGACCGTACCCTCCTTCCCCTACCACCAACCTCTCGGAAGAATTTACGGACCCACATGTTTAACGTGATCATACTCCGCGTGAATCCGGCAGCAGTTTTGGCAGTGGCGGGAATCAAACCCGGGCCTAACGAGTGCAATTCCCGCGTGCTAACCACTGGGCTACTGCGTCCTCCGCGACAATCTCCATAACTTTCTTTTTATTCACCCAATTTAGACTGGAACCCAGTGGGGGAGGCATCCACAGGGACCGTACCCTCCTTCCCCTACAGCCAACCTCTCGGAAGGACTTACGGATCCACATGTTTAACATGATCGTACTCCGCGTGAACACGGTAGCAGTTTTGGCAGTGGCGGGAATCGAACCCGGGCCTACCGAGTGCAATTCCCGCGCGCTAACCGCTGGGCTACTGCGTCCTCCGCGACAATCTCCATAACTTTATTTTTATTCACCCAATTTAGACCGGGACCCAGTGGGGGAGGCATCAACAGGGACCGTACCCTCCTTTCCCTACCACTAACCTCTCGGAACGACTTACGGACCCACATGTTTAACTCTGATCGTATTCCGCGTGAACACGGCGGCAGTTTTGGCAGTGGCGGGAATCGAACCCGGGGCCTACCGCTAACTTCCCGCGGGCTAATTTACATTTTATAATGACCATATGCTAAGCTCTTAATTCCATCATCCTCATTCCATTGTTCCATCATTTAAAATATCCATAAAATTAAAATATCCATCGTTCCATCATTTAAAATATCCATAAAATTAAAATATCCGTAAATTAAAAAATCCATTTAAAATATCCAAAAATTAAAATATCCATTTAAAAAATCCATATCGTTCTATCATTTAAAATATAAATATAATAATTTCTACAATATATATGCTAAGCTCTTAATTCATTTAAAACCGGAAGCGCGATCTCCATGGAAACGGAAACCAAACACTAATTCTGTTTTTAATTGTCTCACCCATCGCTGTGCATATTCAGAACCGTGATGTCCCCTCCTCCTAGACACAAACAGGCGCCATTGAAACGCTCGCTTGGGGAAAACGAGCGATTGGAAATGGGAACTTCTTTGGCCCGCTGATGAATTTTAAAATCATGAATTCTTTAAAATTCCGATCGAGCGGCCAATTTTAATTATTTCTTGACCAGATTGGACTTGTAAGAAAGCCAGATGTTTGAGCTTTCTAAAAATGTAAATTATTAGTCGACATTATTTTTACATATTATTTTTTACATTTACTATTAGTACATATTATTTTTTTGAGCCTAAAATGACTTTTGTTTTAAAATCTTTAAAAAATATTAGGTATTGAAATTGGGATTTGAAATTGATATATTTTTACTCGCAATTGTCTGCTCTTTCTGGTGGTGTGATTTGTTTTTTTCTACGACGTCGGGATCGTGGAGAAAAAAGGGCAAAAAACGGTCGAAATCGTATAAAACATTAAATAGTAAAAAAAAATAATTAAAATTTTAAAAATCGGTTTTCACGTGTCCCCTTTCCTCACCCCCCCGGGTCCCCGATTGCCAAATTTAGTAGCTTTCCGATGCGCGGTCGCTGAACGTATAGTGTATAAGACAGACAGACACACAGGCAGACATTGCCTTTTATTATATAGAAGAAGATAGATGATAAATAATCATTTCATACATAATTTTTTATTCTAAAACAAGTGATATAAACTTCATAAATAATATAAACTTAATTTCAAAACACAAGTATGAACGATCCATTCTCAAGATATTACACATTTTTCAATTAAATGTATCAAACAAATTATAGAATAATAAAAAAATAGTATCATATAGTAATTCACACAATATTCTGCGACCAAGATGTTAACATTAATTTCATGGATCTAATTTGTTCAATTAATGAGAGAAAATACTTTTTATAATAGTTTTGTATTTTGACACTAAAGAATTTATCAATAGTAATTTATTTCACAGGATATTGTTATGACATATCCTCTGGAATCGTGGGTGTGTGCTTAGGATATATGAATGAGTTCACATTTCTGGATAACAAACATAGCATAAACAAGAACAATATACAGTAAAATAGCACTTAAATGCTCCACTCATTTTACATTGACGAATATCACAGTTCAATGTACCTCATATCATGTCAACTGCTCTCTAACTGAGTGATGACACCTTTTATAGACTCTATAGAAACTTCTAAAAATCTCTCATATCTCGTAGAATATTCGTTATTTTGAGGTGTTTCTCAAACTTTCAAGAAGTCGTCAATTTGGCAATATATCGCCAAATCTAGCAACCTCTTTCCTAATTTCAGAATCTGGCAACCCTAGATTCACGTCATAGGAAATATTGCATGTACAAGTGTTTTCTCCTTCTGGTTTTCAAAAGTGACTCCATTGAGTGTATTTTACACGTTCGTAACAATATTAATTAAATGTCAATTGCATTTTGATGATTTTGCACATGAGTATAGATCTTTTACTTTGTACTAGTAAGTTTTAATTTATGTGCTGTTAATTCAATACCAAAATATTGTGTCAAAATTGTACAGCAGCGTTTATTATCTGGCCTTTCTTTTTTGAGGAAGTTGGTCCTCATGGCCCCGTCACCTGTTCTGTCAATGGCCATCGATATGAACGCCTTTTGAAAAGTCACGTTATACCCACACTGCAAGAGCGTCAGTGTATCGATAACACTATTTTCATTCAGGATGGGGCTCCACCACATATCGCAAAATCAGTGAAGCGGCTACTTCACAGTCATTTTGGAGATGACAGAATCACCAGCCGCCATTTTCCTGTAAGATGGCCAGCACGTTCCCCTGACCTCAATCCATGTGATTTTTGGCTTTGGGGCATCTGAAGAATGTGGTGTTTAATGGACACATTACCAATATAGCGGAACTTAAAGCTAGCAGCACGCATCACATCCACAACATCTCTACAGAAATACTCAAATCTGTTGAACAAGTTATTTTGCGCTTTCAGCTTGTTTCAGAATGCGAAGGACAGCATATTGAACATTTATTACGTCATTAGCCAATGAGTAAGTCAACGTTTGTTACTTTTGTATTGCATTCTAGTGTAGTAAAGCGCCAATTATTCTCCTAGCGGCGACTTTTTGAACTACTGTTTTTTTCTTCACCAAACAAAATTCCATTGCTCCGCGAGTGTTCACGCAAAATTTCAAATCATTCTGACCAGTGCTTTTTATTTGAGACCATTTTCAAACCGGGAACTTTAATTATAATCACTCTGTATTTTTAATCATCATATCAAATTGTAAATCATTAGGTAAAATTATATTCTATAAGTAAAATTATATTCCATAGATATGCTATAGGTATAGTTCTCAGTTTTCCAAATATCATTTCGACAAACTCTTATGATAATCTCTGAAGTCCTTAAATTTTAATATAAAAAATTAAATATATTTTTTAATTATAAAATTTTTAAATTTGTAATTTGAAAATCCAAGACTAATTTTTGGATATTTATAGAAAGTGAATTATGTGTTTCTATATGATGAAGACACAGGCCATCCAACTCACCCTAAGGTATGAGCAACAGGGTGAGTGGCCGGGTGTTTCTATATGTGAAAAAGTGTGCTTTCTGATTTTTATTAGACAAGTATGTTAAATAGGTACACAGTTATGGTAGGTTCTGTTATTAAACTTCATGGCAACTTTCAGACTCGATCATTTTAAAGTAATTAAAAAAATTATAACTGAATGAATATTTTTATTTGTGAAATTTTTTATTTTACTGAGTGTGGTATTTGTCAATGTGATACTCATCAGGCTCCATTAGTTATAGTAACATGAAATTTGGCTGTCTTTTGTTTTTTAGTACAATACCAATCAGTTTCCATTAATCACAGTAGCACTGTCTTTTGTGGTATATTTTAGTCCTGTGGATTTTGAACCTTATGAGGCAGCCCAACCTGGGTTCCCCATAGGAATGTTGAATTTGCGAATGATTCGAAATCTGGAGTACCTAAAAACTTATAGGTGGCACTTCGCTGTCTTTCAGCCCAGTCCTTTCTGAACCTTGTTTCTTACTGTCCCATTCCGTCCTGGGCCGTAAAAGACTGATGTATATTCACTCGATATTGGGGGCAATAATTCTGGAAAATCTAAATTTGGTTTGTTGTTGTCTTTTATGCATTTTAGTTACGTACAACCGCGGAAAAAAACAACGCCCCACCCTCTGTTAATCGAGCATCGTTCATCGTAGAGAAAATTGAATGATACCATTCGATTAGGAATAACATCCTCTACAAATTAATGTGCGTAAAATTTGCATAAGGGGCCGTCTTCATATCTAAACGCGCACAAGCTTTGAAATTTTCAATAGCAACACCCAATTTTGACGTCACCCACAAGTTCTAGACCCCCAAATTAGCTCAAATTCAAATTTTCACGACGTTTCTATCTTTATATCCGAAGAAATTCAATATTCCGGAATGTGCAATTTTCGGGGATCAGCTCCATATTGAAAACCGCAATTTGAAGGGCGATGTTTCGTTGATTGACCACAGCACTGTTGTAAATTATTGAACTATCTTCTTGACATTCAGCATTATGACTTACCTCACAGCCAAAGGGTCGCAGGTTTGATTCCTGCATGAGAGGGTGAGCATTTTCATGGCTGTGTGTGGTGTTGTCTTGTGTGTGTATGTGTTACTAAGGCAGGGGTCCTGTAATGGGTAAGATTATGTGAGCCTCAAATAGGGCACGATTATTAGGGGTAAAAAGTCGTACTGGGTATTGCTAAAAACTAATGGGACATTCGTGCCAGGGTCAATAAAAGGAAGAAGAAATAAAGAAGAATGAAATGTTTATTTTCAAATGTCATTTTATAATGCTGTTTCAAAATCAATTTATGAGATAGATAAATATCTGCAGATGACGCGACAAAACAACTCCGTTGGAACTTGGTGACGAATTTAAAAGTATCAATCCGTCATTATCAATCACCGTTTGAAGTCTTGTTGCTGTTTAGTATCACATAATTTTATAATTTGTTATTGTTTTATATAAATATTTTTTATTATAAATTATTAGATTTTGTGGGCGATTTCAACTCGCAGTAGCTCGGGTACTATTAATCGGCAGTAACATAAGTAGATCCCATTTATAACAATACAAGTTTGTAATTCTTTTATTTTTTACTCGTAATAGTATGTAATCGAAGGGCGTTTTACTTTTCCTGTAATACATGGTAATGTATAGGGAACGTATTGGGATCTTTTCGAAAATCGCAACTCGAGTATTCGACGGATCTATATGTTTTGAGACCTCTAGAGCATGAAAAAACTATTTTTAGCGTGACGTCTGTATCTATGAGTGTCCATCCCTCTGTCTGTGCAATGTACAGGGGCTGGACAAAATAATATGAACACCTGTGAAAAGAGGCAACATCTTTATCAATAGCTGATGGCCCTCCTTTTGCATGAATTACAGTTTATATCCGTTGTGGAATGGACAAATACAAGTTATACACAAGAGTACAGGAATACGTAGCCACTCCTCCTGCAAAAAGGTCGCTCATTCAGAAAGTGTCCTTGGAGGTGGAAACCAACTGCGCAGCTTGCCCTCCAAAATACCACACAAAGGTTCAATTATATTAAGATCAGGGGATTGATGGGGCCACACGAGGTGTTGTACTCATCCAGGTGAAATATAGGGCCTAAAATATAGCCTATATCTCTGGTCGAAGGTTGTACTTCATCATCCTGTTCATTAAACCAGTCTCTGCCAATTCCAGCAATGTGATTGGAAGCATTATCGTCTTGGTACACAGGTCGTTCATCAGGGAACAAAGTTTGTACCATTGGATGAAGATGGTCGGCCAGAATACTGACATAATGCCGTGCTGTAACCCGCCCATGCAGGATAATAAGTGGGCCAAGACCACAGTGCTACATCATGTCCCACAACGGTCTCCTTCCATGCTGAACAGTAGGAAGGAGACAGTTAACATGATAGGCTTCTGCTGGCGTTCTCCAAACGTAAACACGCCCGTTGGTGTGGAATAATGTGAACGACGATTCGTTTGACCAGATGACACTCTTCCATTGTTGTGTCCAATTTTTATGCTCGCGACACAATTTTCGTCGTTTCATGGTATTGTATGGTTTTGGAATCGCCGTTCTACCGTGAATGTTTTCCGCATGCAGCTCACGTCGGATAGTTCTTGATGATACAGATTTCTGTAGACGTGTTCATCTCAGATGTTAACTGGGATGCTGTTGTCTTCTGCTTTTTGACCACAATCCGCTTCAAAGCCCTTCTGTCTCTATCAGTCAGCTTCGACCATCGGTCACTGTTGTGCTTGGCAGATGATGTCTTTCCCTGTTTGATATAGGCTGTCATTACAGTCGACACGGTACTTTTCTCGACACCAACAAGGGTGGCCGTTTTCGTTACTGAGGTTCCGACGAGACGGGCCTCAACAATCATTCCTCTTTTGAAATCTGAGAGCTCAGCCATAATGAAGTTTTAACGCCGCAACATATTTTGCATCCGACCGCTATCACTGCTACTCATAGACTGATTGTCTACATTCTCGCCCGCTAAATGGCACGCTTCAACACTAGAGGGCGGGAGTTTACGATAGGTTTCCCTCGAGTATTGTTATTACACAGGTGTTCATGTTATTTTGTCCCAGTCCTGTATGTATCCACTCTAACTGAAAAACTAATTGGCCAACTTTCATAAAATTTGGTAAGTTACTTGTGGATGACCCTGATCTGATTAGATTTCGGTACGATTCAGGATAAAAGAACCCGCTTTTTTTGCGAAATGGCCCGCAAAAATCACATATATCCACTCTAGCTAAAAATTTAATTTACTAAATTTCACAAAATCTGGCAGAAAAGTACTTGTAAGTTACCCTACTGCTGATTAGATTTTGGTGTAATTTGGAAAAACAGAACCTACTTTTTTTTTGTTGCAAAATGACCCCCAAAAATTATTAAAATCTAAAGTAAAACATTGCATATGTCAAATGTATCAATTAAATGCTTATTTTGTACGTAATTTTTGACGATAAAAAGAATAAAACCAACCCCATTACTCTAGCATTAGCCGTTCTCGAGATATTTTAGTTTTTCCACATTTTTACTACGCCTTTGAATATACGTGCAGTTACCAAATGACAATCGAATTAAAAGTGCAAATTCAGTGTGATTTGAAATACATATCCTTGTTTTTTTTGTGCAATGAAACTGGATTTATTGAATTAATGAAGAAATAAAGAGAAAATGAATGTGAGTCTGTAGAGAAAGTCATGTGCTGCACACATCAAAATTTTTTAAATGCGTAAGTAAAGTGCTTATTTACACATTTAAACGACCCAAGTCCTTCGTTATTTGGTGGACATGCTATTTGTAGATAAATATACAGAACCCGATATATTTTTGGGACTGAAAATTAATAAAAATTGGAGGTGGGTGACACATGATTTTTCTTATATCATGCAATGAATTTACTAGTTCTACAGTAAAAAAAAATCTGATGTGGGCAGCACATGACTTTCCTTATATAATGCAATGAATTTACTACTTTTACATTAAAATAAATAGATTATTTTTATAGTAGTTATTTATATTCTTTCCAAGATATTGAATTTTCGTCAATGAGTCGTCATTTTCCATGTCGTCATCATCAATGAGTCGTCATTGATTTAGCGTCATTTTTATCCATTTGGCGAGTTTTTCGTTAATTTAGCAACATTTAAAAAGTCGCCAAGTTGGTGACATTCCACCAAATTCGTCGCCAAAATATCGCCAAGCGTTATGGACGAAGAAATAAGTTATCTTACAGCAGATAAATGACTATTGGTGTTTAAATACAAAAGTATTACTCAAAGAATCTTTTTTCATGAATGGAACACGCTAGATCCACGAGAATGATGTCACCAACTTTAGAGCATGGTATTACATATGAAAAGTGAACATGTTTCTCAATAGGAAATATATTTTTTTATTTTACATGATTTTTTGATAATTTTTTTTGAAAAATGTGCAATATCTCGAGAACGGTTCATGTTAGCGTTCTAAAATTTATGTCAATCGTTTTCTAATGAAAAATTACATAAGAAATGTCTATTCGCGTAACTTTATTAGCGGTTTTGATTTTTTGACGATTTTTTCAAAATTTCACTCGAAAATTTAGAAGGGTTCTGAACATTCCATTGCGTATGAAAACAATAGGCTTCCAGTGTTTATGGATTGTGATTTTTGTACCAAATTTCGTTCGAATCGGTCCATTCGTTCGTCAGTTGTCGTCTCCATAGACTCGCTGACACACGCATACACACACACATACACACACACGCATACACACACACATCACTTCAAAAATGTTTGATTCGTGATCAGGGATGCTTGAAACATGCTCTCCCGTCGAAAACTCGAATTCGAATTTTCGATCCCGTCACAATACTTTCCTTATACATTATGTATGTAAGGAAAGTAATAATGTATAAGATCTACGGCGCTGTATTTTTATCGTTGAATTGTACATTTGGCGATTTTCCGGATGACAACATGTAAAACTATTTCAAAATACTCAATTACCTTATACTTCGCGCAACTCTAAATAAACAGTCATCAATATTGATAGCATCCTGAATAAGCGATATAGTCCATATATTAAAATACCTTAATAATTACGTCATCAATTAGGCGTCATTTTCATTAATTTAACGTCATTTTTGCAATTTTGACGATATTTTTGTCAATCTGGGGCGAACTATCGCCAAGTTGGAAATACTTTGCTAAATTATTCGTTGAGTTGGCCAAATGCACCGCCAAGTGTTACAGACAAACGGAGAGAAGGGTATTTCTTATATACTAGAAGGTATGCCCGTCATATGACGCAAATTAGATTTTGGGAGACATTACTTCCCATTTAGCGACATTTTTATCATTTTAGCAACATTTGAAATAGTCGCTAAGCTGGCGACATCCCGCTAAATTTCTCGCCAAACGTTACGGACGGCGTTATTCTTATAGTCTACGCTAATTGTCTTTCCAAGATATTGAACTTTCATCATCTAGTCGTCATTTTCATTGATTTAGCGTCATTTTTATTAATTTGGCGACATTTTCGTTAATTTAGCTATATTTAAAAAGTCGCCAAGTGGCAAAATCTCGCCAAGCGTTATGGACGGAGATATAAGTTATCCTTGGAGCAGATAAATGACTATTAGCGTCCAAATACAAAAGTATTACCTAAGGTATCTTTTTACATAAATGGAACTAGCTAGATCCATGAGAATGATGTCACCAAATTTATCGCATGATATTACTTATGTAAAGTGAACATATTTCACAATAGGTAATATTTTTTTTATATGATTTTTTGATAATTTTTTTGAAAAATGTGCAATATCTCGAGAACTGTTCATGCTAGCGTTCTAAAATTTATCTCAATCGTTTTCTAATGAAACATTACATAAGAAATGACTATTTGCGTAACTTTGTTAAATGTTTTAATTTTTTGATGATTTTTTTGAAATTTCATTCGAAAATTTAGGGGAGTTCTGAACATTCGATTACGTATAAAAGCAATAGGCTTCCAGTATTCATGGATTGTAATTTTTGTAACAAATTTCGTTCGAATCGGTCCATTTGTTCGTCAGTTATCGTCTCCATAGACTCACTGACACACACACACACACACGCACACACTTTCACACACACACGCACACATACACACACACGCGCACACACGCACACACTTTCACACGCACACACAGACATGGTCTCAAAAACGTCTGATTCGTGGTAAGGGATGCTTGAAACGTGCTCTCCCGTCGAAAACTCGAATTCGAATTTTTGACCCCGTCACAATACTTTCCTTATACATCATACGTATATAAGGAAAGTAATAATGTTCATTAATTGGAGGTGTTTGTTGTTCGGAAATGTTGTTCGTTGAGGATGTTTTACTGAAAAGGTTTTTTGAATTAAATTGTATGTCAGTATACATAAAATTGCATAACTACGTATAATTTTAATATTGAAATAGAATGGGTTTCTGGGGAGGGTTATGATCGCCCTAAAATCACTTTTCTTGGCAATGTCACTGGAAAGTAGGGAAAAGGCGATTGAAGACTCGTACTCGAGATGTTTTGTTTTACTGTTTTCCCACAGTATCCAAATGTGTTAATCTGTAAGAAAATGTCATTGGATATATATTAGATTTTTTTCAATAAATAGCAGAAAAAAAGAGAATCTAAACCTGTGAAGTAATTTCTACCACCGGATTAGTAGATAAACCAGGTGACTTTTCCCTCCAGCAGGGATTAAAACTGCATGCTTTGATGCATCGGTGTTCACGAAAGTAAAAAGATCTTCGAAAGTTGATCCATTGATATATCCTTAGAAAGAGCCCCCTTGTGACCCAAAAAGTAGGACAAATGCAGTCAGGAAAATGAAAGAAATGTGTTATGAGGAAGTACGACAGCTCCTATGCAACCTTGATTACCAGGATGATTTTAGGAAACTCAGGGCCCTTTTGGAAGTGTATCATTTGTGGGGCTCTGGTATCTGTAATTTTTACAGCAATGTTTACTTTTTTTTCAAGTTTCATACAGGGTGTTCATACTGTTAGGCTTTAATTCTTATTTTTCTTGGGCAGTACAGTGTGGCTCTCTTGGGCTCCAGGCCCAATCAGTTTTCGTCAGCAGGATCTATCAGACGCCACACTTCTCCAATTGGCAATTCCCAACAGTTTGAGGTCATTCTTTACCTTACACCTTTCTGGTAGGTCGGACGGTCTGGGTCGAAGAAGGAGGTCATTCTTGACATAGGGCTCTAATTAGACAATAATATTTATAGGAAGCTGTGTGGTATAAATACCTTTAGCTGTATTTGTGGTGAAAGAAAGTGAATATTTCAGTTTCCGCCTTTATAAATATATATTATCTTTGGGTTGCCTTATTCTTAATTTTATTGCTCGTGACTTCGTATTGCCGCATCAGCCCACCATAAATTCTTTGTGAATTCCTAAAATATAATTATTAATTAACATTATTACATAATTGACTTTCATAATTTTAAATTTTAAAATTAACATTATTTACTATACATATGCAATTATGATTGACTTGCATTAATTATATGTATATATAAAATCTATCTATTTCTTCAGAAACGTACATATTTTGTGTTCATTTTGATTAAATACTTGGACCCGACGAAGAGTTTTTTTTTTCGAAATGAACAATTCAATTATTTAGGCCTAGTCCTTGTCCACGTGTATAGCATTAAGGGTGAGCGTCAGTAAATCTTCTGCCCTATCCGCACTTTGTTAATTTTCGCAGAACACATTTTTCGCCGAAATTTTGCTCAAACAGTTGCGAAATATTTTCTGAAAAATAAAATGCAATACTTTGATTATATTGAAACTAAATTTTATACTCAATAAAATATAGAATATTGCTGCCATCTGTTGTCGTAATTTAGTTTATATCGACTATTTTTATTTTTTAATGAACATTTTTAAATGTCTATTCGTTCTAATACAGTATTAAATGCAACAACAGATCATATATAATAATGCCACAATCACGGAAAGGTAATTTCTCATTCTATAAATTTGATAATGGGATCTGAATGTACATCACTGAGGACAGCAGCCTTGTCTTCAAGTTCCTTTGTCGTCAAGTCCAAGTTCAATTACCTTTCCGTGATTGTGGCATTATTATATATGATATGTTGTATTTGGTTGGTTGGTTGGTGTCGTGTCCACTTTGAAGTCAAATCGATCTATGTTCGTGAATCATTGTCTTTGCCATATCCACTATCCTCCTAAGTTATAAATATCCTAAGTTATAAAGTTCACCCCAGAAAGTGAATTCCCCCAAGCTTTGCAGCGCTGCAAGTATAGCCGGACATGTAAAGATAAGTCCTGGAGAAAGCCCCCTTCCCAGGGCATTTTCTGCAGTTCTTATATAGTTTGTATTTAATACCGTATTAAAAGGAATAGGCATTTAAAAATGTTCATTAAAAAATAAAAATAGTCGGTATGAATTAAATTACGACAACAGATGGCAGCACCCAAAATATTTTGGATTAAAATAAAAAATATATTCTATATTTTGTTGAGTATGAAATTTAGTTTTAATATAATCAAAGCATTGCATTTTATTTTTCAGAAAATATTTCGCAACTGTTTGAGCAGAATTTTGGCGAAAAATGTATTTTGCGACAGTTAACAAAAGCGCGGATAGGGCAAAAGATTTACTGACACCCACCCTTAATGCTTGGAATTTATTTGTTTTTCTATCATCGATTCCATCACTTTGATATTTGTTGATTATCTTTAGCTTTATGACTCTAAATTTGCATTTTTCTCCATTTGCTTGATGATTCGCTATTTAATACTTCTTTTTATTATGTAGGTTTTATTTAAAGTTAAGATTTTAGAGTTGCAACTTCTCTCTATTCTATCATTGGAATTTTAAGCTATTATTTATATATATATATAATTTAAGAATTTTTATTTTACTTGTATTATACATGTATACCTGTGATTGATCATTAATAGAAAATGTTCTGTATAGCAAAAGTGAAAGGAAGATCGACTGAAATGTAAATGTGATATCAAAAAGAATATACGACAAGCTGTTGAATATTTTAAAAAAGAACATGATTAGTAAACATTATAAATAAAACAGGTCCTAAATTGGTATAAAATACCCCTTTTTTCCTGTTCCATATATAAGTTAAGGAATGGAATAAGAATTACATGTGGTAAAGATGGGTGAAACAATTTTTTGTAACTACACATTTAGATGAAAGTATTTTTATAAATCATATATGTAATGCAGGTACTTAAGGTACTAATCTCCTTGTTCCCTGCACAAACATGCATGGTGTAAAAGCAAGAAATGTGTGTAAGTTTAAAAAGTTGCAAAACAGAAACATTGTTTTACACGATGAGCTAGACCTTTTCTAGCTCCCAAAAATAGTTTTAAATTGAATAAATTGAATAAAGTGAAAATAAGGAGGAGGACCTACATGTGTGAGACCAAAAATCTATTTACCTAAAATCATATAGACCAAAATTTAATGTAGATTGGCATACACCTCTGTTGTCGTCTTGGATAAAGAATTGCACTGTGACCCTTTCATTGCCTTTTGCCATGGCAATTGAAACATACTCTAAGTGTCGAATTGAAACGTACTCTCTGAATATTGACTGTTATTTTAGTCAACGTTTTCGGACGGCCATTCATCGTTGACTGTTTCTCCCTTATTGAACCTTCTCTGCTTGTTGCTACATCATTTCGTCTAAGTTTCAGATACACCCTCCGTATCTGATTGGTTGTCCTCAGAGCGATACAGCAACACTTCTTCATTGGTTAACTTGTTAACCAATTTGCATGGTATCAGCCTTGACCTCAAGGAGATTTCTGACACAACCACACCTGCAATTTATGTGCACTTTATTGGGGCATGACCTCCCGGGCCAGGGCTGTCGTAAACTTACTAATGCCCATGAGTCTGCGCTTTGTCTTGCTTGGTATATATCGTAGATCTTCGTAATATTAAAACTGCCTAAATGCCCCCTGGTCTCACAGTATTATTTTTAAATTACAATATTTTTTCAAATTACAAAATAAATATTTTGGGCATATATCAAGATCTTGTCTCCTATTTAAAAACCCTTGCTAGTTTCATCTTTGAGAGTGCGCTTTCTAATAGTGTAGGTAGATATTTAAATGGCTTAAATTTTGGACTCTCCCCAATAAGTTTCTGTTTAAGTCTAAAATACGGAATTCTGCCGTACATTAATTCTGGATACATATTTTGTCTGAAATGCAGAATTTTACTTGACTTTGCTGTCAATTGTCAGTTCCCATAGAAGTTCGCAAAATTGCGGCAAATAGCAAGTTTGCTTGCTGCCATTGCAGTTAATGGTTACTCCATGCTGATGAGCGCATAATAAGGGCAAAACCGGTCCATGGATACTGTTATATACAAAAGGAGTGTCTTCTTTACGTTTGGGAACGTAAAGAAGACTTATTGTCAAATTATTAACTTATTGTCAACTTATTTTAACTTATTGTCCTTTGTGGTGGGTTCTTTGGATTTTGAGTAAGATTGCTATCTATTCAAATAGTCTGCTGGCAGCCGTCTTTTCGAATAAATGAACAATCTTGTCTCCACACAAGCCAACATGAGAGGGTATCCATTGGCGACGCAAGGAATTAGACGATTGGGCTGATTAGACGATTGGCGATATCTCGACCAGTTTTGTCCATAACATAATAGCCAGGATTTAAGGTATTGAATGGAGCGTTTATTATCTGTCATAATATCTGTCACAGTATCCTTAACAGAAGTGATAGCCCTCTCTTAGAGCTAAAAGTTTGAATCGAAATATTGAACTTGGTCTTCATTACTAAAGTTAAGTTTAATGTTACTATCAGATGTTTAAAATATTCCACCAAGCCCGTTAACAAAGTACTATCCGTCTAATCGGATTTTAGCTTATTGTCAACAATATAAATTTTAAGAGCATGATCAGGAATGCTATTAACTGTGACGGAGCTTAGTTTGGCTGTGCCATCTCACAGCTTAAAACATTGCATCGTCTTCAACTCTTCTTTCCACTTAGCCTCCAGAGTATCATGCATTAAAATTGCGCCCCAAATCCTTACGGGAGGCTGCCAGTCCGTATTTACGTCTCTGGATATTAACAGTGTTTCTTTTCGGGATTTTTTGGCTGGTGGGGGCGAATGAAATTTTAGGGTGGGGGGATTTTTATTTTCCCTATATAAATATATCTAAATGCTGTGTCACATAAATAGAAACTAGGTTAACATAAAATGTCCCCGGAGGTATGCCTGGAAGAAACACTAGCTGTTAAATATCCTCTAGAGCACGCTGTTTAAATAATTCGCAATGGTGGTGATTCCTAAGAATCACCACCATTATGAATTCAATTCCGTGACCATCTTTCCTTTATTTTTCATTCCCAAAACGCATAGCGGGGAAATAGGTAAAATCCGGAGTAATTTCTGCAATTTCAAGTGATTACAAAACATTTTTATTATTTATAAAAACAACAAATAAGACAAAACATAATTACAATTCGTTGTCAATAATGGACTGCAGGAGCTCATTTGGATCGCTAAGAAAGTAGATAATGTACAACATCAACAGTTACGTACAGCATGAACAATAATTAAAAGTAAATTAAGTACTACAGGGAAAACGTGATAATTTCATTTAACAAATAGTCAAGAAACGCAGTTTCACTTTGTGCAAAACGTAATTCCTGAGTTTATTTTTAAAAGCAGTAGTGACTTTTATAATTTTAACCCCATGAGTAAATTTGTAAGTTTTAGAAGTAGTCTACAAAAAAATATTCTGTGCAAAATTTCAAGATTTTCACATACACTTTATATACATTGGGTTTAAACTACAAAAAATAGATTTTCCTTTTATTTTCCTTACATACTTAATATACTGTATAAAGTATTGTGACTGAGTCAAAAATTCGAATTCGAGTTTTCGAAGTATTGTTGAGAACTTTCAATGTTCCGTTTGGAGCCTCCTCTTTCGTCTGCCTGGAAGGCCAGACGAAGAAAATACAGTGCATAACGTCGGCATGACGTAAGGATGACGTGAGCCCAGGGTTGCCAGGATTTCTCAGTTAAAAGAAGGGTTGTCAGATTTAGTGATTTATTGTCAATTTGACGACATTTGGCGATTTCCGGAATGTTCCAGAAACTTCTCGATAGACTGACTATTCTTTGAGTCAGAGATTTCCAGAAGTTTCAATTGAGAGACTATTAAAAGGACACCCCTCCATTGCAGTGGAGTTGACGGATGGACATGATACTAGCTACACTGGACTGTGATTTTTGTCAATGTTTTGAGAATAGTGGCTGCTTTTTTGTGAAATACTTTCGTCAACATTTTGAGAATAACATCGCTTATTCTGTGAAATGAGTGGAGTATTTAAGTGCTGTTTGATTGTATACTGTTCCTGTTTACTTCGTGCTTATGAATAAACGCAAGTTATCCAGAAACTTGGACTCGTTTTTGTATCCTGCGATTCTAGAGACTACGTTCGTAACAGCATGTTGCATGGTGGATAAACGGTCAGCGTGCTGATGTTTTTAGTTAGAGGTCTGCCTTGTTCAAACCCAGAGAACGAAGGGGAAGCCTTGAGTATATATGGATGTTAGTAGGGGTTCGAAATTTATTTAGAGTGTAGTTCCAGCAGGGTGTAATGTTATTCGTCTCTTTTGGTGCACCAGGGTAACGTGACGACAAAGCGACTCACTTCTCGGCCGATTATTGGGTGACCAAATATATAAGTCGTTCCAAAGGAGGGAAGTGTGGTTTGCTTGGGAGAATGCTAGTGTAGCTCCAAATGAAGGGGTATGAGTGCTTGTGTAGGGGGCAATATTTGCGCAGCTCCAAGGGAGAGATCATGCTTGTGCAGTTTTAAAGTTGGACATATATTTGAGTAGTTTCAACAGGGGGAGGGGCGACTCTTTGAGTAGTTCCATAGAAGGAATATTTGTGTATACCCCAAAAGGTGAGAGGGTGAGTGTTTGAGTAGCACTGAGCGCAGACAGTTGCATAGAGTTGGAATGGGGATGGAGCACCAAAAAAGTTTGCGTACCTTCATATTTGATGACAGACATGACCATAGTGACAGTTGTAAGATTACATCCTGTAGCGCTTTCTAAACTTCGCGTATCAGTAGGAGGTGTAGATTTAAATGCCTTTTTACATTAAGGTAGAATCCATGGAGTTAGAAAGAAGGAGATAAAACCCCAATGGATGAAACGCTTGAAAATGCCACAATGATTTGAGAATTATATCTAGGTGTCGCTAGTATTAGTAAAGTAGCTGCTATTATTAGTTGACACAACAGAAAGGCGTAGCATTTAGTATATGTATTTTTGTTCATTTTTAAATTAAGGGTTCTTTAATTACGAATATCATTAACCAGTACTTTTTCATAGTTGTAGGATAGAGTGCAGAATATATGATGATAAAAATAAATTGAAAGGTAAAATAATTTTGAATAGAAGTATTCTTTGTTGTTTTAGTTCTACTTTGCATTGCGTTGATAATTTAATTTTACAAAATTGACAGTCTAAATAAATATTTTAGGCTTTTTGCCACAGAAATGCATGCGATGCAGAACTACTTACATATCTTATCTCAGCGCCACCCGAATGATTGTCTCGAACGATATTGTTGTTTACTTAATATGAAGTTTTAACTCCTTACTTTTACTTCCCTGGTAGAATTTATACTAGTCAGTCAGTAACTTTTTAGTGTAGTTGTTTTCTCTGTTTTGAAAAAAAAAAGCTCTTTTTGCTTTTGTTACAGATAATTTTTGGTTTGAACTTACTTTATATAAAGTAATACTTACTACTTTATAGTACTACTTTATATAAAGTAGTACTTATATAAAGTATACGTGGTAGTACATTGTCTTGCACGTTATATCGATTCATTTCATTCGTAATGTAAGTAATCTATGGAACTACGCTTTTTGGCTATCTGTTTATACATGACGTATTTTTTCAGGTATAAAATTTAATATGCATACTATGCATCTATAGAAGGTTTATTTTAAGGAAGATGATAATCCCACGATTCTTTTTTTGATTTGTTTAGAAAGTCTTTGAAAGACTTTGAATCATGTAAAGATAGAAATCCTTGCAAATCTGACCAGTTAAAATCGTCTGGTTTAATCCAATCTTTTTGTTCACCGTGTTGGCACTTTGGATTGCGATTGGAATTTTCTGTTTCGACAAAATCTTCTTCTTTGTGGCACTTAGTATTGTGGGTAAAATCATCAATTTCATCCCATTGTCCGCTATGCGTGTCTCTGTGGCACTTAATTGTGGCTTTGATGATATCGGACGCCTTTTCACCCACCATAATGGTGGGTGCGTTTGTGTTCCCTGATGGAATGATGGGCATCACAGAGGCATCCACAACTCGAAGTCCTTTGATGTTCTTGACCCTGAAAAAAAGGTAAATATGCTTTTAGATTATTTTTTTAATAAATGCGAAATTATTAACACGTTAGCTACAGCAAGTCTGTTGGTGGACATTATGTTGATGACCTCCAAACACTCAAAATTATCGAGCACTTTAACTCGAGCCAGAATCTTGGTTTTTGGAGTCCTTTGATCCGTCTCATCCTCTAGACTATATCAACGGAAAAATCTAATATTTCGAAGAATTCGAATTAGGGGCGACAATTCGAAGGAATAATCAAAAACATCAAAACCATTTTGTTTAATAATCGAGCACTTCCACTCTCGGATAGAATCTTGGTTTTGGTCTCATTCGATCCGTGTCAGTTTCCAGATATATAGAAAATTTCGAAAATTCGAATGAGAGGTGACGATGCGAAGGGATTTTCAAAAAATTTATACCATTTGCCTCTCATAAGTGTTGTGAACGCGCAATGTTCCGTTTAGAGCATCCTCTTTCGTCTGTCTCGAAGGCTAGGCGATCAAAATACAGTGCATGATATCAGCATGACGTAAGGATGACGTGCGCCCATGGTTTCCAGATTTGGCAATTTATTGCCAATTTGACGACTTCCGGAATGCTCCAGAAACTTCTCGATAGAACGATTATTCTGAAATATGGAGAAATTTCCAGAAATTTCCTATAGAGAGACTATAAAAAGGACTCACCCCTACGTTGCAGATTAGATGACGAGTTGACAATATACGAGCTACAGTGAAATGTGACTTTTGTCAATATTTTGAGAATAGTAGCAGTTGTTTTGTGAAATTAATTTCGCCACTATTTTGAGAATATTATCGCTTATTCTGTGAAATGAGTGAAGTCTTTAAGTGCTGTTTGTTTGTATGTTATTCTTATTTACTTTGTGCTTGTGAATACACGTAGGTTATTCAGAAACTTGGGCTCCTTCTTGTATCTTGCGTACACATCCACGATTCCAGAGGACACGTTCGTAACATAAGTAATAAAAAATCTGATGTGGGCAAAACATGACTTTCCTTATATAATGCAATGAATTTACTACTTTTACAGTAAAAAAAAAATAGGTTTTTCTTATAGTAGATACTTATATTCTTTCCAAGATATTGAATTTTCGACAATTAGTCGTCATTTTCATTGATTTAGCGTCATTTTAATCCATTTGCCGAGATTTTCGTTAATTTGACAACATTTAAAAAAGTCGCCAAGTACGCGACATTCCGCCAAATTCGTCGCCAAAATTTCGCCAAGCTTTACTGACGGAGAAATAAGTTATTCTTATAGCAGATAAATGACTATTGGCGTTCAAATACAAAAGTGTTACGCGAAGTATCTTTTCCCATGAATGGAACGAGCAAGATCCACGAGAATGATGTCACCCAATTTATCGCATGGTATTACGTATGAAAAGTGAACATGTTTCTCAATAGGAAATAATTTTTATTTTATTTTATATGACTTTTTGATAATTTTTTAGAAAAATGTGCAATATCTCGAGAACGCTTCACGTTAGCGTTCTAAAATTTATGCTAATCGTTTTCTAATGAAAAATTACATAAGAAATGTCTATTTGCGTAACTTTATTAGCGGTTTTGATTTTTTGACGATTTTTTCAAAATTTCACTCGAAAATTTAGGGGGGTTTTGAACATTCGATTACGTTTAAAAACGATAGACTTCCAGTGTTTACGGATTGTGATTTTTGTACCAAATTTCGTTCGAATCGGCCCATTCGTTCGTCAGTTACCGTCTCCACAGACTCACTGACACACACACACACACACACACACACACACACACACACATGCACAGACATCACTTCAAAAATGCTTGATTCGTGATCAGGGATGCTTGAAACGTGCTCTCCCGCCGAAAACTCGAATTCGAATTTTCGACCCCGTCACAATACTTTCCTTATACATTATGTATATAAGGAAAGTAAAACTGAAATTGACAATTCTTGACTGCCAACAACTAAAACTGGAGAAAAGGAATGATTTTAAAAATATAACGCGTTGTAATTTTTTTTAATTTTTGCAATTTAATCATTTTGTCAAGCTTGGAATTCAATATATTTTACCATTTAACATGTTTACGGGATTATAAAATGCGCGCATTTTTTGTCTTTAAATTTGAAAAGCGTTTTTGATATTCGGAAATTTCGAATGCGCGAAAGACGAGTGGGAGTGGTTAGAATATATACTGTATGTTTAATATATTTTCTGAAAATATTTATCCAAATTAAAAGGTATTCCAACACTGTCAGAAAAATAATTTAGCAACATTTTAAACATCTAAAAGATTTGCGATAAGTAAAACATTTACAATAAATCTCCCAAATTGCTGATAAATTATCTAAAATTGCATCATAAATAATATTAGGAACGCTATCGATCGGTTTTGTGGGGAGGGAGGAATAGCAACCCCTCCAACAAAGGTAAAGATAGCCGTCTGCTTACTTTTGTTGCTGTGTTTATTCTGTCTTTGTATTACTAATTTATTTTATGCTGTACTTTTAACGCTGATTTCACTTTTCGCTTTTACACCATTTGGGTTATATGTTTAAAAGGATTTGCCGTGATATACACTTATTTTGAAAATATTTATTTAAGCGAAAATATTTTTCAACACTTTCAGATATTTACTACAAATTTTAGGAAATACTGAGAGATTTTCAATACAGAAGGAATCAACAAGCAGCTGTTAGGCCACGTTTTCAGTTATCCTGGACAGATATCGAGTTTGGCAGTTAATGTGATAAATTACTTTTAAAGAACCCTGCTGCCCCAACAGGGGATCGAACCGCAGATCTTCGTACTGGCCAGCAAACTCTCTACCGTTGAGCTACTGGGACGACATTGCAAGTTCTTATCGTCGAAGTGGACTCTACATTCTCCCCCCCCCCCTCAAATGTCAGATTGGCGTGCAACTGACAATCTGAATGACTACCTCCTACTAACTTTGAGGATAATAATCTCAGGTTAGCCTCTTGCTGCAATTTGCTCTCCTCATGTTTAGCAGCCGGAGTGGTCGGTTGATTGGTTCGGGCGATATTGTAAAGAGCCTTGCTGCCACAAACGGAAATCAAACCACGGATTTTCGTAGTAGTCAGTCGACGCTTTTAAATAAGGCTCCCATATATACAGATCGGCGCAACAGCGGCCATCTTGACTCCCAGTTGAAGTGATGACAGTACATGGCGAAAGGAAGGTTACTTTCTGGTTCTTTTCTACAGATTGCGAGAAAATCAAAACATTTTTGACTACTTTGTCGAATGATTGGTACAATGTTTTCAAAGCAGAGTCACATGTTACATAGAATTGTAAAAAACCCGGGAATTTTGGGGCATAAAGCGGGAATTTTATAAGGATTGGAAATTTTGATAGGGAAGAAACTAATTTACGCGTTTCTTATATGCTCTGGCTAATCCCGTACATTATGCAGTTTGAACTTTAATGATCGATTGCCACTTAGGTAAATTTACTAAATCTTAGTTTAAAAGTAAAGTCTATTGAAATAAAATTTTTGAAATTACGAAATTTTTTTCTTTTATTCCGAATCGTACCCAAAACTAATCAGAACCAGGGTCACCCACAAGTGATTTATCTACCAAATTTTATAAAATTTGGTCTAATAGTTTTTGAGTTAAAGTGGATACATACATTGCACACACACACACACACACACACAGACGTCACTCTAAAACTAGTTTTTTCGTATTCTAGAGGTCTTGAAACCTGTAGATTCGTCGAAAACTCGAGTTGCGATTTTTGGCATGATTTCAATACTTTTCCTATACACTACCATGTATTGCAGGGAAAGTAATAAAACCGTTTAAGGCTTTCAGATTCAATTTTACCTCAGTTGTGGATCCACTACCGTCCTCGGATCTTCAGGTCTCCCCATTCTGGCCGTTCCGACTGGATGGCCCACACTGAAAGAAATGGCCCTCACCGTGCACCACAAGTACCTGTCTTCATGATCCGCGAACTTTTCGCATCCCGGGATCAGTGTCTGAAAAGGAGTCGATCCCACCTGTTGCCGCATCTCCGGACTGTTTCCAATGCGGTTGCACACTTTTAGACCTGTTCAAGAAGACAATGAAATAAATGATCAGGACACCCGGAAATAAGCAGTGGCGGTTCATCCAGAGCATGACTGACTTAGTTGAGAAGTGTTAGAGACTTTGGTCATTTTGTCTGTCTGTCCGTTCGCACGATAACTGCCGTAAAAATGACTTTATCAAAATGAAATTTCAGTATGTTGTTGAGATGGTCTGTGGGACATATGGGAATGTAAAGGAATAACATCACCCAATTAGTTTTGGGTTGAACACGGGTTGAAAAGATGAAATACATTGAACCCTATGGGACCTGATTTTTCAAACATTTTTTAAACAAAGTTAAAATTCTCAAATTGCTTCGAACATTTTAGAAAATATTTAAATTATCCCACAAAATATATAAAAAAAATTTGAGCAAAATAGGCTCAGTAGTTATTTAAGGAAGAATTAAAATAATAATGACACTCATATTATATGAAGAGATCACGTGACCCACTAGGGCATCCATCTTTTTCCCCACTGTCAAAATCACGATTTTTAAAGTTCTTTTAATTATATATTTAGTGTTGCATCTGTCGTAAACCGCTTTATTTTTGCGTAATTTCTGTGCTCTATATTCTGCGCCAACGCAATTACAACATTTTTTAGTTTAAATGATTATCAAACTTTGATTATTTCTACAACGAAGCCTAATTTTAATGGATGCAGCATGTAAACAAATTAAGCTGTTAGATGAGTTTTATAAGAATTGTTGATTTTTTTAACGTAAAATTATTTAGCTCTAGAGTTTGGAATATAGGTGATATGAATGAAATCCATTGATTTTACATAGAGAAGCAGACGATTTTATAGCATTGTCTTTTTCGATGAAGTTTTAAGCATGAAGTTAGAAAGTACTTTTACCTCTCTGATTTTAAGTTTTTAAGTAATATAAATGATTGTAGTACTGTAATAAAAGTGTATGAATGAAATATTCACTGCTTTTATATAGAGAGCCAAACGATTTATATTTCGATGACGTCATTTGAATAAAGCTCATTTTTTTCGATGAAGTTTTAAATTTTCAAGTAAAATAAATTTTTGTAGTTCTGTGATAATTTAAAAAGTATTATCGTT
This sequence comes from Amaurobius ferox, assembly GCA_951213105.1. NCBI lineage: Eukaryota > Metazoa > Arthropoda > Arachnida > Araneae > Amaurobiidae > Amaurobius > Amaurobius ferox. The sequence goes on from OX578147.1 coordinate 129,097,127, forward strand.
GAATGTATCGCATGTTAGAGATGTTTAAATAAAATTGTATTACAATTGGAAAGTGTTTCATAATCAACGCTTTATGCATGATTGATCTTTCTTGTTTTATTCCGGCTATGCGCATTGTCACGGGAATAGCAAACACGCGCTTTTTGTACTCGGGCTCTCGGGAGAGACCGATAATCTTTTTGGACGTTACTGAGGAAGGTGTGCATAGCACAATTAAAGCTTGCTGTGCAAGTTGTTTACGTCTGGATATTGCCACTTCAAAATTAATAAACAATTTTTAATTGTAATAATGGGAAAACTTGCTGTGTTTTGGCAACAACTCTCCTGGTCCGTGGCGTCATGAATGACGAAATGCTAAGCTCAGCGACGTCAGGCTAACAACTTTTTGATTAGTTACCGACGACCCAACCTTATATTAAAGAACCTTGAACAGCATGAACACATAATTGTCTTTCGAAGTTTATTAGAGTAGTTTTAGAGACGCATTACGCTTTCTAAATAGGTAAAGGACAGGTAATAGATATTTAATTGCCAATTTCTAGTCTGTCTGGGTTTTTTTATTGATGACTAGAAGGATAAGCCTGTCATAAGACGGGATAAAGTTGCATTATTTGTCACATCCGCTATTCATAAAGTTGCATTATTTGTCAAATCCGCTATTCATAAAGTTGCATTATTTGTCAAATCCGCTATTCATAAAGTTGCATTATTTGACAAATCCGCTATTCATAAAGTTGCATTATTTGTCAAATCCGCTATTCATAAAATTGCAAATAATTTCATCCCATCCCTCCCGTACTTTTACATGCCACCCCTCCCATTTAATATTATTATTTATTATACGACTCCCTACTAAAGCACACAACACTATACCATCCGATAACATAACGCACTTAATCTCCGTTTCCTTAGACCTTCTAACAACGAATTCATCAAGTTTAATGTCGCAAACCATGGAGGTAAAAGTAAGGAGTTAAAACTTCATATTAAGGAAAAGTCAATATGGTCTGAGATAATCATTCAGGTGGCGCTGGGGTAAGATAAGTAGACCTGAATTGTATGCATTTCTATGGCAATAGGCCTAAAATATTTATTTGAACTGTCAATTTTGTAAAAATAAATTATGGGCGCAATGCAAAGTAGAAATCACACAATAAACAATATTCCTGCGTATTCAAAATTATTTTACCTTTCAATTTATTTTTATCTCGTATATGTCCTGTTCTCTATGAAAAAATACTGATTAATTATATTCATAATTAGGGAATCCTTAATTTAAAAATAATCAAAAATACATGTACTAAATACTACACCTTTCTGTTGTGTCGACTAACAATAGTAGCTACTTTACTAACACTAGCGACACCTAGATATAATTATCAAAGCATTATGATATTTTCAAGCATTTCATCCATAGGAGTTTTATCTCTTTATTTCTAACTCCATGCCTTGAACTTTCTATTTTAAATTTTCAATTACTGATTATACCATGGAGGTAAAAGGAATTCACTCTCTCTCACTTCATGGATCATACAATTTAGATAATCTATCTATAAATTAATTTTGCATTCATTTCATTGTTTAAAACATGAATTTTAAGCAAAGGAAGGAGGAAGAAAGTCTATTTAACTCCATGGCTTAAATGTTCAAATTCTGACTTATTAATTACTAGATATAGATTCCAGAGATACTAGACATAGACTCCCTGAGAACTTATAGAGTTACTAGACATAGACTCTAGAGAACTTATACAGTTACTAGACATAGACTCTAGAGAGCTTATAGAGTTACTAGACATAGACTCTAGAGAACTTATAGAGTTAATAGATATAGTTTCTAGAGAACTTATAGAGTTACTGCACATTACTAGACATAGACTCTAGATAACTTATAGAGTTACTAGACATAGATTCTAGAGAACTTATAGAGTTACTAGACATAGACTCTAGAGAACTTATAGAGTTACTAGACATATACTCTAGAGAACTTAGTTACTAGACATAGACTCTAGAGAACTTATAGAGTTACTACACATAGACTCTAGAGAACTTATACAGTTACTAAATATTACTAGACATTGATCCCAGAGAACCTATAGAGTTACTAGACATAGTCTCTAGAGAACTTATAGAGTTACTGCACATTACTAGATATAGATTCCAGAGCACTTATTGAGTTACTAGAGATTACTATAGACATAGACACCAGAGAACTTATAGAATTAGACAGGATAACAGATTTAGAAAAACTGTCTTGGATACATTTCAGTTGGACATTCCCAAATTTAGAAGCTGTTAAATTGAAGGTCATATTTATCAATGATTTTTCAAGAAAAATACAGCTTACCATCTACTATATCTTGCATATCTTTAGGATCTTCCAAGAAGTTTGGATCAATAAGAGGGGAATCGTAGGGGTTGGTCGATTGCAGTGTTACAGTACCCCTACTTCTGGGCTGTAGAAGGTAAGCTGCACAGGTGTACAAGGATCTTCCTTCGTAGGGAAAAAATATCTTTATGAACGCCTACAAATAATACAAGTTTAATTAAAGACCGACGAGTGAAAAGCATCGAAAACAACAGATTGCATTTAATAGCCGTGACAATTTCATAATTACATAAAGAATACCAGTGGCACTAAATTATACACCAAGGCTAATGGCGTCCATGGACGCCAATGTCTGCGAAGGGGGATCGAACTGTTTGGGATAGGGTATGTCAAATACCTGTCTTTTTGAGAGGTTCTGCGTTTGGGATGGACTCTGTCCCGCCCGTAAGCAAAAGGTTAACAGTAAAAATGCTTTAAGAAGGAAAGCGCCATCTATTGACGTTTAAAGAAAAGTAAAGATCGTTTAAGTCAGCAGTGGCCAAGTAACCATCTGACAGCTAAAGCTAACAAAAGCACACACCGTTTATCTTGTTAGTATGTCGAAAACCCAGAACGACCGACTCGTCCGAAGACATGAGCAGATCTAGTTAGTATGTGTATGACTTTATACTGCGTCTGTCTATAATATACACAGACGTTATTAAGTTAATATCCGAAAGACTAAAGTCAACATATCTGTAAATGAGTTAGTGAGAATGAAATTTTTAATATGACGCTGAAGATGCTCCACCCCTCTCTAGTGGCTTATAATCAATTAACTTTGTGGCTTTACAGTTCCCATCCCTATTATAGATTGATTATTTTCCTAGGATATAACGCCTGTCATAGCAACAGATATATACCTACATTTCAGATTGGAGACGTACATGCATGTCTTTATAGCAGTTATTGTTAGGCAAATTACATGTATATTTACGACAAATATACAGATTAAATTATTATAAAATACATTAAAAAGCAAACTATTAACAACAAATGATTTTTAAAAGCACTTGCAAATTAATTCAAAATACATTAAAATATAAAAAATTTACAATTAATGATTTTTAAAAGCAATTTCAAGTGAATAAAAAACACCAAGATTATCGGGGAAGCTGTTGTATAGTTTACAGAAACTATTAATGACACAATAACAACCTATATTAATACTAAATTTCCTTTCCGTAAATAAACTGATGCACCTGGTAGAATACTGAGGAACGTGAAACCCGATCCCACCCAAGACAGGGGCACAATCAATTCTGTTATACATCTTTATCGTTTACAGAAATTATTAATGGCGCAATAACAACCCATATTAGTACTAAATTTCCTTTCAGCAAATAAACTCATGTTCCTGGTAGAATACTGAGGAAGATGAATTAGTCGTAGATGGATTAGTCGAGATCTCGTCTGTATAGTAAACACGTTTATAGTTAGTCTTTATAGTTAGACAACTTATACTTGATTAATTATTTCAAGCATGTGTTCACGCTTGCAAGACAAAGATATGAACAATCTAACTAGAAATTTAATAGAATTAAAATGAGCCGCAATTTCTAGTTATCAAGTTTAGGCAGGTTTGTAAACTGGGTGGAGTAAAGATCACCCTTCCAAGGTTTCCCAAGGATTCTACCCCAAGTATTAAATATCACGTGTGGTGTAAATCGATATCATTTTCTTAAATGCAAAATTCCTTACCTCCAGTGATAAGTTAAGGAAAGGTAATACATCTGCAACCGCTTCAACGAAGACGAGCTGAAAATTAGGGTCATCTTTCTTTGGGTCTAGAGAGCTACCCTTCAGGAATGCTATTGCGTTGGCGAATCCAGCAGAGGCTAATGGCCCTGGTAAAAAGATAGAAAAGTGTAGTTAAGTAAAATAATATTGCTATATTTGAGAGATGCCAATGATTTCCCGTAGTTTGTACGGATTTTTACTTCCTCTTACGGTTTTACGGGCATTACTCCCAAAACTACGGAAGATCCCTTGGAAATCCAAGCATTCCGCTATTCTTCAATTCATATTCCTTGTATTGCTGAGAAGTTTGCAAGCATTTTCATCTTCTAAGAATTCCACATCCGATTTCTAAGCAATAACCTAATTACTTTTCTTATATACATAATGTATAAGGAAAGTATTGTGACGGGGTCGAAAATTCGAATTCGAGTTTTCAACGGGAGAGCACGTTTCAAGCATTCCTGATCACGAATCAAACATTTTTGAAGTGATGTCTGCGTGTGTGTGTGTGTGTGTGAAAGTATGTGTGTATGTGTGTCAATGAGTCTGTGGAGACGATAACTGACGAACGAATGGACCGATTCGAACGAAATTTGGTACAAAAATCACAATCCATAAAGACTGGAAGCCTATTGTTTTTATACGCAATCGAATGTTCAGAACCCCCTAAATTTTCGAGTGAAATTTTGAAAAAATCGTTAAAAAATCAAAACCGCTAATAAAGTTACGTAAATAAACATTTCTTACGTAATTTTTCATTAGAAAACGATTGACATAAATTTTAGAACGCTAACATGAGCCGTTCTCGAGATATTGCACATTTAAAAAAAAAATCAAAAAGTCATATAAAATAAAAAAAAAATATTTCCAATTGAGAAACATGTTCACTTTTCATATGTAATACCATGCGATAAATTGAGTGACATCATTCTCGTGGAACTAGCTCGTTCCATTCAAGAAAAAAGATACTTTGAGTAATACTTTTGTATTTGAACGCCAATAGTCATTTATCTGCTGTAAGAATAACTTATTTCTTCGTCCGTAACGCTTGGCGAGATTTTGGCGACGAATTTGGCGGAATGTCGCCAACTTGGCGATTTCTTGAAATGTTGCCAAATTAACGAAAATTTCGCCAAATGGATAAAAATGACGCTAAATCAATAAAAATAACGACTAATTGTCGAAAATTCAATATCTTATATAAAGAATATTAGTATCTACTATAAGAAAAATCTATTTTTTTTACTGTAAAAGTAGTAAATTCATTACATTATATAAGGAAAGCCATGTGTTGCCCACATCAGATTTTTTTTATAGTGCGAGTAAAAATAAGCAAATATTTTACTAAACAAATTATTTTTCGCTTACATTATGCGATTGTGCAATTCAGTTTTTATTTTCGGGCTTTGCCGTGAGTACACAATTACCTTTCCAATCCATCTCCCTAATTACTTTTGCACATTAGCTTAACTATTACCTTAGGCTGAATCGAGTGGCCTGGGTCTTTCATATTCGTCTAACTGAACTATCTTATTTTTATATTTTTTTTTGTTTATTATGAAAGTTAATTTTTTAATTACAGGGTGTACTGTACACTTTCCCGCAAAAAAATTTCAAGAACTTTCAAGTACTGTGTAATTTCTATTCAAGGATGTCCATCAACCCTTCATTACGAAATTGTATGTGCTTCTGGGAGGAAAAATAAATGGCAAACTAATGTTACTGTTGATGTCATTGAGGAAGTTTTTGAAAAAAAAAAAACTATGTTGTTTAGGAAATTTTTGGGAACAAAGGAGCCGCTAGAGAAATTTTCAGCGAAAGCAAAACTTCTTAGAAAAACACAATGCCAAAGATTTATGGTGGAACATTTTCCTCCCTGCCTTTTTTAAGCACTTTCAAGAACTTAACCAAGAAATTGGGAATTTTCAAGTTCTTTCAAGGCCTTGAAAATGGTTATTTAAAAATTCAAGTACTTTCCTAATTCTCAAGTACCTATGTGCACTCTGTAATTATTTTCACATAAATAGTACAATTGTGCAATTCAGAATTTTTTTTCCCTTAGCATTGCCGAGAGTACACAATTATACTTTTCCATCCATCTCCATCTTCCTATTATTACACATCAGCTTGACTTCGGGCGCGGTAGCCCGGTGGTTTGCGCGCTGGATTTGCACGCTGCCACAACTGCTGCCGTGTTCATGCGGAGTACGATCACGTTAAACATGGGGTCCGTAAGTTCTTCCGAGAGGTTGGTGGTAGGGGAAGGAGGGTACGGTCCCTGTGGATGCCTCCCCCATTGGGTTCCGGTCTAAATTGGGTGGCACTTCCCGGCCGTCCAAACAGTTTCCTTACACCTTTCTGGTAGGTCGGACGGTCTGGGTCTCAACAACAACATCAGCTTGATTAAACTAGCATATTTTTATATTTTGTTTAATTATAAATGTTAATTTCTTAATTATTTCCTCATAAATAGTGCAATTCAGTTTTTATTAACTAAATTAAGTTAACAAAACTACATTTCAAAACCTATTCTAAGACTTATCCTAAGATTTTAACATACATATTTCCAATATACGTAAAATCTTACATTGCGGCTTTACTGAAAATTACTGAAAATCCTGATTTTTCTACTGGTGACACTTTTCAGAGTTTATTGCTGTCAGAGATGCCAACTTTTACGGATTTTCCGTAGTTTGCACGGATTTTTACTTCATCCTACGGTTTTACTGACCGTACCAAAACTAAGGAAGATCCCGTGAAATCCACGCATCCCACCATTCTTTGATTCATTATTCCTTGCATTGCTGCGAGTCCAAAATTACCTCACAGAGTGAGATAGAAGAAAATTGTTAATTACAAAACTGTGCAGCGTTGCCTAATTAGTCGAAATTGACATAAAAAACGTACGAAGCAAGCATATGAATGGCAATATAAATACTTGTCTGTATTGCGAGCTACAATACTGTGGAACGGTAGTCACTGATAGGAAGTGCTGACATATGAAGCAAAGAAAGTGGTGACATATGAAGTAGCATATGGGATTTGACGTAGTATTTGCTATGATCCGTAATGGGTTGCGCTTCTAGCAACTGATGAAGTGTGAAATGTAATTATAGCCTTCTATATATATTTTTATAAATAAAGGTTATATAAATATTGTTGGCCAATATAAAAATATTGTTGATCCGGGGGATTCCAAATTCTATGCCAGAACGTAAATTGAAAAATTTAATGTAAAAAAAATCGTATTTGTTTTTGAAATTGTAAAAGCAACATAAATGAATTGTCGGATAGTCGATTTTCCGGCTTACCAATTTTCGGATTAGTGACGTTTTATTGTTGTTACTGTTCAAATAGGGTTTAAACGTTTTACGAAAATTTGAGTGGAGTTTCAGAAAACACTCGGGAGGCTGCTGTTGGAATGATTGTATTGGAATGCATCGAACAATTTGATTTAAATATTTTGGAAGAAATATAAAGCAATTAAGTTTAACGCCAGCTTTTATTAAATATACTGATTTGTGCTTTAAAGAAATTTTGAAATATTAACGGACATTTGGATAATCTTGGATTTATAACCACACCTGATCTGTTTCTTAAGTATTGTGAATGCTCCGAGGATTCACCACTTTTAGCAGGATATATTTAATATACTGATTTGTGCTTTAAAGAATGTTTGAAATATTAACGGACATTTGGATAATCTTGGATGTATAATCACACCTGATCTGCTTCTTAGGTATTGTGAATGCTCCGAGGATTCACCACATTTAGCAGGATATATTTAATATACTGATTTGTGCTTTAAAGAATGTTTGAAATATTAACGGACATTTGGATAATCTTGGATGTATAATCACACCTGATCTGTTTCTTAGGTATTGTGAATGCTCCGAGGATTCACCACTTTTAACAGGATATATTTAATATACTGATTTGTGCTTTAAAGAATGTTTGAAATATTAACGGGCATTTGGATAATCTTGGATTTATAACCACACCTGATCTGTTTCTTAGGTATTGTGAATGCTCCGAGGATTCACCACTTTTAACAGGATATATTTAATATACTCTTGTGCTTTAAAGAATGTTTGAAATATTAACGGACATTTGGATAATCTTGGATGTATAATCACACCTGATCTGTTTCTTAGGTATTGTGAATGCTCCGAGGATTCACCACTTTTAACAGGATATATTTAATATACTGATTTGTACTTTATAGAATGTTTGAAATATTAACGGACATTTGGATAATCTTGGATTTATAATCACACCTGATCTGTTTCTTAGGTATTGTGAATGCTCCGAGGATTCACCACTTTTAGCAGGATATATTTAATATACTGATTTGTGCTTTAAAGAATGTTTGAAATATTAACGGACATTTGGATAATCTTGGATTTTTAACCACACCTGATCTGTTTCTTAGGTATTGTGAATGCTCCGAGGATTCACCACTTTTGGCAGGATATATTTAACATACTGATTTGTACTTTGAAGAATGTTTGAAATATTAACGGACATTTGGATAATCTTGGATTTATAATCACACTTGATCTGTTTCTTAGGTATTGTGAATGTTCCGAGGATTCACCACTTTTAGCAGGATATATTTAATATACTGATTTGTGCTTTAAAGAATGTTTGAAATATTAACGGACATTTGGATAATCTTGGATGTATAATCACACCTGATCTGCTTCTTAGGTATTGTGAATGCTCCGAGGATTCACCACTTTTAGCAGGATATATTTAATATACTGATTTGTGCTTTAAAGAATGTTTGAAATATTAACGGACATTTGGATAATCTTGGATGTATAATCACACCTGATCTGTTTCTTAGGTATTGTGAATGCTCCGAGGATTCACCACTTTTAGCAGGATATATTTAATATACTGATTTGTGCTTTAAAGAATGTTTGAAATATTAACGGACATTTGGATAATCTTGGATGTATAATCACACCTGATCTGCTTCTTAGGTATTGTGAATGCTCCGAGGATTCACCACTTTTAGCAGGATATATTTAATATACTGATTTGTGCTTTAAAGAATGTTTGAAATATTAACGGACATTTGGATAATCTTGGATGTATAATCACACCTCATCTGTTTCTTAGGTATTGTGAATGCTCCGAGGATTCACCACTTTTAACAGGATATATTTAATATACTGATTTGTGCTTTAAAGAATGTTTGAAATATTAACGGGCATTTGGATAATCTTGGATTTATAACCACACCTGATCTGTTTCTTAGGTATTGTGAATGCTCCGAGGATTCACCACTTTTAACAGGATATATTTAATATACTGATTTGTGCTTTAAAGAATGTTTGAAATATTAACGGACATTTGGATAATCTTGGATGTACAATCGCACCTGATCTGTTTCTTAGGTATTGTGCAATGCTCCGAGGATTCATCACTTCCAGCATGATATATTTAATATACTATTTGTGCTTTAAACAATGTTTGAAATATTAACGGACATTTGGATGATCTTGGATTTATAGATATATTATTCATAAATTCCTCTAGATATGTTATTTTTCAATTGTTATTTTTGTAAGTTCTCAATTAATACAGGGCGATCGGGAATGAGGACCAAGCTGTTGTTTTATGACTGAGTATCTTTCCCGACCATGCTTATAATTACTCAATAACTTAATAGGTGAGTTGTATGGTCTGGGTTCTAATAATAATAATAATCTTGGATGTATAACCACACCTGATCTGTTTTTTAAATATTGTGCAATACTCCGAGGATTCACCACTTTCAGCAGGATATTTGGTATTCTTTTATCAAAGAGAAAATTGGCCATTGAACCGCAGTGGTCTTGAAGGTTCTTGCCCACTGGTAGATCAGCAACTACTGGAATCTACCAAAACGAAAAATAAAGATACAATTTTTGGAATTCAGTGAGTGGGTCAAGCATTACAGTTTTCAAAACAAGAAAGGTTCTATAAAATTAATGAAATAATTTGCATAAATATAAAAATAATGACATAATTTGGTAAAGTTACTTCTAATTAGTTTAACAATTTTTCTTTAAAATCTGAAACATTCTTCTTTTAATGTTATTTTGGTACGATTATTACAATAAGTGAATACTGGAATCCTACTGATTTCAAATGCGGTCGAATGTTCGGATGACATCCCAATTCCTGCATGAATTATTTTTGAAAAAAGTAATTAAAAATCAAGACTCTTATTTATGATAAATAAATAATCATTTAGAGTAACTTTTTATTAGAAAACAAATGAGACGAATTTTAAAACGCCAGCATGAATCATTGTGCATGTTCGTCAAATAAATGTTTGAAAAAATTATAAAATCAGGATCTTCGACACTGTTTAACGAATAATCATTTCATACGTAATTTCTCACGAGAAAACGAATGACCCACACCTTAGAACGCTAGCACGAACCGTGCTAGAGATATTGAACGTTTTTCAAGTTTTCGCAAAAATTGCATGACACTGAAAAAGTAGTAAATATCACCCAATGGCCCAATATGCTCGCTTTCCACATGCAAAATCATACAACCAATTTGTTAGCTTGTTCGATCCAGACCGTCCGACCTATAACCAGAATGTGTAAGGTATCTGTTTGGATGGCGGGAACAGTTCAACCCTATTTAATCCTGGTGGGGACGGCATTCACAGGGACCGTATCCTCCTTCCCTACCACTAACCTCTCGGAAGAATTTACCGACCTACATATTTAACGTGCCCGTACTCCGAATGAATACGCGGGGCAGTTTAGACAGAGCCGGAAATCGAACTCGGGTCGTCGCCGTGCGCTAGCAACCAATCTGTTAACATCATTCTCGTAATTCTAGCTCGTTTTACTTACAAGAGAAGGTAATACTACAATAGTTTTGTATTTTGACGCCCAAGAATTCTCCAATAATTATTTATTTCAAGGGATGATAATTAAATATCAATATCATTTCAAGGAAGATTTTGCGCATGAGCATGAATCGGTTTTTCTGTTTATTGCAAAAGCCAAATTTTAATTTATCTTGTACATCTTGTACGGTGTATCTTCTATATCATTATTTTACTGTGAAAGAAATAAAGTCGTTGCATTATGTAGGAAAAGTCATGTGCTGCTTCCATAAGATTTTTGCAGTTCTAATATATTTTTGATACGTTTTTAATATATTTTTTGATATATTATTTTATATTTCTGATATACTTTTTACAATTCTGATATATTTTTTGTAGAATTTTGTAAATAATATAGAGATATATTAAAAATTATTAAACCTTTTTTTTTGTTATAACCATACAAAATATATAAAGTTTTACATAAAATAATAAACCAACATAATTATATATATTCGAACATATTCTTTAGATAATAATAAAACAATCGAAAAAAAATCTGTTTTTTTATGTATTTAAAGTTACATTAAAAACTATATAAAAAAAAATAGAAGCGTAGTTACCTTAAATCTTTCCAGTTCCTTCTTTGGGCCTATTCCGGAGAGCATAAGGAGCTTAGGTGTGTTCAACGCTCCGGCAGACACAATCACTTCTCTCTTGGCCTTGACTTCGTAGGTCTGACCTTGAAAGTCAAACTGCACCCCCACAGCTCGACGTTTCTTGATTAGAACCTTCAAAGTGAAAAAACTGAACATAAATTTACACTCACTTCTGGCACATTTTGGATCACCTTTCTTAAAAGGCTAGCTAGTAATCGAACTGGGAAGCATAGTATTTTAGCGTCGAGTCAAAAGACATGCCTTGGCCCGAGGCGTCAACACTAGCTAGTTAAGGTTTGTAAAGAACCTTACTGTCCCAACCGGAAATCGAATCACGGATCTTCGTACTGGCCAGCCGATGATCCACCGTTAAGCTACTAAAAAGGAAGTTCTTATCATCAAAGCAGATTCTGTATTCACCACCCTCTTCTGTTAGATTGGTGACAATCTGACAGACCACCTCCTGCTATTTTTATCTCAGGGTAGCCTCCTGGTGTTATTTTTATCCTCCAGCTTAGTTTCCTGCGTGGTCGTTATTCTCCCGATTTGAATATATCCATATACCAGAGTTCACTGAACTCGTACTAGTCATTCTAGGGTCATTTTCAGACCTCGGACATCTTTGTACTAACCTACACCTGAAGGGTTGATTTGTTTGGGCGCCATTGTAACGATTACAGACCTTTGTTGCTTAAATCTAAATTATCTAAGAGGGTAAGATCAAATCTAAGTCACTTTAATTTGACATAACTTAGAATTACTCAACAAAGGTCTGTGACATTTACAGGTTGTACTATAATACATTTTTTCTAGAAAATAAGGCAATCGTGCTTGAGAGTTGTAACAATTAATAAATTGCTGACATCGAATGTGATAATTAAATTATTGATTTAAACAATTTTAATGTTAAATAAGATATTTAAATTAAAAAAAATTCAACAAAATAACTCTTAGTTGCGTTGTGTTTGTTCCGCAAATAACCCGCCTAATGAAATAGTTGCTTTACTGCACCTGAAATAAAAACTCTGTTAAATATAAATATGATTAACAACAGGTTAGCAGTGGGCTATGATTAACAGCAGCGTTATGATTGACAGCAGGTTAACAGCGGGCTATGATTAACATCTGGGCTATGATTAACAGCTGGACTATGATTAACAGCAGGTTAACAGCGGGCTATGATTAACAGCTGGGCTATGATTAACAGCAGGTTAACAGCCGGCTATGATTAACAGCAGGTTAACAGCGGGCTATGATTAACAGCCGGGCTATGATTAACAGTAGGTTAACAGCGGGCTATGATTAACAGCAGATTCTGATCGAGATACTCCGAAAATATCTAGGAAAAAGTTTCCTTGCATCAAGTGAAAACCTTTTCGACTGTTGGAATAAAAAACCTATATTCTCGCTTCAAGGAATTATCTTTGAAGTATTTAATTACGTCACCGTCAATAGTTTATTAAGAGTGACTCTTCAGCACGTCTGACTTAATTTGCGACACAAGAAGAGGCAGACAAGATCTTAAACTGGCTTGAATCGAATGCTTGTTTTCACAGATAAAAATCTGCAGTAGGTGAGAAATATTTACAATTATTCAGTTGTCGTAGTTAGAGTTTCTAAAATATAAAACTACTGTAAAATAATTAATATTTAAAAGAAAAATGTTTAATTTATAAATTAATGTCGTTTTACTATATCTTTTTTTTTTATTTCACTTCTACTATTCGGGTTATTCGAAGTGTTCGAATATTCGAAATTTATAGAATTCAATTTGGAGAAAGATAGTTATCACCTATCTCTACTAGTTTTATTATGAACATTACATTCAGGAGGTAAATTGCAGAAAAGAGAGAAAGAAAAAAGAATGAGGCATGGGATATTTTCAGAATTCTGACAAATTTATGTTCGTTTTACTGTCGGCTTTTCTATTGTAACTCCCCCTCTCCAATTACCAGTGTTTAAAACATGGTTGTGCGCCATTACACAGCGCCCTCTGTTGGGGACAATTAGGAACCACACAGTTCAATTGAAGTATATCTCTCCTCTTATGGCATATAGACCAAATTGATTTAGAGAATCGCTCAATCATAGGGGTTTTGATATGTTTGGAATTTTTCTATGCGAATCAGAAATTAAACATTCAACAAGTGAAAAAGTACAATTTTGTGAGCGGTATATATATTTTCTCACTTGTTTTTCTTGATTTTCGTATACTAGTTAAAATAGTTTCCCGTGCATTGCTTTTCCCGTATATAACGTTTTTGAATCGGTTCTACAGAGAAACGCAAAACTAAAGTTTCATTGTAATAACAGAGTTCTAAAATGTGATTAATTCTTTTACATTATAATTCAGTTACCATACTTTCTCATACTATGTAATATAGTATAGGGAAAGTAATCTTTTCACGAAAATTTTCGAATTTGAGATTTTGTTGCCAATATATGTTTTAAGACTTCTTGAACACGTTTTGACTATTTTTGGAGAGATGTCTGTTTGTCTGTGGTCGATTTCTTGCGTGCACGATGGCGGTTACAAATATTAACGGATTTTCACGAAACTTTATATTTGACTTTGTTTTAAAAAATCTAGAACTAGATAGAATTTTTTTAAATTTGAGCAAAAATTGATTCGAAATTTTATATATATTTAACATGGCAGCATAGGACAAAATTTGACATAATCCTGCATAAAAGGGTTTATTTATGACTCAATGATCAATAATAGTTTCAATCAATAATAGATCAATTAATAGTTTGAATCATTATTGTGAAAAATAGCCTCGATACAATTTTTTTTATTCGTGATGTGTCATTAGCCCCTTGGGGAACAAGTTACCCCCTCCCCACGTGAGTATATTGTCAAGTATAGTATCCATCAAAAGATTTTTTTTTCAGGGTTTTTAAAGTGAAAGGTAACACTTTATAATTATAATCATTTGAACCCATGATAGCGATTTTACAAAAAAATTCTTGTAGAATTCGGAAAGAAAAAGCTATTAAAAATGGATTCTGATATGAGAAAGTCGAGTTGAGCTACACACCAGTGAATTTTTTATTTGCAACCTTGTTAAAATATACAGTTGTAAATTAATTTAACAAGGTTTTAAATTACCTTCCAGATGTAAATTACCCAAACAAATATCTTTAACAAGGTAAAATATTAATTTAACCTCGTTAAACGTATTTGTAATCTTGTTAAAATATCTTTTCACCCAACCATTTTATTTAACGATCTGGGGTTTGTTTGTCAGTGTGATTCAAAATTTCTTGACGCCAACTAATCAGGTTTTATTAATCATATTAACAAAATGTTTGGTATGTAGTTGTGTTTAGGTTTCCGAACGGGTCACCTTATTAGGCTAGCCCGTCCTGGGCCCGCCATAGTAATGTTCTCGTTCTTCGGGAGTAAGTAAAAAAATCTGATGTGAGCAACACATGACTTTCCTTATATAATGCAATGAGTTTACTACTTTTACAGTTAAAAAAAATGTTATTCTTATAGTAGATACTTATATTCTTTCCAAGATATTGAATTTTCTCGTCATTTTCATTGATTTAGCTCATTTTTATCAATTTGGTGAGATTTTTGTTAATTTGACAACAATTAAAAATGTCGCCAAGTTGGCGACATTCCACCAAATTCGTCGTCAAAATCTCGTTCAAGCGTTATGGACGGAGCTCTCGTCCAAGCGTTATGGACGGAGAAATAAGTTATACTTACAGCAGATATATGACTATTGGCGTTCAAATACTCAAAGTATATTTTTTCATGAATGGAACAAGCTAGATCCACGAGAATGATGTCACCCAATTTATCGCATGGTATTACATATGAAAAATGAACATGTTTCTCAATAGGAAATATTTTTTATTTTATTTTATATAACTTTTTGATAATTTTTTAACGCGGAATAACGCGAGAATCGGGGTAGCAAGACAGTCAAAATTTGGTATGTCGTTGTTCTTCATATATTTAAGCTACATGCATTTTAATAAATACATTTTTGCATACATTTTAATGGATACGTTTTTCATACATTTCAGTAACATACAAATAATAAAAGGGGGGGACTTTAAAAAAAAAAACCTACATTTTTTACGCTTCGCCAGTGCTCCTTCTGGAAAGCAGAAGAAATTTTAAACTTTGGAAAGTAAATAAAATTTTAAACTTTGGAAATACTTCTCTTAAAAAGATTGCAATATTTTTAACGATGATATTAAGTATTTGAACTGAGTAGTCAAGTTTTTTCTACGTTATATACTTGTTGCGTCATACTATATTCCAGTGGCTTTCAACAGATGCGCTTTGGGGCGACTTGAATGATGGTCATGGAGTGACTTGGCATGATGGTTAGGGGCGACTTGGCATGATGGTTAGGGGCGACTTGGCATGATGGTTAGGGGCGACTTGGCATGATGGTTAGGGGCGACTTGGCATGATGGTTAGGGGCGACTTGGCATGATGGTTAGGGGCGACTTGGCATGATGGTCAGGTGCGCTGTGGGTGGACCGTGATTCATAATTTTTGTTCAAGAAAAATATTAAATCGAGTATTTGACTTCCGATAGATTTGTCATGGCCAATACAGCTACAGGGGAGAGGCAGAAAGAATGCAATTGGTCAAGTTGAAAAGCACTATGAGTAGTCTGAACACATGTCAATATGATTACCTTGCGAACCATAGCATTCGGTAAAATGTCCAAATTAGTTCGATTGTCAGCCGGCACCAGATAGGCTTTAGCAGTGCTGCAAGTTTGTCCATCTCGTAAAGTGGCTTGGAGGACGCCGAAACCTGAAATAATACAAGAAAAAGAAAGTTAGACTATTTTCCCAATTGCGACCAGAGTTTAAGAAAATCAAATAATCGCATCGTCTCAATAAAAGCGACACAAGTCTAAAATGTTCTTTTTAATAGGTTTCCAAAAGAATCATTACTGGAGTTGATCATGCGAAGTTAATTATAACCAACGTCACATGGACGGCATTTGAGCTTCACATTTCCAGATAGAAAGGTTATTTATTGAGTACACAATCGACGATTCATTCCTAATTAAAAATTTTGAAATGAGTCACTTTTCTTGATGTGCGATGTGATATTGAAAATATAATTGTAAAGACAGTTTCACCATTGTAAAATCAATGGCTTCAAGATCTACATGGTGCTTGTCCATTTCCGCACTTGGGCAATCATAACAGTGCTTCGATTTTCTTGTTTATTCCAATGTCGGTAATTAGTGCTATCTTTTTTTTTACTCATACAGAGAGTGTATTGTTGCAAACGCCCAATGCTCTGTTTGACGCCTCCTCTTTCGTCTGTCTCGAAGGCCAGGCGAAGAAACTACAGTGCATGACGTCAGCATCACGTAAGGATGACGTGAGCCCAGGGTTGCCAGATTTGGCGACTTCCGGAATGTTCCAGAAACTTCGATAGAACGATTATGTTTTGAGATGTAGAGATTTCCAGAAGTTTCTATGGAGGGACTATAAAAAGGACTCACCCCTCCGTTGCCCTGGAGCTGACGAATGACGTGACACGACCTACATTGGGCTGTGGTTTTTGTCAATGTTTTGAGAATAGTAGCGGTTATTTTGTGAAATTACTTTCGTCAATATTTTGAGAATAATATCGCTTATTCTGTGAAATGAGTGGAGCATTTAAGTGCTGTTTGATTGTATGCTGTTCCTGTTTACTTTGTGCTTGTGAATAAACGTAAGTTATCCAGAAAGTTTGGACACGTTCTTGTATTCTGCGTATACATCCACTATTCTAGAGGATACGTTTCGCAACAATATGTTTAATTACTAATTGCGGAGTCTCTATGCTGAAGCTCATTCAGGGACCCTCAATTCGTTGCTTTTTCTAGTACCACAACTTATAGAATACTAGCCGTCTTCGGGGACTAGTCCGGTCACTTTTTCTTTTTAACTCGCCTTTCTAAATGCTCTGTCATGTCTTTGATATATCATGTACACTCGACTGCTAAGCAGTCGTGTAGTCTAGCTAAAGAGACACGCCCACAAATCCCGACTAACGATCCATGCCAAGTTTGCAGAAATCGGAGCGATAGAAACGAAAATGGCATATAGGTCGCTGCCACCCGTTTTGCCCCTCTCTTCCTCCAGTAGGCCCGCACGATTCGAATCCAGTCCCATAGGGTATTCCATATCACGTGGCCTCAGCCTTGGTAACAGCATAGCAACCGTGAATGTAGGATAGACAGCTGACTTAATATTTGCGTTAACATAGATTTTGCAGTGGCAAAGCGTTATCAAAGTAAAATGTCCACCATTAAAGGTATTGATCCATATATTTTAGATTTCAAAAATGGATTAATATCTCCTCGAGCTACATTATTGTCGATTACAACCATACTTACTCTCAATATGGTTTAGAAACATTTCAAACTTAATACTTTATGAATAATTTTACATTAATAGAAAAAAATAAACTTATCTGTTTTGAGATGTTTGTCACAAAGAGAGTTTTCAAGGATACGAGAACTTCAATTTCGAAATTGTTAATATTATCATATCCTTCCTTTCAAGAGCTGAAATCCCTTTTTTCACATCTTTCCGATTTTAATTTAATATTACCGGGTTTTCCTGTTTTGAGAATACCGGGGATTCTTAAAAAAGGAACAGAATATCTATCACTTCGACTACCACATCCTGAACAGCACAAAAGTTCAGCATATTTATAAATGTGTCCTTCAAATCTCACGCTTTTCTTACAAAATCTAATGGATCAAGTTAAAGAATGATCACGCGGTGTCCTACAAACGCTTTTGAAGCAGACGATGAAGAACGTGTGACGTCATGTTCTAAAGCTCTATAGGCCGCTGCCACCCGCGTCGCTTCTCTCTTCCTCCAGTAGGTCCGCAAGATTCGAATCCAGCCCCATTAAAAATCTAAGCATTGCAAGCGCCTCAGTACATTACAATAGTAAAAACGTCGTTGTAATAAAGACAAATAATATAAGAGCTTGGTCTTAGTTCAGTGCTAAGTTCAAATCTGAAACTCCATTGAAATTTTAACGGAAATTTTTGAGCCGCACAGTGTACGTAAATGGACAGCAGTATTTCTCGATAGAAGATTTAAAAGTCTACATACAGAAAGCATGGTAAGAAATCAGTTCTAATGCAAAACTTGGTTTCTTATATAGCAAAGAGTGTCTATAAAGTTATACGCTATGGTGAAAATACTACTACATATTAGAAATGTATTTATATTTATTATTATTATTTTCTAATATGTATAAAGGAAATTATGTCCAAACATTTGACACATGACATTTTGGAATTCTTTGTATTACAAATTATATTTATTGAATTTTGGCTCTTTTTTAATAGTGAATTCAAATGAAATGTTTCATACAATAAAACACATAGATTTTACTTTCCTTATATACATAATGTATAAGGAAAGTATTGTGACGGGGTCGAAAATTCGAATTCGTGTTTTCGATGGGAGAGCATGTTTCAAGTATGCCTGATCACGAATCAAACATTTTTGAAGTGATGTCTGCGTGTGTGTGTGTGAAAGTATGTGTGTGTGTGTGAAAGTATGTGTGTGTGTGTGTATCAGTGAGTCAGTGGAGGCGATAACTGACGAACGAATGAACCGATTCGAATAAAATTTGGTACAAAAATCACAATCCGTAAACACTGGAAGCCTATTGTTTTTATACTTAATCCAATGTTCAGAACCCCCTAAATTTTCGAGTGAAATTTTGAAAAAATCGTCAAAAAATCAAAACCGCTAATAAAGTTTCGCAAATAGACATTTCTTATGTAATTTTTCATTAGAAAATGATTGACATAAATTTTAGAACGCTAACATCAACCGTTTTCGAGATATTGCACATGTTTAAAAAAAATTATCAAAAAGTCATGTAAAATAAAAAAAAAATTCCTATTGAGAAACATGTTCACTTTTCATATGTAATACCATGCAATAAATTGGGTGACATCATTCTCGTGGATCTAGCTCGTTCCATTTATGAAAAAGATACTTTGAGTAATACTTTTGTATTTGAATGCCAATAGTCATTTATTTGCTGTAAGAATAACTTATTTCTCCGTCCATAACGCTTGGCTAGATTTTGGAGACGAATTTGACGGAATGTCGCCAACTTGGCGACATTTTTAATTGTTGCCAAATTAACAAAACTCTCGCCAAATGGATAAAAATGAAGCTAAATCAATGAAAATGACGACTCATTGAAGAAAATTCAATATCTTGGAAAGAATATAAGTATCTACTAAAAGAATAACATTTTTTTAACTGTAAAAGTAGTAAATTCATTGCGTTATATAAGGAAAGCCATGTGCTGCCCACATCAGATTTTTTTTATAGTGAATTCAAATGAAATGTTTCATACAATAAAACACATCATTTTTATTTAGTTATGGTTGTTACACTTTTTTTGCAAACACAATTTTCTGTTTGTGCCCAAACTTTTGATATTTGACTGTACATCTGTCCATAATTACAGAATTTCTTTCGCCATTCTAATAAGAGTGTTTTTGAAGAGTCTCAGAGGAAATGCCCATGCTCTAAAAGACTCTAAAACTTCAACGATTACGAGGCTAGTAAAGGATTTTCGAGAAACTGGGTCTGTTGCTGATAAGATGAAGCGAGAACAAGTAGGCTTTACATTTTAATTCAGAATTGTCTGAAATAGAGACTCCGCTGCTGAAACTCTTTAATAAACGCTTTTGAAAGGTTTCAATGACACGCCCATAAAAAGAATGGTTTGAGAAATATTGATCTAAATTAAAAATTATTTCGCTTTGGGAAAACGCTCTGTTCTTCTCGATTGTAAAAATAGAGGTCTGTAATGTTCATGTGATGTACTAAAGGGAAAAATAACAACAGAAAAAAAAAATACGATATTTTTGATAAATTTTTAAGGGTATATTAGCGCCACCTATAACTTGAAAAAAATTCTACTACAATTTTTCGGTACATTTTATGATTTTAAAATCGGATGAGTCTGACTTTTCAATCACACTACAGAATAGATATGTTGCTGAAGAAAGAGCTTACCCGTTTGTCTTGCTGCGTTGGGATCTACAACCTTGTACCCCATTCTCTGGGCAGCTTGGTATATGGGGTCCTCCATCTCGCCTTTGTACCGAGGACGCATGGCTGTTTGAGGGCCCCCGACGTTGTGAAAGCCTGAAATAAAAGTGATTTCTAAGTAAAAACATCACATACTAGAATGTATATCTGAAATGTACAATAGTTGCATTTGCGACTCACATTGTATATCTGAAAGGTACAATAGTTGCATTTGCGACTCACATTGTATATCTGAAAGGTACATTAGTTGCATTTGGGACTCACATTGTATATCTGAAAGGTACACTAGTTGCATTTGTGACTCACATTGCATATTTGAAAGGCGCAATAGTTGCATTTGTGATTCACATTGTATATCTGAAAGGTACAATAGTTGCATTTGCGACTCACATTGTATATCTGAAAGGTACATTAGTTGCATTTGGGACTCGCATTGTATATCTGAAAGGTACACTAGTTGCATTTGTGACTCACATTGCATATCTGAAAGGCGCAATAGTTGCATTTGTGATTCACATTGTATATATGAAAGGCACATTGGTTGCATTTGTGACTCACATTGTATATCTGAAAGGCACAATAGTTGCATTTGTGACTCACATTGTATATCTGAAAGGCACTGCATTTGTGATTCGCATCGCATTTTCCAACGACGTGCATTTTCCAACGAACAAGTAACTCCCATCGCAATTTAAAAACGACGCGAATCACTTCTTTCCTTTTCAGTGCTTTATTTAAATTTATTTTTCAATATAATTTACATTATAAGGTATAAGTGTTTGCATATCTGCCAGAGTTTAAAATTTCACTTCTCATAATGAATCCACGCAGAAGGAATCGGAATCACTAGACGACATAAGTGTGCAGTCTGGAGAGAGAAGGAGCTTTGCTTCACAGCGAGTCAGCTATCAAGTGCAACGTGCTAGTCACAGCGTAGTAGTCATTTTTACTGTATTCTCAGGAAGGTTTTATCCAAAGAGTTATTATTTAAGATCAGGGCTGTCCTGAAGAATTATTGAGAATATGCGGTGCTGTTTCTTTTAAAGAGTATTGAAATTGCTAGATTCCAAGGGGCGGAGCCCCTGGTGGGTGTGTGAATCCTTGAAATTTTTTGAATCATTTAGGTCATATAATTGCCATTTTTAAGCTCATAAATTACTTTTCACAATATTAAGAGCTTAATGCTTAACAGGAGATATATTAATATATATATATATATAATATAATAGATTAATAAATATGGATAATTTTGAAACTTGGAACGCTTTCTATTTTTTTCATGCACTTATTTTTGTTTTCTTGTAACTTTTCACTTACTCACTTTAATATTACCTACACACATAATTCTCAATCCTTCCTTAATACCCGCTAATATTATGAAAAAATTATTTCCATCATATGGCAACATCAGTTTATACTTTTATTAAAATATTAAGGAAAAAAAAATCATTTACAACATAGAGAAGAGCGGTCAAAAAATTATAATTACTTCGCTGTCAATTCTTTTACGCGT
The DNA here is from genome assembly GCA_951213105.1 of Amaurobius ferox. NCBI lineage: Eukaryota > Metazoa > Arthropoda > Arachnida > Araneae > Amaurobiidae > Amaurobius > Amaurobius ferox. Next base: position 129,119,331 of record OX578147.1, read on the forward strand.
TCACTTTTTAGCTAATAACCTGTAGCTGTAGTAACTTAGTAACTAATTTAAAATATTACTAGAAATAAATATTTGGGGCAGGCAGCTTCCTTAGAAGGGGGAGGGAATTGAATTGATACCTTACACGGCTAAAAAAGGCTGAAATTTGTTGAAAGTTGTCCCATACCAGCAAATACAAAAACTTTCTTGAGACCTTGAGAAGACGCGGCGCGTACTTGGTATTTTTCAAAATTTATTGAGAGTACTCGGCGCATACAGCGCGTACCTTTTCGGGACAGCCCTGTTTAAGATATATTATTTAAGATCTGAATAACTCTTTTGTTTTATCCAGGGCATGACTGCATTTTTTTTACCTTGCTCTGCACATATGATATCAGTGGAAGAAAAAATGTGCGCATTTTGTTCTCGGGTTTTCTAGACGAGGGACCGAACTTGTAAACAGACGTCACTGAATTGGCAACGTCCCCCGACGTCACCAAATCTGAGACGTTACTGCACAGCACAATTCAATATCTCTGCTCAAGTTGTGTACGCCTGCATATTGCCATTTCAAAATTAACAAATGCATTTTTAACTTTAATCATGAGAAAACGTACTGTGGTTTGGCAACTCTTCTCAAAGTCTTCTCTGGATCGTGACGTCATGAATGATGACATTCTACTCCACTGACGTCAAGCTGACTTCCCTTTGATTCGTTGCCGGCCCAACCTTACATTAAAGAACCTTGGTTGTAATCACCATGGACGACCTTACTTTTTTACTCGGTAAGTACGTCCTATAATTTATGAACTATAAATTTTAACATTAATGCTGAGATGTCACTACACTCCATGTCATCTGCTATATTTGAAACCGTAGTTAGTTTTCTGTTTTATTGATGGCGTGTTTAATTATTTGCAATAAACGAATAATACTGCAGTTTTGCTTGCAGTTTAGCCCCTGGAGATAATTATGCGGTTGGCCGATGTTGGATTATGCAGTAACACTAAAATTACGAACGCTGATCTTCGAACTGGCTAGGCGATGATCAATTTATTAAGTAAGAATTGTTTATTAAGTACGAAATACTTATCTCATATAGTAGAAAATACTACAAACTCTTTAAAATAATGAAAATAAAGCATAGTGAAGAATAACGGTTAATTAAAGTAAGAGTTAATCTAATAATTTGATAAATATGAAGTACTTGTTATACCAAAATAGTGTTTTCGTATCAATACCAGTATAAAATTAGTTGGAGTGTGGCTTAACTCGATTCTTCTCACTTTTTTTTATTTTCAAATTTTACAAGAAATTTTTTGAAAAATTGCTATCATGGGTTCAAATGATTACAATTATAGCTTGTTACCCTTCACTATAAAGGGCTTGAAAAAAAATCTGTCGCTTGATACAATATTTGACATTATATTCCCGGAGGGGGAGGGGGTAACTAACCTCCCCAGAGGGCTCGAATGACGTCAAGAATGAAAAAATTGTATCCCGGCTATTTTTCACAACAATGAGTGAAACTATTAAGTCTGGGGATCGGAGCCGTGAATAAACCCTTTTTATGCATGATTTTGTCAAATTTTGTCCTATGCTGTCATGTTGAAAATATATGAAATTTCGAATATATTTCGAAGTTTTTGCTCGAATTAAAAAAAATTCTATCCAGTTCTAGATTTTTTGATAAGAGAGCCGGATATAAAGTTTCGTGAAAATATTTGTGGCAGCTATCGTTTACACAAGAAATCGACCACTGACATACGACAGACGGACATCACTCTAAAAATAGTCAAAATGCGTTTAGGAGGTCTTAGCACATATTGTCCTCAAAATCACGAATTCGAAAATTTTCGTGAAAACAATACTTTTTCTGTGCTATATTTATTACATAGTATGAGACGTCAAAATGTCGTCATATATATCGTATTGTCAAAATATCGTCAAATTTTGACAAGAATACATGCTTTTAGGGATCTCTGTAGGTCCTATTCTTAATCAGGTACGACTCAAAGAGCAAAAAAGCTAACCGAACATAGGCTGCGCCACGGAGAGTGCTTCAGCACCCCTATTATAAGTTGCCCAAACACTCCTTTTTACTTAACAACTGTCCCTTATTCCCACAGTTTTCAGTTTCTCCCTCTCTTTTTACTTTCCTTATATACATATAATGTATAAGGAAAGTATTGTGACGGGGTCGAAAATTCGAATTCGAGTTTTCGACGGGAGGGCACGTTTCAAGCATCCCTGATCACTAATCGAACATTTTTGAGGTGATGTGTGTGTGTGTCAATGAGTCTGTGGAGACGATATCTCACGAACAAATGGAGCGATTCGAATGAAATTTGGCACAAAAATTACAATCCGTAAATACTAGACGCCTATTGTTTTTAAACGCAATCGAATGTTCAGAATCCCCCTAAATTTTCGAGTGAAATTTTGAAAAATTCATCAAAAAATTAAAACCTTTAATAAAGTTTACATAAATAAACATTTCTTATGTAATTTTTAGTTAGAAAACGATTGACATGAACTTTAGAACGCTAGCATGAACCGTTCTTGAGATAGTGTGTGTGTGTGTGTGGGGGGGGGGGGCGAGTACCTCCGGGGTGTCCTCACCCCCCCCCTCGGAGATATGTATGCCTGAAAGAAACACTGCTTCACATGTGTAAGTCCATTCAAAGTCCGGCTTTTTGCTGCTTAAATAAATTATCAGAAAAACAAAGGTTTAGGAGGGACTTGTTTGGAGCCCCATAAAACTTTGGGACGCTGCTACTCTTAATTATTGACAAATCCTTAAATGTGAGGTACTTTGATTCCTATACCGTACCATTGATCACAAACTCTGGATCCTTGTTGTCTTCTAGTTTCAGAAAGTACGGCAAGACGTCCTTGTAGCTCCATCCAGTTGCACCTTCTGCTGCCCATCTGTCGTAGTTCTTCATGTTACCTCTTATGTATATCATGTCCTGCAAGACGCTGGACCCTCCGATTGTTTTGCCAAGAGGCAGATTCATTTGCTATTGAAGATAATGATTGTTAGAAAAATATATGGATAGAAGTATGTGATGTGATAATGATTTTCACTAGAAAAAATAACTGTAGTTTTGAAATTTGGAATTAATAGAATGCACTGAAATTTTTTATGAACAAGAGCCGTTCTTTAAGTAATTATAAGAACTGTTTTTAAACCGAACACGAACAGTTCTTTAAACCGAACAAAAACAGTTCTTTAAATCGAACAAAAACAGTTCTTTAAACCGATCAAGAATAGCTCTTTTAACTAGAATAGTTCTTTGAACCGAACAAAACGTGTTTATTTTAACAAAAACAGTTCTTTAACAAAAACAGTTTTTTTAAACCGAACAAGAACAGTTGTTCAAACAAAAAGTTCTTTTAACTGAATTGATCAAAGTCAAATAATAAAGCATGGTATTACGAACACATGAAATGCTTTTGCCTCATATTGACTTCATGTAAGGAGAAAACACTTCTACAGGCAACCATTGATACTATTTAAAAGTAGGGTTTTCAGAATTTGACGGCTTATCAGGGCAGGGTTGCAATATTTGTTGAAATATCCCCAACTTAACGACTTTTGACGAGTTTTTTAATCCACTAGAACTTTTTCGAAATATCGACTGGTTTTGGAGATAGTTTCTAGAAATTTATTTGGAGAGTATGTGAGGAAGTCACCGCTCAGTGGGAGAAAATGGACCTGATATAAGCTAAACTGAATTGTGAGATATATCAGTGTTTTAAGAATAGTATAGGTTGTTTTGTAAATTAGTGAAGTTTATTTAATTGCTGTTTTATTGCATCTGACAGTTGTTTAGTAACTTGCAAAATAGTTATCAAGCTATTCGCTGTGTATTATTCCTGTTTACGCTTAATTAGTGCTTTTAAATAAACGCTTTAGTTATCCAGAAATTTGGATTCATCCTTGTATTCTGAGAGTACACCCACGTTTCTCGAGGATACAACAATAGTGATATTGTATAATGTACCTATTTATAAAAAATTACCTGAACTACCAAGTAAGACAATAATAATAACTATAATAAATTTAGAATGCCTTTTGGAAAAATTGGCAGATAGGAATGAATAATTCAACTCAAATTTATTATTCGCTAAAACCTCATTAATGAAAAAAAGAGAAAAAGAAGTGGAAAATAGATACAATGTTGAAAAATTATATTCCATTGTCTAACGGGGCTAGATTTTTAATACTTTATGTAAGTTTACTAATATATATTTGTGAAATTTTATAAAATTTACGATGCGTTTTAAAACGGCACCATGTGAAATTGGCCATCGCAACTTTGCTCAACTTAAGCCCCCTTAATCATATTTTCATTTAAATCCGGCTGCGCGGTAAAACTGGCTTTGTTAGACATTACATATTTTCATAAAATAGCAAACCACAACAAATTCACTTATTGACTATTTAATTATTGACTAATTATTATTGAATATTTTGTCGAAGAGAGCTAACTTCAATCCATCAGTATATATTTAAAATTTTCCACTTCAGACCGCCGACAGACATCAGAGATTTTTCTTTTCTTAAGTAAGATTATTTCCTGAACAAACGTTTGCTTTATGTATAATAGCACCACGAATTTCCTCCTTGGTTACAGAGGGAGAGTTACTACTATTAAAATTTTACTTTTTATTACAGAACGTATTTATTTTTATTATATAATATATTTTATTATATAATGTTATTATATAATGTAATGTTTATTATATAATGTATTTACTTTTTATTATATAATGTAATTTATTATATAATGGCGATTTTTATTTTAAATGTTGCCAAATTAACGAAAACCTCGCCAAATGGATAAAAATGACGCTAAATCAATGAAAATGACGACTCATTGAAGAAATTCAATATCTTGCAAAGAATATATCTACTATAAAAATAATCTTTTTTTTTACTGTAAAAGTAGTAAATTCATTGCATTATATAAGGAAAGTCATGTGTTGCCCACATCAGAATTTTTAGCATATAATGAATCTCATATTTTTAATGAACATTTAAATTTTCTTGAACTACTTACTCTATTATTCAATAATCTCGATGAGTACTTTTGTGGTGTACTCAAATAGCCCCAATTGATGTCTGACAACCAGAAGGTCCTTGTTATGGCAGGTATCTCTGTCAGCAGGGGCGGGGGTTTGCCAGCTTCTAACAACAGAACGCTGACACAAGGTATTTCTGACAAACGGCTGGCAACGACAGAACCTGCGGATCCGGCACCAACTGTAAATATTTAAACAAGAAAGATCCATCATGCATCAGAGATTATGAAACACTTTTCAACTTAAATGCAACTTTATTAAATATCTCTAAAATGCGATATATTAAGCGCTGATATATTTTAAATACTACAACAATTTATTATATTTGAAAACTTAAAACTTCATAAAAAAAATGAACCTTATTAAAATGACGTCATCGAAATATTATATGTCGTCTGGCTCTCTCTATAAAAAAGCAATGAATATTTAAATTATATCACTTTTATTTCAGACTCCAGAGCTAAATCATTTTGCCTGAAAAAAAATTCAGCAATTCCTATACAACTGATCTTACAATCACTTGTGTTACATTCTGCATCCATTAAAATTAGGCTTCGTTGTCAAAATAATCAAAGTTTGATGATCATTTAAACTCAAAAATATTGTAATTGCGTTTTCACAGAATATAGATGTTCAGAAGATACACAAAAATAAAGCGGTTTCAGGACGGATGAACACTGAATATAAATTTAAAAGAACTTTAAAAATCACGATTTTTATTCCGGGAAAAAAGATGGATGCCCTATTTTATTTTGAAGTGGGTCACGTAATCTCATCATATAATATAGGTGTCATTATTATTTTAATTTTTATTTAAAAAACAACCGCTGCTGAATTTTTTTTGCTGAATATTTTGCTGAATTTTTTTTATATATTTTATGGGATAATTTGAATATTTCCTAAATTTTTCAAAACAATTTACGAATTTTAACTCCGCTTAAAAAATGTTTGAAAAATGAGGTCCCATAGGGTTCAATGTATTTCATTTTTTTCAACCCGGGTTCAATCCAAAACTAACCGGGTGATATTATTCATTTACATTCCTGTATGTCCCACAGACCGTCTCAACAACATACTAAAATTTCATTTCAATAAAGTGATTTTTACGGCAGTTATCGTGCGAACGGACAGACAGACAAAATATAAAAAGTCATAAACACTTTTCAACTATGTTGGAAAGTGCTAAAAAGTTAATTTAACATCCAACTGTTGGGAAACATAATCTTGAAGGGAAACAATTTTTAATGAAAACAACTAGAAAAAAAAATCGTCGGTGGCTCCAGTCCAATGGATCCGAAATGGTTTTGAGAGAATAACATTTCGTAAAATAAAATTCCAATAAAGTTCAATAAATTTATTCGATTTTTTTCAGACTCATTTGTTTCGTTTACAGGCTTTCAAAGCGATACAAATGAGTCGCTAACTATCTATAAGCAAATAGTACTTTTAGTTTTCGCTTCGATTTTGTCCGGATGCTTCGACTTTTATCGAATTATTTTACTAACTTCCTTGTATATAAATTAAATAAATAAAACTTATACAATATATTTAACGATATTTTGCATTTAATTTAATTTATAAACTTACGTGGCGGCACATAAATACGTACTTGAATACGTACATGAATACTTATATATTTTCACTAATCTGTTCAATCTTATCTTCATCAATCATTAAATATATTTAGAATCCCTAAGATAACTTAATCTCCTCATCTCATTTTTGTTTTGAAGCACAACAAAATGTCTCGTGTTAGTGTATCAATATTTTACCAAGGAAATAAACACATTGAGCTGCAACACTCTGGACGTTTTAAATATTACGGCATTTGCACCCACTGGAAATCTGAAGTTAAATTGCTAAAATATCGAAATTATAACCACTATACTTCGAAAACTAAGAGCTCGATCCAAAATCCAATTATATACACTTGTAAGGCTTTCAAATAGTTACCCATTCTTGTTTACTTTTCATAGTTAGCATTTTTAGATTTTGAGATATAATCGTTACAAACTTGAAAAATGGGAAGATGTCAATCTTCTTCAACTTTGACAAGACGACGACTCGATAGCTATAGGAGCTTTTTAAAAAAATAAATATAGATTTTGAAACTAAATTTCCTGTTGTACTTTTGTCACTTACTATTTATATCTATTTTCTTATAGTTTCGAAAATATTTCGAGTGAAAAAAAACTCGTTCGGAAAGATTCTTTTCAAAGTTTTTTTTCCCTCAAAATAGTTCAAAAGATTAAAATATTGAAATTTATTTTCGATATTCATAACGCTCCAATTTTGCTATGGATGCCCCAAGCATAGATGTTATTCACACAAAAAGAAACAAAAACAATGCTTTTGTAAATAGAATATGGCAATATGTCATTTAAGCAATGTAATGGAAAATAACATTTAAGTGTTATATTAACTTCAATCATCTAACTGCATAAAATTGAATATTTTTTGTGCTTATCTTTCAGTGATCCAATAATTAAAGAGAAGTTTGCAAAAATTCGCAATTTTGGGCATAAAAAGTCAAAAGTGACAATGCTTCACTTACCTATAATGTAATCGTATTCAGTTTTAATCGACTTTGCAGTTCTGGGCGAATGCTTCTGCCTTGTGAGGGAAAGCAGGAGCATTGGCAACAGGGCGATGCCCGACAAAGGCGTCTTGTATGACTTTTCTGCAGAGATATTGAAGACCATCTGTAATTAGAAAAAGAAAATTCAACCATTTTGAAAATAACCAAACACTTGCTTTGGTCACTACCCAAGGACTACAGTTTTGTCACTCGTATGCAGTGGGCAGTCGGTGAGATGATCGAAGAGAACAAAACCTTTATTAGAAAGGAATTTGACATTTTTCTTGTGGAAGTTTTAAAATATATACTCTATTGCGAATAATATATGCACCCATAAAAAATTGAGCTACAATCGCGATATTTGGCATGCAAATGTCGTTTTAAGAGTTCTGCAAGTGATCAAACTATCGGCCCCAATGATATCACAGGACTCATGCAACGCGCATGTGAACGAGGCATCGTATAGCATTTAAAACGTTGTGTCCCTCAAGGTCAATTGGAACTGGATTTTTTGCTTTGATAGTGCACGTTGTGTACAAAGATGCCTCTGAGACGTACTCGACGGCGATATGAACAATTACCGGATTTAGAGAGCTGTGCTTCTGCCTTGTGAGGGAAAGCAGAAGCATTGGCAACAAGGAAATGCCCGACAAAGGCGTCTTGTGTGCCTTTTCTACAGCAATATTGAAAACCATCTGCAATCAGATAAAGAACATTAAAATAATTTGGATTATAACCAAAAAGTTGCTTTGGTTACCACCCTAGGACCACAGTTTTGTCACTCGTATGCAATGGGTAGGCGACGGGAGCAAAACTGTTTTGAGAAAGGATTTTGAAATTTTTCTTGCAGAAATTCTAACATATATTTTCAAACAGTGTATTACAGAACGTCCTTTGAGCCCTGTCCACAGTAGGCAAAATTGTAGGTAAATTTAAAATAACTGAGTTAAAAGTAGCATAAAATACAAAATTAAATACTATGGATCGATTTCGAAGGCAGCATTCTTCGTCAGGACACACAAAAAGAGCAACTGTCACTCTTCAGAGAAGGATCGGCGACGGATATAAGAACAGTAAACGTGATAGAATCAGGGAAAGTGTGTTTCCGACGTCTGGAGAAGAAAAAAAATTGATGTTGGTAGCACATGGCTTTATATAATGTGATTAATTTACTTCTTCCACAATACATTAATGATGTATAAGATCTACGGCAGAATGTTTTTAATGTTGAATTATACATTTGCCACTTTTCTGGATGACAACATGTTAAAGTACCCAATTTTGAAGTACCCAATGAACTTATATTTTGCGCAAAGATCAAACATTTTTACATCCCTATGACAGATGTATCTCAAACCACAGAATCAGATCCAAAAATATCTTTTCGTCTAACTGTTTAATGTCAAACTTGTAACAACGATGTGTGAATTAATTTTAACGATATTTTATATTAATTAACGATATTTTGTCAAACTGGGATAAAATAACGTCGAGTTGGCAATATTTTGCTAAATGAGTCTCCAAGTTCGCCAAATTGATCTTCAAATGTTACAAATAAACGGAGAGTAGAGCATTTCTTATACACTGGCTTCCAAAAGTTAAGTAAGGACAGTAAAATCAACAAAAATGGAAAAGTAAAGCTTTGATTAATTCAAAATTGTACATGAAGGTAGCAAATGTGTTTCTGCATTAGAAAACAAGAATTATGTACAAAGATGAAAAAAAAAATTACTTTTCGTAAGTTATATGATGACGTCACATTTAGGTCATTAACAAAATGATATTTAAAGACAAACAAACCAAACAAAACTTACATTAATATGGTATGTGACCATCCCGGACCTTCACACAAACTTTGCTAGGATTTTCCATGCTTTCAATGAGATGATCAACCATCGCAGATGCGAGCAATGGCGATTCCTCCAATAGGGCAGTTTCCAACTCTCTGAGACTGACTGGAGGCGGTAAAGGTGCAGAGACAGCACGCCCGAGGACATCCCAAAGGTTTTCAATGGGATTAAGATAGGAGGAAAACGTCGGCTACTCCATACGAGAAATACTCTCACTTTCCAGGTATTCGTCAACGATGTTAGCTCGATGGGGACGGGCATTATAGTCCATAAGGAGGAAATCAGGACCAACTGCTGCGGCGTAGAGTCTCGCAATGGGGTCTGGGACTGTATCCCGATCCCGCCCAGCCGTCACAGAACCGCCTTTAAAGATGTGCAGTTCTGTGCGATATTCCATTGAAATTCCATCCCACACCATGAAGCTGCCACCTCTGAATGTGTGATGTTCGATGATGTTCTTGACCTGATTGCGTGTGCCTCGTTCTTTCTAGACCCTTATACGCTTATCATCTGATTCCAGGGCAAATCTGGACTCGTCCGTGAACAGGACGTTGCACCAATCTGAGACAGTCCAATTGACATGTTGACGACACCACTTTAATCTTTCCCCTCTGGCTTGGACGGTTAGTGGAACGCAAAAACGTGGTACTCTGGCGTACAGCCCCTTCACGTGGACCCTTCGGAGCACAGTACTGGCAGATATTGTCTTACCAAGTGCCGCTGCAACTATGTATGTAACAGTTGTGGAGGTCACTCGTCGATTCCGTTTGGTTACTATAGCAATATACCGATCATCATAGGGGGTGGTAACCCTTGAACGACCGGGCACAGGTCTCCGGACAACTGTTTGACTTGTTTGGAATTGTTTCCATAATCGAGATATTGCCGAATGATCAACGTCAAAGAAAATAGCGACATCTTTGATTTACCCTGTCCTGCTTCAATGCGTCCGACAGCATGCCAGTGCTCACTATCTGCCATTCGTCATCTTTCAGCCATAGAAACACGAATAGCATCAAAAATAATCCTACAAAAGTTATAAACACTTCGTATCAGCATTTAAGTGCATCTTCTTAAACCCTTCAGAATGCCGGAGTCTTCAACGACTGTCTAATTAGCATATATCAGGACAGTCAATCGCGATCGTCTGTAACATACGATATTTGCATACTGCCATCTACATCCTCAGCGATTTTCAGCTACTCAAATTCAAATACGCATGCGAAAAATGAAAATTTGCATTCTGTGCTTAACTTCTGGAAGTGAGTGTATATAAATAACATACAAAGTAGTATTATACTATGTATGTAGAGAAAGTAAAAGAAAAAAATTGAGAAAATTTTGATATGAAAAATGATTTAAAATCACATGAAATTAGTAAAAAAAAAAAAAAAAAAATTCTGACATAACATAATTCTATCCTAAATAACAAGCCTAACCTAAATTCTAACATAATTTTGTTGATAAATACGTTGGTGCAATCTACAGCAATAAATATTAACTTACCTTCCACGTCTATATCGAATACTGGTGGTGCGATCCGACTAAACGACCCGCACTTCCTTTGCAGATTACACGCTTTCTTAACTTTGGTATTAGAAAACGAAGTTGCCAAGTAACAAAGTTATTACACGCTAATCCTTATGATTTGCATTTCCGCCAGCTTTCGCTATGGTTGATATTAGGTACTATTCGTCGAGGTGGAAGAGTTTAATGACGGAAGTCTTACGCTAGTTTTATTGGGAATTGTAGGTGATTTATTATGTCACAGGCCGACACGATTTTTGCTGACTTACAGCTGAGGGTTGATTTTATGGTATTGTGATAGGCTGAAATCAAAAATCATATTAGTTTTCGCGTATCGCATCGCGTTTTTTCTCTGAAGTACTTTGAATCTCCAAAAATGTGCAAAAAGTGGGTACTTTGCGTAAATGGTTTAAGGTAAACAAACGGTGTTCAGAATTGTTTGATAAATAAGTTTGAAAAATGTAATAATGACTAACAGACAAATATAGTAATTACATTAACGTAGTTGTAGTATAACATTTTTTTCGGTGACTTTCAAAGATGTTCTTCTGAGTCCAACGTTTGTCCTTGTATCAACTATCCCAGAGACACAAAAAACAGGGACATTTTTATTAGCAAATCATCAACTTATCAGCAAATCCCGTATGAATAGCGGGATCAAAAGTTTGATTCATATAACATTATAGCAAAAAACACGGAATGCGATATTTCAAAATTTGACGTGAGCTAAATAATTTTGCGTCAAAAATATTCAGCAATTCTTATACAACTCATCTTACAGCTGATTTGTTTACATTCTGCACACATTAAAATTAGGCTTCGTTGTAAAAATTTAGTTTGATGGTCATTTAAACTCAAAAATATTGTAATTGCTTTGGCGCAGAATATAGATGCACAGAAAATACTCAAAATTAAAGCGGGTTTAGAACGGATACAACATTAAATATAAATTTAAAGAACTTTAGAAATGACGATTTTGACATTGGAAAAAAAAGATGGATGCCGTATTTTATTTTGAAGTGAGTCACGTGATCTCTTCATATAATATAGGTGTTATTATTTAAATTTTTATTTAAAAAAATCTACCGAACTTATTTTGTTAACATTTTTTTTCTATATTTGAGATAATTTGAATATTTCCTAAAAATTTCAAAGCATTTTGTGAATTTTAACTTTTCTTAAAAAATGTTTGAAAAATTAGGTCCTATAGGGTACAATGTATTTCACTTTTCCAACCCGGGTTGAATCCAAAACTAATTGGGTGATATTATTTATTTTCATTCATATATGTCCCACAGACCGTCTGAACAATATACTAAAATTTCATTTTGATAAAGTCATTTTTACGGCAGTTATCGTGCTAACGGACAGACAGAATGAACAAAGTCATAAACACTTTTCAACTATGTTGGAAAGTGTTAGAAACACCTGCTGCAAAACGCCTGCTCTCACTTTTTGGATAAAGTTTATAATGACATGTAAATTCTGCCAATGACAACTGATTAGCCTTTCCACCTTTTTTCACCATCTCATTTAAACTGGTTTGCCAGTTTCACCACTATCTCAAAAGGTGGTTAAACAGGAAATTTGTTTTCTGGATACAGTATTTTGACATTCCTTTCTGCTGATTTGCTGGACGCAAGTCTTGTCTTAAAATTTTATTTTGAGAAAAGTATAAGATATAAAAGTTTTTTTTGAAAAAAAAAGTTTGTCAGCAATGCCTTAGGTTGAAGGTAGTGAAAAAAAAAAACAGCTTATTGAATGGACTATGGTGGTTGAAACAGATAACAAATGTCAAATGACCTGTAAGTTTTGTGGCTGTCAAGGCCTGACTAAGCCATTGTGGGGTCCAGAGCCTGGTGTCAATTGGGGATCCCTATAATCTCACTGCATACCAAATACATGTAAGAAAGCATTACTAAGTAAAATTTGAAATTTTAAGACCACTGTCCCGAAGGCACTTTTTATTTAAAAATGAAACTTTAAAAGATGTATAATATTTAAAACTATTAGCATATTTTCAATATTTAAAATAAAAACTAACATTATCAGTTTATTTTATTCAAATAATTAAATAAATAATTATTTCTGATTAAAATGTTTTAATACATACAAAATTTAGGACCCCCTAAAAGTTGGGGGCCCAGGACCGCGGCCTCAGAGGTCCGTGCGTTAATCAGGCCCTGGTGGTGGTATAGTTACTGCAAAAGGGGAGAGGATCTGTGCTCATGTGAATAAATGCAAGAAATCTGAAGCTTATTTACTGTGTTCAACATCAAATGGTGATGTTGGTGAATCTTCGTTCAGTAAAGATTCATTTCATTGAAAAGAAAGCAACTACTTGAAGATGGTGTTCCTGCATGCAAAAATTCTAATACTGTTTTGGAAGGTGAAATCTGAAGCTCATTTAATGCGCTCAACATCAAATATTGATGGTGATGTTGATGAATCTTCATTCAGTAAAGAGACATCCACTTCATTGAAAAGAAAGCAACTACTTGAAGATGGTGTTTCTGCATGCAAACATTGTAATGATGTTTTGGAAGGTGAAACTGTAGAAAAATTAAAACCCAACCATCAAATATTAATGGGTCAATTTTACCATCAAAACAAATAACCATCAGATGTCAATTCTTAATAAGAAAGCATCAAAATTCCTCCATGTAAATAATATATCTTTCAATATTGCTGATAGTTATACATTTAGAGAGATGATAAATCCGTTGCGTCCAGATTATGCCCTTCCTAATAGAAAGAGATTAGCTGGATAATTATTAGATGAGGCTGATAAATCAGTCGATCTGTTAATGGAAGAGGAATTAAAAAATGCCACTATTAAACTGATGTTAGATGGTTGGTCAAATACAGATGTTGAATCGATAATTGCAGTAAGTATCCACACTGGTAAAACACAAATTTCTTGAATGCTATAGAATGTGGATTGCAAAAGGAAACATCAGAATTCGTTGCAGAAATAGCTCACAGGGCTATGATAAATAACGTGCAGCAAAAGTATTAAAAAAGTGTTTTTAACACTTTACAACATAGATGAAAAGTGTTTATGACTTTGTTCATTCTGTCTGTCTGTCTGTCCGTTAGCGCGATAACTGCCGTAAAAATGACTTTATCAAAATGAAATTTTAGTATGTGTTTTAGACGGTCTGTGGGACCTATGGGAATATAAATGAATAATGTCACCCAATTAGTTTTGGATTGAACTCGGGTGGAAAAATGAAATACATCGAACCCTATGGGACCTAATTTAGCATTTTTTAAACGAATTTAAAATTCACAAATTGCTTCGAAAATTTTAGGAAATATTCAAATTATCCCATAAAATATATAAAAAAAATTTCAGTAAAATATGTTACGTAAATTTTTAAATAAAAATTATTTAATATTGGGAGAAAAATAAATTCAATTAAATTCTGACTCTTGCTATAACGTCCAAAAAGGAAAAAGAGATATATTGTATAATTAATATCTTTCCAAAAGTTCCAATTATTTTATATATAAGAGAGAATTCACATTTTAAAATAAATATGGTAGATAACAATTTTTCAAATTTTTAATTAAAATAAATTATTATAGTATTATGATGAATGAAACGATTGGAAAAATGTTTGTGAATGAAATGCTGCTTTTATAGAGAGGCGATTTATATTTCGATGACGTCATTTGAATAAAGTTCATTTGTTTTCGATGAAGTTTTCAAATATAATAAATTATTATAGTATTATGATAATTTTAAAATATTACCAAGGAATGTATCGCATTTTAAAGACGTTTACACCAGGCAATTTATATTTCAATGCCGTCATTTGAATGAAGTTCATTTTCTTCGATGAAGTTTTTAAATATAATAAATTAATGTAGTATTGTGATAATTTTAAAAATATTACCGAGCAATGTATCGCATTTTAGAGATGTTTATACAAAATTGCATTGAAGTTGGAAAGTGTTTCATAATCAATGCTTTATGCATGATTGATCTTTCTTGTTGCACTCTGTAGTGATAATGAGGAAGAAGATGAGAAAGTTTCGTGATCTAATTTCCCCAAATCATTCCCACATCCTTGCTTTTGGCTATTCAGTTCATTACATGAATCTCCTTATCAAAGAAATGACCCCTAAAAATGTGATCAAATATGTAGTAGAAATTCAAATAATTTTCATATTCCATCATAGACCTGGGTGGCTCAGAGGGAAAGATGGGCGAAAGCCACAATTGTCTAATGAAACAAGGTGGAATTCTGAAGAAGCCTGCCTTTCTTCATTCATTTATAATTATCAAAAGTATGTAGAAATATCAATTGAACATAATGAAGGAATTGGAAAAAATATTTTTACGTTTTTAGATAATAAAGGATTATATCGAGAATGTATGAATTTGCACTTTGACGATAAGAGCTTGCAATTTTGTCCTAGTAACTCAATGGTAGAACTTCTGCTGGCCGGTTTGGAGATCCAGGGTTTGATTTCCGGTTGGGGCAGCAAGGTTCTTTACATTAGTGCCCGAACAAATCAACCCTGGATGCTAGTGAAAAGATATCGGAGATCTGAAGACCCCAGACCGTGAGACTCACATATTGGGTTTAGAGTAGCTAGCTGCACGGCCGGGAAAGGATACCTCCTGCACTCAGGAGGCACCCAAGGTCTACCATCCCGCCAAAAGAACATTTATTTTGATCTAAAAAAATAACAATTGATGAAAAATAGTGTGATTAAACAGACAGTTTTACACTATATTTGAACTTGACAAGTACGTCCATTTTTCAAAAATGGGAAAAGGCTTATTGCGAATATAGATAAAAAGATCATTGAAAAATAAAATTTAGAGTGAGGTATAATAACTTAATGAAAAATAGATTAAAATTAAAGAAAATAATAAAATTTTAAATGTAAAATTTAGAAAATATATAAAAAGAAAATATATGAAAAGGAAAAAAAATAAGCATATGAAAAACAAAAACAGAAATTTAGAATAAAATTCAGAAAAGAAAAATGAGAAAAAATACAAATAAAAAGGTCAAAAGAAAAAGAAAGATCCGAGAAAATAAGAACAGTTAACATAACTTATTCTCTTCTTTTTTTTTTAAAGAAAAAGTGGAGGGAACACAATAAGTTCATATAAGTTAATAAGAATGCAATAAAGGGATCCATTGATCCAAATTAATTGAGAGCAGAATCTACTCATAAGCTTAAGTCATTTTATTAGAAATTTCCATGGCAACAAGAATACAGTTTTTAATTTTATCTACTGAAGAGGGATTTGAACGAACTTTACAGAACTAAATTAGTTTATTAGAGGGGGAGAGTTTGCAGAGATGAAAATTTTTAGAAAAAGGACAATCAAAAATGTATTGCTCAACGTCACCAAATTTATTGCAAATACAGTTAGAGGTGGATTTAATTTTGAAAAAGTATAGGTAATCAAGAAAGGGACCATGACTAGTTAGAAAGTAAATGAGGTATTTATTAAAAATTTGTAAATTAGGATTCACGATAGGGAAGTAAAACAGGATTCTAGCCGGATCACCAGTCCTGGTGGAAATATAATCATTAAGATAATTTTACCAAAGATTAAGGGTATGAGATTTACAAAATTTTGAGAGGAGCGAATAAGGAAAGGGAATAGTAAGAGGGGAACCAGAGATAGCAGCAATTTTGGCACGGTAATCAGTAATTTCAGGATGTCGGAGGTCTGAAAGTGACCCTAGTGCGACTAGTACAGATTCGTTGGACTCTGAAAGATTGATCGCTGATTTCAAATTGAGAGGACAACGTCCACGAAGGATACTGATCTGGGTAAAAAATAGTAACAAGAGGCTAACCTGTGGTAAAACATAACAGGAGGTGATCTGTCTGATTGTCAGTTGTCCAGGCAATTTACAAAAAGATGAGTGTACTCTTGCACAGACATATGGCTAGATGTGTCGTGTCAGAAAGTAAAGAATTGCATTACGCACCGTTTAGAACAGACACTCATTCCATTCCATTTCATTTCCTGCCAAATATGACTGATTCTGCTCTAAGAGGAGAAATATTAACTAACGAACTTCTGCTGAACAATGGATTGGAAAACTGAATGCTGATTTCGATATTGCACTACAGATGTTCCAAATAAAAGAGACTCATACTTCTATTCAGAATTAATGTGTTCACAAAATATGATAGAGTCAATTCATGCAAAAAAGAAAAAGAAAATGGTGGAAAATCATGCACTATAAGGTGGAGAAGAATGTGGTTTTACATGCCAACTTTTCTAAATTTATGGAAGACCTGTATTCAATGACATCCACATCATCATCACTTGAGCGTATTTTTTCAACTTTCGGACTGGTTTGGTCAAAACTGAGAAATGAACAGGGATGCGAAAAGCAAAAAAAAAAAAAAAAAAAAGAAAAAAAAAAAGAAAAGAAAAAGTGGAAGTATATAGATCCTTTAAATTAAAAGGTGTTACTGAAAATGATTGGTAATTGCAAGTTTAATAAAGTAAAATTGTAATAATGTACTAATTAAAATGTGAAGGAACAAATAATTAAGTATGTATTGTATAATTACTAATACATGCACATTAAAAGCTAGAATTTAAAGGAGTGTAGTGTTTGTTTAATAACAGCGTAATGTGGTTTTGATTTTAGATGCATCATAGCTAATTTGACTTAATGTTACGAATAATATTTAGAACGCGATGTGTTTTGATGATGTTTGTTGTCGAAGAAGAGGGGGAATGAATCCGCTGAATCATTCACTGAATCATTCACCTGCCACTGAATCTGCTTTACATTGCTACAGAAGACTGAAACACAAATGCCTGAACTTAAAAGAACAAACTCAAAACGAAAGCTGATCAAAAGAAACATTTTATTTTCACTCTGATACTGGTTGTGATACAAATGAACATGAAAATATGGAACATGAATGCATAAGAACGATGAGTGGACGCACGCTAGATATTTATATTTCCACTTCCGCTACTTATTTTAAGGTAGATAGGAATCCAACAAATCTTTTTCTGATTTGTTTTGAAAGTGTTTGTAATCCGTATCAAAAAGAGCTTGAAAATCCTGTAGTTCTGGCCAGCTATATTTTTCTTTTTTGGCACAATCTCCACTTTGAGAATCTTTCTGACACGTAATATTGGGGGAAGAATCTCCTAATCCGTCCCAATCTTTTTCCTGTGCACTTTTGTGGCAGTTAATAATGTAGTTGGAACCTTTTGTTTGGGCACAATCTCCTTTCTGTGTGTCTCTGTTGCAGTTAATTGTGGCCTTGATCATGTCGGACGCTTTTTCAGCCACCATAATAGTAGGTACGTTTGTGTTTCCGGATGGAATGGTTGGCATCACAGAGGCGTCCACGACTCTTAGTCCTCTGATGTTCTTGACTCTGTAAGGAAAAATATAGTGAATAATAAAGAAAACTTGAGCAACGCATTGAAGCACAAATAAAATAAAAAGGTAGCATTTAGCTGTTTCGTGGATACGCTGGAACCCCTTCGTCAATGTTAGAGAATCAACAATTTCTTCAAAAGACGAAAAGGGTCTTGAAAGACTTCCCTATTTTCCCCAAACCCTGGAGGGAAAATCGCATATCTGGACCCGTTAGGCTTTATCCCGTGGTCAATACTATAAATGTGCAAAGATACAGTCATCTAGGGGGGCTTCTGGTATTGGAGTATTTATAATTGCGCTATACAATTGGCTTGATTGCAAATAGAAAAAATTGAGTGAAAAAATTACAAAATATTTATTTGAAAAATGTTTCACCAAAATAAAACAGATTATGTAAGAATTTGAATATATCATTAGTCTCCTTAATCTTTTATAGCCTGAGGTCGTAATAGATATAATCCAATCAAAAATGCAATTCCGATAAAATTAATTTATATACACTTTTTTATTATTTAAATAAAAAAAAAATTACGGCTGTATTAACTCATTGGACTTAATGCCGTTGCTTAGCATAGCAACATATTTTTTTTTTCAAATATAAACTCATGGGGTTTAATTCCATTGCTTAACAACATGATATCATTTTTTTTTTCAAATAACTTTGCGGAACAAATATCGTCTGCAGAATGCTATCTCATGGAATGTTTAATATTCCGTTTTTAATTGATATCTCGACAACCCCTGGCCCTAGAAACTCGAAGCATAGATTAAATTTTAAGCGGAGCTATTCCAAGTCTACTCCGAAATTTTCTTCCGATTCGGAGCAACCGTTCTCCCGTGATGATGAGACAAACACACACAAATAAACAGACAGATTTTCAATTTTATTTATATAGATTTTTTGACTGTAGCCATTTGGACAGCACTTAGTTAAGCCCAAAATGGATAACTTTTTACTATCCGTCAACAAAGTATGAGATTACGAGAAATTAAAATATATTTGTTATCTTGTCCATATCTATCCATTATATTTTAAAAGTATATTTTATATAATAAATGATGTCGTGTTTGAATCCACAAAGCTGCGCCAAATTAGGCCGCTGTTAATTGAAATAGGTAGCGGCCAAGAGTTAGTGAATGGTACTTGTAAGACATAGTGCCGAAATTTGAAGTGCTTTTGTATGAAAACGTTCAATTTAAAATGCCATTCCAGTCTACCTTGTAAGTGGTATTTTTCTATTTCTGTAGAAAAATTCCGTATCTTATATGTTGTATTTCTTACATTTTCACATGCACCTATTCGATAAAAGCCTTTTTCACACTTAGCCGAAATAGTATTTGACACTCTATATAATACCTAGGTATTCTATGCAATGCCAAGGGAAAGTATGTAAAATATTAAAATAAAACAAACGTTTAATACTTTGCCTGCAAACGTCACTCATTCTATAGAACGCTTAGGCATTCAATTTGTGCAATGCCTGTTAGTCACACTTTGCCGGTAACATATATACATAGAGCAGACACACACACTTGCGTCACGCTAAAATAGGTTTTTCGTGTTCTAGAGTGCTCGAAACGTGTAGATCCGTTGAAAACTCGACTTCTGATTTTCGACACGCTTCCATTTCTTTCTCTATACCTTACATGTATTCAATAAGTAAAATGCACTCTGTGCAAAGGATAAAGAAAACTTGTGCAATGTATATAAGCACAAATAACACAGTGACGCAGCATGCAGCTGTTTCGAGGATTCGCTGGATTCCCTTTGCCCATGTAAGAGAACCGTCAGATTCGAAGTTCAAAACGGTTCTTCTTTTGAACTTCGGGTTCTCTTGCACTGACGAAGGGGACTCAGCGTATCCCCGAAACAGCTGTATGCTGTATTGTTGTATTATTTTTGCTTATATACGTTGTTCAGGCTTTCTTTACCATGTATTGTGGGGAAAGTAATAAAAGTTTAAGTGTATATTTGCGGGATCAATGTTTTGCTTATAACAAATTTTGGATATAACGAGAATGTTTTCGACGGACCCTTGAGCTTCCGCTGCAACCCGTCTCTATTGTACTATGTATTATATATAATATATATATATATATATATATATATATATATATATATATATATATATATATGCATTATATGCTGTAAAGAGAACCGGGAATCAAACCTTGAATCTTCGAACTGGTCAGCCGACGCTCTATGGATAAACTATTGAGACGAAATTGCTCTTATTGTCGAAGTTGACTCTACAATGTATATAGATATATATGTACTATGCATTATACAGGGTGTCCCAAAAACATTGACCCCGGCTTTTATTCCTTAAATATTGATCTTAGACATACATATTATATATTACAAAGTTGCGTAAAAGAGGTACAGAATTTTATAAAATCAATGAAAATTTTCAGGGGGATTAAATTTGAAGACATACAAAATTTAAATTTTTATACGGCCCCCGTACAAAAACATTTCCAATGTGTAAAATGTGCCCCATACACTCATAAGGTGATGTACAAAATTTCAGCATTTTATCATAAAAAAGTCCTAGAGATATGTTTAAAGAAATTTGGTGAGAGATTGATTGATCACACATTAAAATATAAATGTTTACAGCAAGAGTGCAAACGACGCAACGCAGAAATGCATCATAGGCAAATAATATCTGCCTCATATCTTTAATGGATCTTTGGCATGGATGGCAAACATTTTGAATAAGCTTTGTAATCTTTGTCTAAAGTTATTATTTCTACACAATGTAGATACTTTTGTACCAATAAATAGCAAAATTATTATTTATTTATGTAATCAGTGTTTTCTTTCGTAATTTATGTATGACCTCTGAAACGCGATCTGCCGACATGATTTTTCCCCTCTGAGAACCTATGTCGATGCATCAAAAAGTGGTTTAAGTCAGCATTTTTGTCTTCTCATATCTCTGGGATTTTTATGATAAAATGCTGAAATTTTGTACATCACCTTATTAGTGTATGGGGCACATTTTACTCATTGGAAATGTGTCTGTACGGGGGCCGTATAAAATTTTAAATTTTGTATTTCTTAAAATTTAATTTCCTTGAAAATTTTTATAGATTTCATAAAATTCTGTATCTTTTTTTACGCAACTTTGTAATTTATTATATATGTCTAAGATCAATATTTAAGGAATAAAAGCCGAAGTCAATGTTTTTGGGACACCTTGTATATGTACTATTTATTATATATATATATATATATATATACACTATGTATTATATATATATTTCAATGTCATTCCTTACCTCAGTTGCGGATCCACAACGGTTCTGGGGTCTTTCACGTCCCCCATTCTCGCTGTTCCAACTTGGTGGAATGCGCTGATGGAAAGAGCCTTCACCTGGCACCAGATGTATCTGTCCAAATTCTTGGCAAACTTCTCACAGCCAGGGATTAATGTCTCCAGTGGTCTAGACCCCACTCGTTGGCGCATCTCTGTGCTGTTACCAATGCGGAGACACACTTTTAAACCTGTTGGAGAAGACACGGTTAGAATATTGAAACAAAAGTATCTAAAAGTCTCCACTTTCGGGCCGACTCTACACCCTTTGGGTGAGTCGGACGGCCTGGGTACAAAGCTATTCCCAGAGACGAAATTGAAGAGGGGCTGGATTGAAATTCAAGGAGGGCTCAACAGTCTTAAGGGGACGGTGGACGTTGAAATGAGCAAAAATCGACAAAAAAAGTTTTTTTTTCAATATATAACATTGTTTTACACATTTAACCTTTTGCTTACGGGTGGGACAGCTTCCATCCCAAACGAAGAACCTCCCAAAAAGACAGGTATTTGATATACCCTATCCCAAACAGTTCGACTCCCCTTTGCAGACATTGGCGTCCATGGAAATCGCCGGCAGAAACATTGCACCTGCTCAATGTTTCTGCCGGTGATTTTAATCATAGGTGGTTTTCACAATACATTTATAAGGTACATAGGTTTTCTTCCGATAACAGCATAGTAAAAGTAAAACTTTTTGCCCAATATTTGATATTTCATTATTGGTTTTATGTTTGAATTAGTAAGATGTTATTATTCATCTGCAAGTCTTTTTTGTTAAAAAAAAACCGTAGTGTGTTAATCAATACATTATAAATGGTGTTTATTATGAAAACGGAAATATATTTTTTTTAAATCTATGTTTTGTTTATAATATCAATTTTAGATTTTTAAATACACTATTTATACGGTGAAATGTCAAAGGAATTATTAAAATTTAGTTATTCTTATCTCAACGGTGGAGCTAGGATTTTTAGGGCAAAGCTCCCTCTCCCACATAATCCCTGCCCCGTGTTACCGGTGTCTGAAGTACGTGCCGGAATATGGTTCTGGGTCTTTATTGGATAGTACTGGATATAGATCCTAGTACTGGATATAGTTCTGGATATAGCTTCTAGAACTGGATATAGCTTCTAGAACTGGATATAGCTTCCTAAAGTTAGGTGGCTGGGACAGCCATTGAACTCAAGAAATCAGTGATTGGACACCAACGTTTTCTAGATCACAAAAGTTCCGAAGTCTGCATTGGCATTTACCGGCCTTTCTGAGGGTGTCAGGTCCCATCCCTGCATAAGAAAGGTGATCGCCTGCATGGCTGGATGTTTGTAGAGGTTCAGAATACATTTTAAACTATGTTTTCCAGCTGTAGTAATGGCTGTTTTCCCGGGAACTTCTAGCAATCTTGTTCTCATAGTTTTTTGTGTAGTTGAGTTTACTGCTGTCCATTGTCAGATGGGAAATAAATGCAATTTTCCTATTATTTCGTTCTGAGTATAATGGTAACGTTTTCATGACTTAGTGCACCATGCATTTTTTGCGTCCCACTGTTGTGAAAGAATTCATTTTGCTGTAAACTATTGAAGTACATGCATTTCGGTGTCTTCGTTGGATTTTCAGTGCTGTATTTTGCGTTAGATTTGTCGCTTGCAGTATTTTGGTGCAAAAATTGTTGCATTTTCACATATTTTTGCATTTAAGACCTTCTTGTAATTACTACGAAAATTGAAGGATAGTTCAGTAGTTAAGGGACTGGGATTATATTCGGAGGCTCCCGAGTTCGATTCCAGGCTCTTTTAAAACTATCCCCGTGTTTACGCGGAGTATGGGTACGTTAAATCTTTGGATTCTAAAGTCCTTCCGAGAGGTTGGTTGCAGAGGAAGGACGGTACGGTTTCTGTGGATGTCGCCCCCACTGGGTTCCGGTCAAAATTGGGTGGCACTGTCTCGGCCATCCAAACAGATACCTTACATTTTCGGGTAGGTCAGGGGATCTGAGTAAATACAAAAGAATAAAATACACCTAGTATACAGGGATTGAGATTCTTTAGCTTTTTAGCTCTCTTCGGCACAGATTAACTGATGCATGCGACGGCAATAAGAAAACTAGCTATCCATCACAATTTTGCAAACTTTTATGGAGACCAATGGATTCAGTCTTACTACAAAACCGGCATCAAATTTCAGAAAGATATGCACTTAGCCATTGTAGCTCCATGCTGTCTTACGTAATCATTAGGAAATTAATAGAGAACACATACAACTTGTCTTGAAAATGGTAGACACGTTGCTGTTTCAGAATTTAGAGACTCCTGCAGAGTTGCGCTTGTAGTGAATGAGTTGCGGATTCAATGAACCGCGAAAAGTTACTGATGAAATAATGTGACAGCACTTAACTTTCCCTACAGACATAAATTCAATTTCTCTTTATTTATTAATCTTATAATTCTCTATATTTATTAATTGATAAGCATGCGTAATTTTTTATTTTAGATTTTTACGATTTTTGAAGGCCATTTCGCAAATAAGGCAGGTTGTTTTTTTACCGAATTGTACCAAAATCAAATCAGCATCTGTGCAACCCACAAGTGATTTATCTACCAAATTTTGTAAAAATTTATCCATTAATTTTTCAGCTAGAGTGGATACAGGCAATTTTTGCATACCATTTCGCAAAAGAAAAAAAAAGGCGGGTTCTTTTATCCCGAATTGTACCAAAAACTAATCACCACCAGGGTCATACAAAAAACTAATCAGCACGAGGGTCATACACAATTAACTTACCAAATTTTATAAAATTCGGTTCATCAGTTTTTGAGTTAGCGTGGATACATACATTGCACAAACAGACAGACACACACACACAAACGTCACGCTAAAAATAGTATTTTCGTGTTCTAGAGGTCTCAAAACGTGTAGATCCGTCGAAAACTCGAGTTGCGATATTCGGCATGATTCCAATACTTTCCCTATACATTACAATGTATTGCAGGGAAAGTAAAAATCTGATGTGGGCAGCAAATGACTTTCTCTGCATACTCATGTTCTCTTTATTTCTTCAATAATTCCTTAAATTGAGTCTAATTGCACAAAATAACAGTCATAATCATTTTAAATTGCATTGAACTTGCACTTTTAATTAAATTTTCGTAACTGGATTTATTTTCAAAGGTGGCGTAGCGAAACTGCGGAAGAACTAAAATATCTCGAGAACGGCTAGTCCTGGTGTAATGGGGTTGGTCTTATTCTTTTCATCGTTAAACAATACGTATAAAACAAGCATTTAATAGATATATTTGAGCATACGTAGTTTTTTACTTTAGATTTTAAAAATTTTTGCGGGCTATTTCGCAAAAAAAGCAGGTTATTATTTTCCAACTTGTACCAAAACCGAATCAGCACCAGGATATCTCACAGGTGACTTATCTACCAAATTTTCTAAAATTTGATCTATTAGTTCTTCATCTAGAGTGGATACAGGCAGTTTTTGGGGGTCATTTCGCAAAAAAAGACGGGTTATTTTATCCCGAATCGTACCAAAACGTAATCAGCACCAGGATCACACGCAGGCGACTTACCTACCAAATTTTATGAAATTTGGTCCATTAGTTTTTTTCAGTTAGAGAGTAACATACATTGCACAGACACACACACACACAGACGTTACGCTAAAAATAGTGTCTTCGAATTCTAGAGGTCTCAAAACGTGTAGATCCATCGAAAACTCGGCATGATTCCAATACTTCCCCTATACATTACCATGTATTGCAGGGAAAGTAAAAAAATATGCACCGTAATGAATAAACTGAAGGCAAACCGACACTTCAAAATTTCCCACACAGGCGGACTTAAAAATCTGTAGCAAACGCAGTTGAAGAATGAATAGAGCCATTCTGGTACATTTTGCTACAAGTATGTTTGCAGAAATATGCAAAATTAAAGCCAGGTAAAAAATAATTAAATATCAAACTAATAAAAGAAATGTGATGTAGACAGCACATGACTTTTCTTCATAATGCAAACACTTTCCTTCTTTCACTGCGAAACAATGATGCACAAGAAGTACGGCTCCAGGGCTGTAGTGTAGCAGGAGTCAGAGGCTAAGCCTCCCCTCCCCCCCTAAGATATATACTTAGCCCCTCCTGATAAAAATATTAAATATTTAGCAGTAATTTCATCCGACATGTCATCCAAATTTCTCATAAAAATTTCTTTATATATTTTTGTTTCATAAATTACTCTGTTTTAAAATTTATTTCGTTTGGCTGAATTTGTGGTTATACTGATAATCAATTTATTAAATTCAAAAATATTTAAAAATTAAGACAATAGTAAGTGGATACTTCTGTATTATTGCGGGGTTCACTGTTATACATTATAGAGTTAAAATTAACTGATAAGTAGTAAGAGTAAATATTAATCTTTAACTTGTATTGACTTCGGAAATTTTTTTCGATTCATTAACAGTTTTGCTACTAGTTAATGCCTATAGTAAAATAATTGTAATTATTATATATTAATATTGATCTATAGTAGCTATATGAATTTTCCTAATCAACTGCAAATATAAATATACAATTATTTGTTAAAAATTTATATGGATTGAAATATATAATAGTAACTATTATGGTTAATAAATGCTAATGATTAACCATGTTTTTTGGTTAGCCCCTCCTTCAAAACTGTTTAGCCCCCCCCCTTGAATTTTGTCTCTGGCTACGACCCTGTACAACACAATGTACGTTGAAAAGTACACTGACATTGTACACTTTTCTGGATGACAACATAAAGCATTATTTTAAAGTGCACTGATTAATGATTTGACAATAGAAAATATTACTAATATCTGCTAAGCAATGTACTTCATTATATTAAAATATGTTGATTATTAAATCATTAATTTGGCCTCATTTTCATGATTTCAACGTTATTTTTGCCAAATTGGCGATATTTTCCTCAATTTGGCCCCAAATGTGTCACCAAGGCCAGCAAGTTTATCGCGAAGTGTTACATTTTTGATGAATTCTTCATTTTTGTGTAACTTTTTGGATACATTTATTTAAAAAACGTGCAATATCTCGAGAACGGTTCAAGTTAGGGTTCTAAAGTTCATCTTTCATTTTAGAGTAAAAATTACGTATAAAATGATTATCTGTTTAACATTCTTGAATGCCCTGAATTTTTGATGATATTTTTCAAAATTTTTTCGAGAATTTGAAGGGTCTTCCAAACGTTTCATCACGGTTAAAACCAATAGGTCCCAGTATTTATGAATTATAGTAATCGTACAAAATTACTTTCGAATTGCTCCATTTGTTCGTGAGATTTCGTATCCACAGACTCACGCGCACACACGCACGCACGCACACACACACGCACTACCTCAAAATTGTTCGATTTGAATTAAGGGATATCTGAAACGTGCGCTTCCTTCGAAAACTCGAATTCGAATTTTTGACCCCGTCACAATTCTTTCCTATACATTATACCATATATATAGGGAAAATAATAATGCCAGACAAAAAATGTTTTTGCATTAAATTCTTTGTATGTGATAAGTAAACCACATTTAATTTGTCTATAATTAACTTACCCATTTTATAAATCATTTTTATTTAGCTCCCAAATTTTACTGATATCTCCTTCTCTCTTTTTTAACTTTAACCGATTTTTTTTGCGAAACCACCTTACGCTTGATCCATATTAACTTTGACGATCAAAACTCCACTAAGAGAAAGTAAAAATATCAGAGATCATACCATCTACTATACTTTTCATATCTCTAGGATCTTCGAAGAAGTTTGGATCCACGAGTGGGGGATCATAAGGGTCTGTGGATTGTAGTTTTACTGTGCCTCTACTTCTTGGCTGTAGAAGATAGGCTGCGCAGACGTACAAAGCGCTTGCTTCGTACGGAGCGAACATTTGTAAGTAGGCCTAGAAGGAATAAAAGATCATTAAGAAAATGTTTTAGAGTATATTGGTGAATAAACTATATTTGATGAGAATGCAGTTATAGTTTTAAGCGGCAGTGCTGATAAAGGCGCGACGTATGGTAATGCTTATTTCCGTTGTATTTCGGTGTTATTTCACCTGTAGAATAGTAGACCCGTTGTTGAAGGTGTTGCAACGAAAATATGTGTCCCTTGTTTAGGGACATAAGTTATATCCAAATATATTTTGAAGTTTACCTGTTAGGGTTTTGTAGGACGCATGCACTGTGTGAACTGTTCATATAGCACTGACCATAATCTTTTCAGTGCAGGCAACTGTTACTGTAGTCAACCCGAGGCGATGCTGGTGAAATTTAAGTGTTGACACTGCGAGCTGTCCGTGTTGCAATGCGAACTAGAAAAGTGATCATAATCTCTCCTGTACAGGCAAAAGTTACAGTAGCTGACCTGAGGATTTGATGATAAAACGAAACTTCAAAGACGGCAGGTCCTTGTGATACGGATTGCAAAAGGAATCGTTGCGTAGTTGCACAGCCGACACCGGTGAATGAAAGACTGTCGCACCCTTTCGCAGACTATTGGTCTGGTGTTGATCTCGTCCGCAGCAACAACGATTTTCGCGACGAAATCTTCCAAGGAATCCAGAGGTGTCTCATACATCAATGTTTTCATGTGTCCCTCGAAGAAGAAGTGCAGTAGATTAATGGTGTTATTACACAGGGCAATTTTTATTGCCAAACTTCCACAATTCCACCTGTCAATCATACTTTAGACCCCTCCTATTTAACAGGCCCCTTTTCTCCTATGCCGCCGATTTCATTCCAGAAAGCATTTAGTGTGTTTTCCGTATAATTTGAATCTTTTATATCCCAAAGCTGTCCGTAATTTGGTAAAAGTTCTATTATTATCTTAATAGCTTCAGATTTCAGCCCGGCAATGATACTTCAGGCTCCTCCTTTCCAACACGTCACTTCTCTCTAATCCCGCTGATTTCATTACAAGAAGCATTCTTTGGTGGGTTTTTTTCGTATAATTTGGATCTTTTATATCCCACAGGTGTCTGTAATTTAGTAAAAGTTCTATTATTTCTTTCCCATCTCCAGATTCTAACGTAGTTGAGCTGCTCCGATGTTCTTGCATTGCAGCCGACATCGCCATCTTGAATGCGAATGCGGAGGAATGGCGGAGCGGAGTGACGTCCAAGCTTATCATCCGCTCATAAATTGAGCAATTTTTATTGTCGGGTACTAAAGAATTGTGGCAATTCGGCGGTAAGATTTCATCCCATTGACATGTGTGGTGTTGCTGAAAAACTGCTCGAAAGAATTGCTCTGTGTAATAACACCATTCGGGGTGTGAAGGCCAAACTACAGGTCCACCATGTCCAATCCATTGCCCGGACTATGTAGAAAGTATCGGATCAACGTGGATGCGTAATTTAACTCTTTTTTGGCACTATGAGTGAAATGTGGCCCTAGGTTCCATTGCAAATATTGTTCATCTTGATTTGTATTATCATGCCTTTATTTCTGTTCATCGAGTTTACGCTATATACTTTTGCAAGGTATAGGTGGGGGTATATCGCAGAGGTAGAGGTATTTACGAGGTACTATTGCGAGGACCCGCTCTCTAGAACTGAAACTAGTTTGTGAACTACAATCCTCTCAACGAATTTGAAACAGCAAGTTACGCAAAAGTTACGATATGCAATATGTATTACGTCGAGTCTTAAGTTAATAAAGGGTGCCACATTTGCGTCTGCTTCTGCGAAAATGAGAGCAAAGTTGGGAAAATCTATCCTAGGATTGGCAACTCCACTCCTCAGGAAAGCTGTTGCTGCGATTAATTCATTGGAGGCCAATGGTCCTGTAAGAAAAAATGACAGAATTACTAGCGGAAATTAATAGTCTCCATAGATCAGCGAATAATGCCACCTGGAAAAACTATATATTTTTTTCGGCTGATTAGTGGGAGGTATAACTTTTTATTTTCCCTATATACATATTATAATGTATATAGAGAAAGTATTGTGACGGGGTCGAAAATTCGAATTCGAGCTTTCGATGGAAGGGCACGTTTCAAGCATTCCTGAACTCAAATCGAACGTTTTTGAGGTAATGTGTGTGATGCGATATCTCACAAACGAATGGCGGGTTTCGAACGAAATTTGGTATAAATATTACAGTCAGTTAATACTGGAACTCTATTGATTTTAACTTGGGTCTAATGTTTGGAAAAACTTCAAATTTTCGACAAAATTAAAAAAAAAAGGAATTAAAAAAATCAGACCTTTGAATAATGTTACGTAAATGATCATTGCAATTACTAATTACTGATAAATTGTAATTGCAATTAATCACGCGTTGCATTTAAAAATACCCCTAATGTTGGCCTTTCACAATTAGCAACGAGCGCTGAGGTAGAATCAACTAGCCAATAGGAAGACAAGGCGACCGAGTTTTCTCTTGAAGTTGAAAAAATCCCTCTTTTTCAATGTGTTCTCTTGTCTGGTCGATCTTGCGCCCAAACTCTTTGACGAAAGCAAGGCGTAAGAGAAAAGTCTTTCCTTAAGTTGGAGACAGTTTGGTATCAGTAATGCGGAATTATTTGGCTCATCTATGCGAATATATTCTGTTTTAAGGCCCTTTACACCTATAGCGCAATTCAAAATACCTGCTTCCGGCATTGAGTGTACTACCATAACTGTATTGAGAATTATTCTACTTCTTCAGAGAAAATAATGCTATGGAAATCTTAAATTTCAAATAATTCGAATTCTTATCAAGGAAATTATGAACCATAAAATTCCATAAATGTATGAACATGCATTTGTTGAGTTATCGTGTTCACCCACTTTCTTTCTCTCACACACAGAGAGAGGGGGGAAGAGGGAGAAAAATGGAGAGGGAGAGAGGGAGAGGGAAAGGGAGAGAGGGAGAGGGAGAAAAGTGAGAGAGAGGGAGAAAGAGAGAGGGAGAAAGAGAAAGAGAGAGGGGGAAGAGAGAAATAGAAAGAGAGAAAAAAAAGAGAGAAAGAGAAAAAGAGAGAGAGAAAGAGAAAAAGAGAGAGAGAGAAAGAGAAAAAAAGAGAGAGAGAAAGAGAAAAAAGAGAGAGAGAAAGAGAAAAAAGAGAGAGAGAAAGAGAGCTCTCACACACAGAGAGAGGGGGAGAGGGAGAAAAAGAGAGAGGTAGGGGGAGAGAGGGAGAGGGAGAAAAAAGGGAGAGAGAGGGAGAGAGAAAACGAGAGAGGGGGAAGAGAGAAAGAAGCGAGAGAGAGAAAGAGAAAGAGCGAGAAAAATAGAGAGGGGAAGAGAGAAGGAGAGCGAGAGAGAGAGAGAAACAGAGAGAGAAAGAGAAAGAGAGAGAAGAGAGAGAGAGAGGCAATCCAATATTTTAAGAAAGTAAGAATAGAATATGAATACATAAGAAAGTAAAAATAGAATATGAATACGTAAGAAAGTAAAAATTGAGTATGAATACATAAGAAAGTCGAGTGAAGATTCCTGGAGATCAAGAAGCACTCCAGTTATTTAATTATAAGATATTGTTCAGAAAACTATACCTGTCTTTTTCAGGATATATTCCGCAACGTTCACAGGATTGATCAGTTTGACAATATAATTCTGAATGGTGGGACTTACAGTGAAAGCGGCGAAAGAAGCGCAGTGGTCTTGCAGATTCTCGCCTACTGGTAAGTCCGCAACACATGGAATCTGTCAAATATATAACTTAAGACGAAGACAAATATGCAACTTAAAGTAACTTAGACAAAGACAAATATGAAACTTAAAGTAACTGGTAAAAACGTGTAGAATTCCGCACTTTTTGTGTTTTAGATTCACAGCTGTGTACATTTTTGCAACTGTCTGTGGACAGACATTTGCAAAGAACTCATGCACTAGACGGAAATCTAACCACGAATTCCAGACTGTGTAGTCTACGTTCTATATGCTGAGCAACTGAAATGATAGCCATTTATTCTTAAGTGCACTTTTGCACTCTTCCACTTTTGTAATTTTTTAATTACAGATTTTTAATTTTTAATTATTTTAAGTATTTTTTTTTAAATTTTACGTATTAATATTTCAAAATTTCTAACATTTTACAATATAGTTGAAAAGTGTTTATAACTTTGGTAATTCTGTCTGTCTGTCCATTCGCACAATAACTGCCGTAAAAATGGCTTTATCAAAATGAAATTTTAGTATGTTGTTGAGACGGTCTGTGGGACATACCGGAATGTAAATGAATAATATCGCCCAATTAGTTTTGGATTGAACCCGGGTTGAAAAAATGAAATACACCGAACGTTATGGGACCTAATTTTTCAAACATTTTTTAAGCGAAGTTAAAATTTACAAATTACTTCGAAAATTTAAGGAAATATTCAAATTATCCCACAAAATATATTAAATGAAATTTCAGCAAAATTGGTTTGGTGGTTTTTTAAATAATAATGACACCCATATAATATGAAGAGATCACGTGACCCACTTCAAAATAAAATATGGCATCCATCTTTTTTTCCTAGAGTAAAAATCGTGATTTTAAAAGTTCTTTTAAATTTATATTTAGTGTTGCATCCGTCCTAAAACCACCTTATTTTTACGTATTTTCTGTGTATATATATTCTGCGCCAATGCAATTACAATATTTTTGAGTTTAAATAATCATCAAACTTTGATTATTTCTACAACGAAGCCTAATTTTAATGGATACAGAATGTAGACAAGTGATTGTAAGGCCAGTTGTATAAGAATCGTTGAATTTTTTTCACGCAACGTTATTTAACTCTGGTGTCTGGAATAAAAGTGTATGAATGGAATATTCACTGCTTTTGCATAGAGAGCCAGACGATTTATATTTCGATGACGTCATTTGAATAAAGTTAATTTTTTGCGATTAAGTTTTAAGCTTTCAAGTAAAATAAATTATTGTAGTTCTGTGATAATTAAGAAAAATATCACTACTGAATGTATCGCATTTTAGAGATGCGATACATTCAGCGGATTACATTGAAGTTGGAAAGTGTTTCATAATCAATGCTTTATGCATGATTAACCTTTCTTGTTATGCAATGTTCGTAAAGAAACAAGGAATGTATGAATGAGCTTTCATATATTGGCAAGTGGTATGTAGCACTTCATGCACGACCGAAATATGAAGCATTTTTATGCTCTTTCGCTCATTTATTTTGTACAATGATAGACATTTTCGTAAAGCCTAAAATGACATTTTCAGAACTGAATGTGGAAAAAGTGGGAAATTTTAGTGCAGCCCCAATCCCCTTCCAAAATTCGATGTTGAATTCATAGCAATTACTGTCAAAGTCTATAGTAAATCCTAAGAAATGTGCATTTCAAGGAGAATGATGAGCCAGCAGTGAAGAAACCAGGAAGAGAAAATCCGTAGTGAACCCTCTACACCCTTCAAAATTCGATGTTGAATCTATAGTGTCATCTAAGCTCTATTATTGACAGCTGTACATCTTGAGAAATAGCTGTTGCACGTAAAATCAAAATTTTTGATCCGGAAGAATAGGATGGGGGGAAATCCTTGGACCCCACCACCTCCGAAATTTAATGCTATATCCATATCAGTTATCATCTAAGTTATATCCATAGCAGATTCTGAGAAATAAATGCTTCAAAAAAGTTTGTGGTAAAACAATGGTATGGCAAAAATTTTGCCACTAATAAAAATGATCATTATAATCAAGTGAATGTAATAAATAGTACGACTCAAATGTAATATTTTTAAAAAGATCACCCATGAAGTATTTTGTGTTGTAAGTTTTGTATTTTTAATGATTCATGTACTTGAAACTTTCTTGAAACTTTAGATTTGCATTTTTAATGATTCATGTACTTGAAACTTTTTTAGGTACAGAATGCAGAGTTAAGCAAATTATTCCCGTTTACTTTCCCTGCCATACATGGTAATGTATAGGGAAAGTATTGGAATCATACCAAAATCTCACTCGAGTTTTCGACGGATCTACACGTTTTGAGACTTCCAGAATACGGAACAACTATTTTTAGCAAGACGTCTGTGTGTGTCTGCATGTCTGCCTATCTGTCTGTCTGTCTGTGTTTCTGTCTGTGCAATGTATGTATATACTCTAACTCAAAAACGAATGGACCGAATTTCATAAAATTTGGTAAGTAAGTCACTTGGGTGTGACCCTGGTGCTGATTAGTTTTTGGTACGATTCGAAAAAAAATACCTGCCTTTTTTTGCGAAATGGTCTATTTCTGGTATTTCGATTTCATCCGATTTCTTGTATCCACTCTAGCTTGAAAACTAATTTGCAAAATTTCACAAAATTTGGTAGATAAGTCACCTGTGGAATATCCTGGTGCGAAAAAACTACTAAAATATCTC
Organism: Amaurobius ferox; assembly: GCA_951213105.1. Classification (NCBI taxonomy): domain Eukaryota; kingdom Metazoa; phylum Arthropoda; class Arachnida; order Araneae; family Amaurobiidae; genus Amaurobius; species Amaurobius ferox. Next base: position 129,153,405 of record OX578147.1, read on the forward strand.
GAGAACGACTGGTCCTAGTATAATAGTTGGTCCTAGTATAGAGTTGGTCTTATTCCTTTCAGCGTTACAAATTACGTATAAAACAAGCATTTAATTGATATATTTCAGCATACGTAGTTTTTTAGTTTCAGATTTTTGAGGCCCATTTCGCAGAAAAAAAAAACGGTTATTTTTTTTCCGAATCTTACTAAACTCTAATCAGCATTAGGGTAACTCACAAGTGATTCATCCACCAAAGTTTGTAAAATTTGATTTATTAGTTTTCAGCTAGAGTGCGTGCCGTGCATACAGGCAATTTTTGCGGGCCATTTCGCAAAAAAGGCGAATTCATTTCCCCCGAATCATACCCAAAACTAATCAGCACCAGGGTCATATACAAGTTACTTACCTATCAAATTTTATGAAATTTGGTCAGCTAGGTTTTGAGTTAGAGTGGATACATACATTGGCAGACACATAGACAGACACACAGACAGACACACAGACAGACATACACACAGATGTCAGGCTAAGAATAGTTTTTTATGTATTCTAAAGGTCCTAAAACGTGTAGATCCGTCGAAAACTCGAGTTGCAATTTTCGGCACGATTCCAATATTTTCCCTATACATTACCATGTATTGTAGGGAAAATAAAAATCTAATCTGACTAGCATATGTCTTTCCCTGCAGCCTCAAATTCAATGTGTCTTTATGTTATTAATAATTCATTAAATTTAGTTTAAGTGCACTAAGTAGCACGCATCATTTATTGAAATGGCATTGAATTACACTTTGAAATCAGCTTTCGATTTCATTTGGTAACTACACTTGTTATCGAAACCGGCGTGACAAAAATGCGAAATTTCGTAGTCGCCACCCGCGTTAGCCGGGAAATTTCTTAGGGAGGCGTAAGGAAGATGTTATCAATGAAAGATTGTAACGATCATATTTTGGTAAATGCACTCATATATTGTACTTCAGAAAATTCTAAATATATGTAATGCACACGATATAATAGACAATAAAATATAGGGTCCAGATAATATGATAGGTAAAAATGAGAAGGGTTAATACCACAAAAGATTAATCACAACGTTATTGATACCTTTAAAATAAAGCTTAAATGAAATTAACTTCCATTAGGAAACATCCATTTGGTCACAATTTAAAACTGAAATTATTGGTTTACGATTGCTGATAGAAATATACGTAATTCATCGATTGCAACTGTTCTAAATATTTAGAAAATTCTGCGGCCATCTCGGATTTCGGGGTTGATACTACTGGATCATTATGCCATTTAAATTTGAATTTTGTGTTTAAAAATTCAATCAGTGCGCGCTGTCTCTCACTGTATGTCCTTACGCGTTACGTACTAGATTTCGTCATAATTATTATATTTAATAATTAATGCAGTAATCGAAAATCACAATAACACATTGCAATTGTATACAACACTAAGGGGCTTTGTCTCCTGCTAGTTCCGTTCACGCAACTCCCTCCTACTAGCTGCGCTAGCAGAGCTCGCTTCATATGTATCTTTCCTAAAAATTCTACTTTCAAAAATCTCTTTTTTGTCCCTGTCTATTTTCCGCAGGAGGGAAAAGCAGGGATTTTTCTTGGAATCCAAAAACTGAATTCCTTGATCATGAGCTAGTTTCGTGAGCTATTTCATGCTAAACTAAAGTTTAAATTGATAAACGGTTTATTTCATCGTGTTACCTATTATTTCTCTATAAATGTACTAAATTTCATATTTTGTTCATATTTCTACGGTACGAGACAGAGAAATCGCTAGACGTGCCGATACGAAAAACAAAGTTCACTTCATAAGTGCATAAAAAGTAAAATATCTCAAAAACTGCATAGAAATTAAAACAAGAAAGATCAATCATGCATAAGCATTGATTCTGAAACACTTTCCAACTGAAATGCAATTTTATTTAAAAATTTCTAAAATGTGATACATTCAGTGGTGATATCTTTTGCATTATCACAGTACTACAGTAATTTATTATACTTAAATATTTAAAACTGTATCGAAATATAAATCACCTGATTCTCTATGCAAAATCAATGAATATTTCATTCATATGACTTGTATTCCAGACTCCAGAGCTAAATAATTTTGTGTGAAAAAAATTCACTAATTCCTATGTAACTCACCTTACAATCGCTTGAGATATTTGCATTCTGCATAAGTTAAAATTAGGCGTCGTTGAAGAAATAATAAGAGTTTAGGGATCATTTAAAATCATAACTATTGTAATTGCGTAGGTTCGGAATTTAGATACACAGATAAAACACAGATACACAGATAATATATATATGTGTGTGTGTGTGTGTGTGTGTGTGTATTCAAAGTATTGGAATCGTGCCGAAGATCGAAACTCGAATTTTCGAAGGATCTATACGTTTTGGGACTTCTAGAACACGAAAAAACTATTTTTAGGAAGACGTCTGTGTGTGTAAGGGTATATCTGTGTATGTTTCTGTGTGTCTGTGAGAATATTACATCTACTCTAATTGAAAAACTAATGGATCGAATTTCATAAAATTTGGTAGATCTGTTTTTTGTAAGAAACCCTGATGTTCATTAGTTTAAAGTACGATTCGTAATAAAAGAATCTGCATTCTTTGCGAAATGGCCGGCAGAAATTTCCTTTATCCACTCTAGCTAAAAATTAATGGAACAAATTTAACAAAATTTGGTGTATAATATTTCAATCCCCTACAAGTCATTTATATACCAAATTTAACAAAGTTTGGTATATAAATCATTTGTAGGTTATTCTAGTACGATTCGGGAAAAAGGAACGGCCTATTTTTGCGAAATGGCCCGCAAAAATCGTTAAATATAAAAATAAAAGACTACGTGTGCTCAATTATATCAATAAAATTTCTATTTTATATGTGATTTTTGACAACAAAAAGAATAAGACTAACTCCATTACTCTAGGACTAGCCGTTCTTGAGATATTCTAGTTTTTTCGCGTTTTCGCTACGCCACCTTTGACAATAAGTTCAGCTATTAAATGAGAACCAAATTTAAGTTTAACGTATAAATTCAATGTCATTTAAAATACTTATGGCTGTTATTTTGTGCAGATAAACTCAAATTATTATTGAAGAAATAAAGAGAACGTGAATATGAGTCTGCAGGGAAAGACATGTGCTGCCCACATCAGAATTTTTAACAATATTACAACAATGATTTAAAGAAGTGAACGGGGATTATTTGCAGGCCATTTCGAAAAAAATGTAGGATCTATATTTAATGATCCACCAAATTTTTGTAGAATAAAATGTTCAACAAATTTAAGTTGTGTAGCAAACTTTAACTCTCTAGGACGTACGAAAGTGCATTAAAAATGCCATCAAATAAGTATATTATGAAGAGTTATATAAAATTTAAAAAAAAATTGAAAAATTGTGATCTACCAAATTTATTTTAAATGTTATTTTAAAAGCCTCTCTCATATACAAAATAATTAAACCCTTGGAAAGATATTTATTATAAAATATCTCTCTCTTTTCTTTCTGGAGGATATCCCAAAAGTAAGAATTTAATTGAATTTGTATTTCTCCCTATATTAAATAATTTTTAATTAAAAAACTACCTAACATATTTTACTGAAATTTTTTTTATATATTTTATGGGATAATGTAAATATTTTCTAAAAATTTCGAAGCAATTTGTGAATTTTAAATTTGCTTAAAAAATGTTCGAAAAATTAGGTCCCATAGGGTTTAATGTTCATTTTTTCAATCCGGGATCAATAAAAGACTAATTGGGTGATATTATTTATTTATATTCCCAGAGGTCCCACAGATCGTCTGAACAACATACTAAAATTTCATTTTGATAAAGTCATTTTTACGGCAGTTATCGTGCTAACGGACAGACAGACAGACAGAATGAGCAAAGTCATAAACACTTTTCAACTACGTTGTAAAGTGTTAAAAAGGGGTTCCATCCTGCAAAAATTCACCCTTGTAGGTACCTGCCAGCAAAAATTATTTGACATTACTTTGACATTAAATAGTGACTTTGACATAAAATATAATGACTTTGACATTAAATATTTGTTAAACTGCTATATATATCAGCAAACTGTTTATTTCAGCGTATTTCTCAAAGATTTTTCTACAAGTGTACCAAATTTTATATTTTTATAAACTTTTTTTTGCGGTACGAAGCAAAGAATCTCGAGAAACGAGAAATTTGTCAAACGGCGGCGATGACTACTTTTTTAATATAGAGAGATAACGAAAATATACACATTAGACTCACTCAACGAATAGCAAACAACTGGTAGCATAACGAAAATGTGTGACACTCTAGCCTCACTCAATGGTCTGTAAAGAGTGAGGCGAGCGATAGTCACTCCATTCACTGACTCACTGGCTAGCATAACAGAAAGTGGTCTCCGTCTATGAAGATAAAAGTAAGGAGTTAAAACTTCATATTAAGAAAACGCCAGTATCGTTTGAAACACTAATTCAGGTGTTACTGGTATAAAATAAGTAGCCTTGCATTGTATGTATTTCTATGACGAAAGGCCTAAAATATTTATTTAAACTGTCAAGTTTGTAAAAATAAATTATTAGTGTAATGCGAAGTAAAACTGAAACAATAAAGGACATTCCTACGTATTCAAAATTATTTTACCTTTCAATTTATTTTTATCTCCCTATATTCTGTATTCTATCGTACAAATATGAAAAAATACTGGTTAATTATACTCAATTAAGGAATCCTTAATTTAAAAATAATCAAAAATACATATACTAAATAATACTACGTCTTTCTGTTGTGTCAACTTACACTAGCGGCTACTTTACCAACACTAGCCACACCTAGATATAATTCTCAAAGCATTATGGTATTTTCCAGCATTTCATCTATAGGAGTTTTATCTTCTTCTTTCTAACTCCATGGCGTCTACCAGTCTCAATTATCGGGCCATAATTGGAGGAGTTTCGCTTTTAGTTATGCACTGATTTCCATAAAACGAATTTACATTATCGTGCTTTCAGAAGTTTTACTCCAAAAAAAAATAGATGATATTAAATGTTGATAAATTTATCAACATTTTTGTATGTATTCGGATGAAAATACATGCAAGCCTTAATTGAAGTTAATTGTTTGTACATAAAGTAAAATAGTTTAGTTTATTAACAATTTCAACATATACTGTAAAATAAATCTCCTGTATTGTTGTTTATGTAATTTAAAAGATTAAATAATTCGTATTAACAGCATATGGCAAAAATGTAAAAATACCAAGAGAGCCTTTATTTAGATAAATAAGACAGAGAATTGCTGGGAAACATTTTATTCAAAATGCGGAAATTATGAATTGAAAGTGCATTTTACTGGAAAAACATTTTATGAAAAATGCCAAAATTACGAATTAAAGGTACATTTTACTGGAAAAACATTTTATGAAAAATGCTAAAATAATGAACTCAAGATACATTTACTGGAAAACATTTCCTTAAAAATTGCCAAAATTATAAATTCAAGGTATATTTTGCTGGAAAATATTTTATGAAAAATGACAAAATTATTAATTGAAGGTACATTTTACTAGAAAACATTTTATGGAAAACTCCAAAATTATGTGTTGAAGGTACACTTTAAAGAAAAACATTTTATGAAAAAAGACAAAATTATGAATTCAAGGTACATTTTACTGGAAAGCATTTCATGACAAATGCTAAAATTATGAATTCAATGTACATTTTACTGGAAAGCATTTTATGAAAAATGCCAAAATAATGAACTCAAGATATACACTACGTGACAGCGAAAGTGAAGAACCAAGGAGTGGGCAGAAAGTGGTGAAAATCGGCAAACAGAGAGGGACAACAACGAACAATAAGTGATGTTTATTGCAACATGATACACCTATACACTGAGCGATAACACCGTCTGATCAGTAGGTTGTAGGACCACCGTGGGCGGAGATACAGCAACAACACGTCTAGATACAGAGTCAATGAGCATGCGGATGATGTCCTGAGGGATGGCTGCCCATTCCCTGTCATCCATTTGCCAGAGTTCGTCTTCTAAACGCGGCGGTGGTAGTGCACGTAAGCGACGTCCAATCACGTCCCAGACGTGTTCGATTGGTGGCAGGATTGTTCGATTGGACTTGCAGAGCATGTTGGTTGATGCATGCCGTGTGTGGTCGGGCGTTATCCTACTGGTAAATGGCATTGGGCACCCCTTGAAGAAAGGGTAGTGTTACCGGCTGCAGCGCGTCATCCACGTATCGTTGGGCTGTCATAGTGCCCTCATTACTGACCAAAGGTGATCTTCTATCGTTGGCGATGGCGCCCCAAACCATGATGCCGCGTTGTCGCGAGGTGTGGCGTTCCACAGATGCGGCCGGATTGGACCTGACCACTTTGGCGCCAGACTCGTACACGGCGACTGTCATTTCTAATACAAAAGCGTGATTCGTCTGAGAAGACAACCCTGTGTCATTCTGCTGTCCACGTGGCTCTATCCTGACATCATTGCAAACGGAGGAGTCTGTGCTGTTGGGTCAATGGCTGTCTTCTTAACTTGCGCCATGAGTGCAGATTGCCGGCGAACAATCGGCAGATAATGATCCTGGTCGATATGGGAGCATCGAGGGTATCTTGCACATGCTGCACAAGGCGACGAAAGCCGCCAACGATTGCCGGCGAATGCTTCGGTCCATGCGTGCTGACGTCGCTCTGGCCGTACCGACATCTCTCAAACGCGCCACATTCCCTTGTTCCAATCTTTATCACAGCCGGTGCACCGTGGACGCGTGTAAGTGGCTGTTCGCTGAGATTTGACGTATGGACCAGCCTGCCCTTCTGGGTCCGATCACCATACCCCCTAGTGAAATCGTCTGTCTGCTGGAACTACCTCGGTTGGCGGCGGCCTGGCAATCTCTGCAACTACGCGTTTTCTCTGAGACAAAAAAAAATTGCAAAATGATTTCCCTGGTGGACAGAGCGGCGTGACTATTGTCGATTCTGCAGGTTCCGTCCTTTATATCTCACTCAAAGTGCGCAGGACAGCTGCGCATTTCGCATCATTTACAAAACTCGGTGAACTGCATATACCCTGCAATTTGCATTTTTTTCTGCCCACTCGTTCTTGGTGTCTCATTTTCACTGTCACGTAGTGTATTTTACAGGAAAACATTTTATGAAAAATGTCCGAATCCACGGTTCATACAGTGGCAATAAAAATGATAGATGCATAGTTACCTTAAACCTCTCGAGTTCTTTCTTTGGCCCAATACCTGAAAGCATCAGAAGTTTAGGGGTGTGGATGGACCCCCCGGATACAATAACTTCTCTTTTGGCCTTCACCTCGTAGGTAACGCCTTCGTAATCGAATTGCACTCCCACAGCTCTGCGGTTTTTAATCAGTATCTGTAAAGTTATAAGTATATATATGTAATAATAACAAGAAAGATCAATACTACATACGGAATTCATTATGAAACACTTTTCAACTGAAATGCAGTTTTTTTTAAACATCTCTAAAATGCGATAGATTCAGCGGTGATATATTTTTAAATTATCACAGTACTACAATCATTTATTTTGCTTAGAAACTCAAAACCACGGAGGTAAAAGTACTTTCTAACTCCATGCTAAAAAATTCATAGAAAAAGGCAAGGCTATAAAATTGTCTGCTTCTCTATGTAAAATCAATTAATATTTCATTCATATCTCCATCATTCTGGACTCCAGAGCTAAATAATTTTGCATTAAAAAAATTCAGCAATTCTTATACAACTCCTCTTACAGCTTGATTTGTTTACATTCTGCATTCATTAAAATTAAGCTTCGTTGTAGAAATAATCAAAGTTCGATGAACATTTAAACTCATAAATATTGTACTTGCGTTGACGCAGAATACAGATGCACAGAAAATACGCAAAAATAAAACGGTTTTAGGACGAATGCAACATGAAATATAAATTTAAAAGAACTTTAAAAATCCACGATTTTGACACTGAGAATAAAGATGGATACCATATTTTATTTTGAAGTGGGTCACGTGATCTCTTCATATAATATGTGTCTAATTATTATTTTAACTTTTATTTAAAAAACTACCAAAGTTATTTTGATCAATTTTTTTATATATATATTTTAGAGGATTATTTGAATATTTTCGAAGATTTTCAAAACAATTTGGGAATTTTAACTTCGCTTAAAAATGTTTGAAAAATGAGGTCCCATAGGGTTCAATGTATTTCACTTGTTCAACCCGGGTTCAGTCCAAAACTAATTGGGTGATATTATTGATTTACATTCCCATATGTCCCACAGACCGTCTCAACAACATACTAAAATTTCATTTCGATAAAGTCATTTTTACGGCAGTTATCGTGCGAACGGATAGACCGACAGACAGACAGAATGACCAAAGTCATAAACACTTTTTAACTATGTTGTAAAATGTTAATAAAAACGGATGTCTGTTTGTCAGTCCGCCAGTTGGTGGACTAACGGAAGACCTAAATTATCCACAGCTACGATATTCGGTACGGTGATGGTTTAGAGCAGGTTCTGAGATATCCTGGGCCGATTTCTTAAAATTCATTCCTTAGTTATTTTAAAGTGTAATTTTGAGCAGTATTCACAAAAATCGATACCTTTGTGATAAAAAATAATCACTGTTTCCATCTTCACCATGGGGGGAAAATTGAACGCAGAAAACGAAATTTCCAATGAAATTTGAACGGAAATCTGTAAGTTCACTCAGACAATAAGTTCACATTTGAATTACCTTCTGAAAATACCTAAAAAATGTAATTTAACAAACATTTTCGATTTGAATTCGTCCGCCCGCGAATCGAAGATTCGCGCAATTCTAATTTTTCTCGTGAATATTGAGCGATATCTTCGCAATCTAATATCCTTTTTCACTTTATTTTTGATTCATGTATGAATTTTTATGTGGGTATATAAAATATATTTTCGCAATATCGACTGTACATAGCGCATCTTTTCCTGCAAGACAACGCATGCGGGGCTTTTGCTATGCCGTCAGTGGGAATTCCGATGAGACTTTTTTATATATTTTAATGGATTTCACTTAAATAGGCGCTAGTTACGCTCGAGTTTAGCTTTAATTTTATTTTCGTTGTACTATTTTTCTCTTTTCCAATTGCAAGTATTTTCATTAATTGCGAATGTAGTATTGATATTAAGCAAGTTTAGCATCCCCAATTACACCAATCAATAAAATAAAATAGGATACAGGACCACCGGGTCTAAATTTTTATTAACTATTGTCCTATCCTACATTTTAGACATTTCACTAATTTAGACTAATTCACACCCTTGTAATGGCATCATAAAGTTTATATTTACTTCTCATACATAGTATTGAGAAAGTATTGTCGTTACGAAAATGTTGGATTTTGAGATTTTAATGTTTTAAGAACTCCTGTATACGTTTCGACTATTTTTGGAGTGCTGTTTGTCTGTGGTCGATTTCTTGCTTACAGGATAGTGGCCACAAATAATATTGGATTTTCACGAAATTTTATGTCTGGCTTTGTTACAAAAAAATCTACAACTAGATAGAAATTTTTTTTAATTTCGAGAGAAAACTTCGAATTTAATTTGAAATTTTATACATTTTTAACACGGCAGCATAGGACAAAATTTGACATAATCATGCATAAAAGGATTATTTATGGATCAATGAACCCGAGACTTTATAGTTTCAATCATTGTGAAAATTAGCCATGATACACATTTTTTGTTCTGGACGTCTTTGCCCCCCTTCCCCTTGGGGGCAAGTTACTCACCCCCGGGGATCATGTATGGTGTTATCAAGTCATTATCAAGTATGGTATCAATTGAAATAATTTTTTAAGCCCTTTAAAGTGAAGAATAACACGTTATAATTGTAATTATTTGGGCTCACGATACCAATTTTTCAAAATTAAACCTAGTTCTTCAGGACAAGTAAGAAACGTGGCTTTTTAACACTTTACAACAAAGTTGAAAAGTGTTTATGACTTTGTTCATTCTGTCTGTCTGTCTGTCCGTTAGCACGATAACTGCCGTAAAAATGACTTAATCAAAATGAAATTTTAGTATGTTTTTCAGACGGTCTGCAGGACCTATGGGAATATAAATGAATAATATCACCCAATTAGTTTTGGATTGAACCCGGGTTGAAAAAATGAAATACATTGAGCCCTATGGGACCTAATTTTTCAAACATTTTTTAAGCGGATTTAAAGTTAACAAATTGCTTCAAAAATTTTAGGTAATATTCAAATTGCTCCATAAAATATATAAAATAAAATACAGCGAAATATATTTAATAGTTTTTAAATAAAAATTAAAATAATAATAACACCTTTTATATGAAGCGATTACACGTGACCATGATATGAAAAAATCACGCGACTCACTTCAAAATGATATATGGCATCCATCTTGTCTCAAAATCGTGATTTTTAAAGTTCTTTTTAATTCATATTGAGCGTTGTATCTGTCCTAAAACCACTTTATTTTTGCTTAAATTCTGTGCATCTACATACTGAAACAACGCAATGACAGTATATTTGAGTTTAAATGCTCATCCATAGTTGATTATTTCTACAACGAAGCCTATTTTTCAACTATGTAAAATGTAAACAGCAAAATATGTAGAATGGATTGTATTAGAATTGCTGTATTTCTTTAACACAAAATCATTGGGTTCATGGAGTCTGCGTAGCTGATATGAATGAAATATTCATTGATTTTACAAAGAGAAGGACGATTTTTTTCGATGAAGTTTTACGCATAGAGTTTAATTACTTGTAGCTCCATGGTCTTAATTTTTAAATAAAATAAATTATTATAGTATTGTGATGAATGACATGAATGGGAAATTATTTATGAATGAAATGATGCTTTTATAGAGAGAGTCAGGCGTGTTATTTTTTCTATGACGTCATTTGAATGAATTTTAGTTGTTTTCGATGAAGTTTTCAAATATAATAAATTATCGTAGTATTATGATAATTCTAAAATTATTACCGAGGAATGTATGACATTTTAGAGATGTTTAAACCAGGCAATTTATATTTCAATGTCGTCATTTGAATGAAGTTCATTTTTTTCGATGAAGGTTTAAGTTTTCAAATATAATAAATTAATGTAGTATTGTGATAAGTTTTAAAATATTACGGAGGAATGTATTGCATTTTAGACATGTTTAAATAAAATTGTATTGAAGTTGGAAAGTGTTTCATAATCAATGCTTTAAGCATGATTGTTTTTTATTAACACTTTACAACAAAGTTGAAAAGTGTTTATGACTTTGTTCATTCTGTCTGTCTGTCTGTCTGTCTGTCCGTTAGCACGATAACTGCCGTAAAAATGAGTTTATCAAAATGAAATTTTAGTATGTTGTTCAGACGGTCTGTAGGACCTATGGGAATATAAATAAATAATATCACCCAATTAGTTTTTTATTGAACCCGGGTTGAAAAAATGAAATACATTGAACCCTATGGGACCTAATTTTTCAAACATTTTTTAAGTAAATTTAAAATTCACGAATTGCTTCGAAATTTTTAGGAAATATTCACATTATCCCATAGAATATATAAAAAAAAATTCAGTAAAATATGTTAAGTAGTTTTTTAATTAAAAAAATTTTTTATATAGGGAAAAAAACAAATTCAATTAAATTCTGACTTTGGGATATCTTCCAGAAAGAAAAGAGAGAGATATTATATAATAAATATCTCTCCATTTGTTTAAACGTTTTGCATATGGGAGTGGCTTCATATTTTAAGATAAATTTGGTAGATAACAATTTTTCATTTTTTTTAAATTTTATATAACTCTTCATGATAAATTTAATTGATGGCATTTTAAATGCACTTTCCTACGTCCTAGAGAGTTAAAATTTGGTACACAGCTTAAATTTGTTGAACATTTTATTCGACAAAAATTTGATGGATCTTTAAATATAGATTATACATTTTTTTCGAAATGGCCTGAAAATAATCCCCGTTCACTTCTATAAATCATTGGTGTAATATTGTTAAAAATTCTGATGTGGACAGCACATGTCTTTCTCTGCAGACTCATATTCGTTCTCTTTATTTATTCAATGATAATTTGAGTTTATCTGCACAACATAAGTATTTTAAATGACATTAAATTTATACGTTAAACTTAAATTTGGTTCTCATTTGATAGCTGGACTTATTGTCAAAGGTGGCGTAGCGAAAACGCGAAAAAACTAGAATATCTCAAGAACGGCTAGTCCTAGAGTAATGGGGTTAGTCTTATTCTTTTTGTTGTCAAAAATCACATATAAAATAGGAATTTCATTGATATAATTGAGCACACGTAGTCTTTTATTTTTATATATAACGATTTTTGCTGGCCATTTCGCAAAAATAGCCCGTTCCTTTTTCCCGAATCGTAGTAGAATAACCTACAAATGATTTATATACAAAATTTTGTTAAATTTGGTATATAAATTACTTGTAGGTTATTGAAATATTATACTCTAAATTTTGTTAAATTTGGTTCATTAGTTTTTAGCTGGAGTGGATAAAGGCAATTTCTGCGGCCATTTCGCAAAGAAGGCAGATTCTTTTATTACGAATCGTACTATAATCTAATGAACATCAGGATTTCCCACAAAAAACATACCTACCAAATTGTATGAAATTCGGTCCATTAGTTTTTCAATTAGAGTGGATGTAATATCCACACAGACACACAGAAACATACACAGATACACCCTTACACACACAGACGTCTTCCTAAAAGTAGTTTTTCCGTGTTCTAGAAGTCCCAAAACGTGTAGATACTTTGAAAATTCGAGTTCCGATCTTCGGCACGATTCCAATACTTTGAGTACATACACATACACATTATCTGTGTATTATCTGTGTATCTAAATTCCGTGCCTATGCAATTACAATAGTTGTGATTTTAAATGATCCCTAAACTTTTATTATTTCTTCAAGGAAGCCTAATTTTAACATATGCAGAATGCAAATATCTCAAGCGATTGTAAGATGAATTACATAAGAATTGCTGAATTTTTTTCACACAAAATTATTTAGCTCTGGAGTCTGGAATACAAGTTATATGAATGAAATATTCATTGATTTTGCATAAAGAATCAGATGATTTATATTTCGATACAGTTTTAAATATTTAAGTATAATAAATTACTGTAGTTCTGTGATAATGTAAAAGATATTACCACTGAATGAATCACATTTTAGAAATTTTTAAATGAAATTACATTTCAGTTGGAAAGTGTTTCATAATCAATGCTTATGCATGATTGATCTTTCTTGTTAAAGCATTTTCGGCAACTGCCGTAGAATTGCACATGTGGTTGAAGCTAGGAATGCACAATTCTACATTTAAATGTACAATTCAATACTAAAAACATTCTACTGTAGATCTTGCATATCATTTTATCACTGTGAAAGAAGTAAATTTATTGCATTATTTAGGGAAAATTTTGTGCTGTCCGCACCATATTTATTTTCTTAATATAATATGAATATTACTATAGTAATAGTTTCTTAATATAATATGAATATTACTATAGTAATAGTTTCTTAATATAATATGAATATTACTATGAATATTACACAGCATCATGCTAGAGGGACTTGTGAAATATATTTCACATTATCAAAAGCAGAACTTTTGCTATGAAAATGCTCTTTTTTTAACTATTTTTTTTTATAATTCAAACTTGGGATGATTCTTAATGTTACAATACAATAACGATAGAGATAAAAAATAATTTTTTCGTATGTACGCATTTATGTTTCCTTCCTTTGATTCAGTAACTCTGAATTATTACTTTATCACACTATTTAGTATAGAGAAAGTAATCCTGAACACGATTTGATGATTTTTGGAGTGATATTTGTCTGTCTGTGGATATTTGTCACTTGTGTATGACCTTGGTGCTGATTACTTTTTGGTACGATTTGGTATAAAAGAATCCGCCTTTTATTGCAAAATGACAGGCAAAAATTTGCTTATATCCACTCTAACTGAAAAACTAATGGACCGAATTTCACAAAATTTGGTTGATAAGTTGCTTGTGAGTTACTCTGGTGATGATTAGATTTTAGTACGATTCGGAAAAAAATAACCTGCTTTTTTCTTTGCGACATTGCCAGCAAAAGTCGTCAAAATATGAAATAAAAGACTACGTATGCTCAAATATATCAATTAAATGCTTGCTTGATACGTAATTTTTAACGATAAAAATATTAAGACCAACCCCATTACACTAAGACTAGCCGTTCTCGAGACATTTTAGTTTTTTCACATTTTCCTACGCCACCTTTGAAAATAAGTTCAGTTACCAAATGAGAACGAAAATTGAATTAAAAGTACAAATTCTGTGTAATTTTAAATAATTATAGGTGTTATTTTGTGCCATTAAACTCAATTTAATGAATTATTGAAGAAATAAAGAGAACGTGAATATGAGTCTACAGGGAAAATTCTATATAATTCTATAAAGTCGTATATTTACGCCGATATTCTCAACGCTTTCACATAGAAAGTTATAGTTTATAAATAGTTTATAAATAGTTTATAAATAGTTATAGTTTATAAATAGATAGCTTCACATAGAAAAGTATGCATTTTTCTACGCAAATTCTATGCAACTATTACAATATTTTGGATTCGATAGTCTTCAATTACATAAATCATAGTGATTATATTGCAGTTTTAGCTCTCCTCGTCTTTGAGGAGAAACCACTAATATAAAAATACGTAAACTTATGACTATAAAAATATTATATAAAATTATGACTATAAAAATATTATATAAACTTATGACTATATCAAATATTTCATGGTATTATGTCATGCATTTATACAGCTTCGAATTTTGGATAATTCAAATATCGTTGCACTTATATAATAAGAAATTTGAATTCAATAAGTTGCTTTACATTAAACTTATTACCTTTCGAACCATAGCATTTGGCAAAATGTCGAAATTAGTGCGATTATCAGCTGGCACTAGGTATGCTTTCGCTGTGCTGCATCTTCGCCCATCTCGAATAGTGGCCTGCTGGTCGTTGAATCCTGAAATCATGCGCAAAGACAAATGCACTTTAAATAGTTCTACAATGCTGGATGCATGTAGAACTATTATAGTTCTACAATGCAGGATGTGTATAACAATGCTGGACACATCCAGCTTTGTTCTCTGCAATACAAAAAACAAAATTAATTTTAAATGTTTCTAAATTATTTTGATATCATGCGGAAGGGAAAAAACAAGGGGGTTCTTCATCAGAATTGAATTGAGAACAAAAGCTCCCCAAATAAGTATTTCCAAAACTTACATTTGATTAAATTATCACAGGAAGTGAAATTTTCTCTGTTCTCAGGTTCCAAATGTGTGCCCGCTTCGGGAGGGACAATGGTTTCTGATAGAGGGACAATGGATGTAAATTTAGCATTGAGTCTATGGGGAGAAAATCCGCTCTGAGAAAAAATGGGTCGTTAAGGAAGGTGGTTTCGAAAAAAAGGTTTTGCTGTATTTCTTTGTCTGACACCTTATATCTAAATAGTCTTAATGGCAAAACTGAATACAAGAGAGCTGCAACAAGTTGATACCTTTAAGGTAAATATAATGACGATCGAATGATTGGAACGCGAAATATTTAAATTTTGCACCGTATTGTGATTGATTGTAATACAATTTAATCTGCCATATCTATACCATTATCGTCTTTCGACTATGTAAGTATGTTTGATAGTATATCCTGAGGTTTAAAACGGAAGTTCTTTGCTTAAAAACTCGTTTTTTATTCCTGTAAATTAAGGGCATGGTCTGGTAACATGTCGGGAATATTCGAAAATTAAAAAAAAAATATATTTTAAATATTTTTAATTATTTACAGAATTCTTCAAAAAAGCACAAAATTTAAAACTTTTCAATAAGCTTTAAAAATTACGTCAGTTATTGCTCTAGAATCTCTCCCTATTTTTGTAAATGACAGTTAAAGATGTAGGCAGTTGCACAACATAGTTGAATATTAATAAAAGTCAAAAGTTTACACATTAGATGAAAAAAAAAGAGAATAAAAATACCTCCTCAGTATTCAGTATCTAACAACTCGGACATGGGTTGGCCGACTAAAAAGAGAGAACGTACCTGTTTCTCTAGCTGCGTTGGAATCAACAATCTTGTAACCCAACTTCCGGGCGGCTTGGAGTATAGGATCTTTGATTTCGGATTTGTACCGTGGTCGCATCACTGTAAGAGGACCGCTTACGTTGTGAAAGCCTGAAAATAGATTAGATTATCAAGAACGGCTCCAACGATTCTGATGAAACTTTCTCTGAAGTTAGTTTGTATATAAATACAAATAAAATTATATTAGTCGCTTTTCCTAGGAAAATTTAGCCTCTTCCTTCCAAACAGGTTTCCTCGTCTGTGCGCCAGCCACAGAAACTAATCACTAAATTGGTTCTCCTTTACATTCTCTAAAAACTTGATACTTCTATTTCTCATTTCGGTTAAAAATTGCGCCCGTTCTATAGTTTTCCATTATTTCCGTTCGATGTGCATTTCAAAAATTCCAGTTACCGCCATTTTTAATTTCTTCCTTTCCGCGCTGTTGAGTATTGATAGGGACGTCACCTGGATTAATATTCTTGTCTTTCAAAATTCGTGAATTATTGGGCTTAGCTCTTAGCTTTATCGATCGTCTCCTGTGTGAGAAAACGACTGCCATTGCAACTCGCATGTGAAATCATCGCCCAGACCGAAGTCAAGGCATAGTCTTCGACCAGTGCGTTGTAGACATTGACCAACCCGAATTTTCCCTTGGCCTTACTTATGTTGCTCTGTTCCGAGTTCCCACGTTTGAGGAATTGTTGATCGAGGCAGTTCCAGAATCACGACTGCTTGGTATCAACAACCACAAAGTCTTTACGATTAAGAGGACCGAATTTGCGCGATTGCAAACATTACACGATAAACAATAGAAATTCTTATCACACCCTCGCACCTGAAAGATTAGAATTTGCTATGTATGCAGGTTGCACTACTCTGTAATCTATGCGTATCAGTTTTGGTCTATGTTCATGGTAATTTTCTTTTCATTTATTAAACTCCGGAAACCTTTTTCTTTCCTGCTATATTTAAATTTCCTTTGTATAAATTTCATTCCGGTTACAAAACCTGGTAAAATCAGGTGTAATTCAATACAGATTTAGTTTTTCAATAGCTCGCTCAGATTGGCTTTCACCGCACACCTATAGTTTAAAAGCAATTAGCATCTTTTATACGGTGTTTAAGATGCAATATTCTTGATATATTTTATATTTATGATGCAAAATGATTGAACGAAAAGATTCAACATTTGGTATAACTTTAATATTTTGCAATATTAAACTATCGGCAAATCGACTGTGGTGTCACACGTCGTTAATATATATTCTGAATAAGACAATTTCAGATATGAATAGTGATTACAGTACCATTTGCCACATATTCTGGATCTCTGTTGTCTTCCATTTTTAGGAAATAGGGCAAGACGTCCTTGTAACTCCATCCTTTGGCGCCATTGGCAGCCCAGTTATCATAGTTCTTCCTGTTACCTCTGGAGTAAATCATGTCATTCAAAACGCTTGTGCCGCCAAGTGTTTTGCCAAGGGGGATGACCATTTGCTGTTAGGAATAAAGGTTGTGAAATGAGATTAGATATATCCCAGTTTAATGCGGTCATTTTCAGTATCTATGCGGCTCTAATCCCACAATCTCACGCCACTCATCCACACCTGTTTTAATAGTACTTGAATACAATCTTCCAATATGGAAGTTATATTGGTAATGGATTACTTATACTGATTAGTGATTGTTCTACATCAACGTATCGATATATGGCCATACCTTCAATTGATGTTTGAATGGATACGATTGCCTACGTTTTTCAGTTCCACTTCAAATTACTATAGAGCATGGTGTCTGACGATTACTCAGTAATGGACTGTATATGATAACCTTTTTAATATGATTTATTAGGGTATATACAAAATATATACAATTTTAAACTTTCTTCCCCACGTAAACTTTAATTTCCTTTTAATGAACAAATATCTTATTTATTTTATCACGGGCCACGGCCCATTTTTGGATTACCTTTACTTTTTTAAATTTAAATCAACCTCTTGTTGTTCCTGCGGTTCCTTTGGAGATGCAGACCACTACGTCTTTGCTTGCCCCCACTCGAAACCTTTTCATCTTTCTAAACCTTCCCCCGCTAATTCCGCGGCCTGGTTCTCGAGTGTCTGCTCGAATAAAACTTCAATTAACAAAATTAAAAACTGTGTTCTCATAGCGAGAGAAATATCCAACAAAATCACTTGAATAGCCTGAGAGCCATTGCTGCTTTTAACTTTTTCTCTGGTTGTTGATCCCCTTGGTTTTTGCTTGCTCCTCCCCGGTGGTGCCGCCTTCCCTTTTATTTTGGTTTGCTGTGTTGTTTTGGTGTTGTGTTTTGTTTTTGATTACTGCTCTGTTTGTTTGCTGTTTTGTTTAGTTGTGTTTATTCTGGTGTTGTCGCCGGATCTCTTCCCGGCCGTCCAATTAGATACTCAAGTCCTCTGGATGAGTCGGACGGTCTGGGTCTTCACACTCACACACACTATTTACAACTTACAATTTATGCAAAATTATTAATGGTATCTGAGGTCTCATGATATTATCCAGGCTTTAGTGCTGGATGGCATGACCTCTTTGATCCATATCTGAATCATAACTGACTCATTCTTGGCGCGGTAGGCGCAAAACAAACCCGCCAAGAGAGCGAGTTCGATGCCAAGGCCGGTTTGCGCGCGGACACATGGGTTCTCAACCTTTTCATAAATGCGTACCACCAAAATCAAATTTTTAAAAATTTCAGTACCACTAACAAAAATGTCTTGCATACAAATACGAATTTTTTTAAGATTTTTAACTTAATTCAGTTATTGTCACATATTTTTATTTCGTTTCTGGTAAAAGAATCTGATTTGAGTTCAATTGCACTATATAACGCGCATCATTATTTGAAAAGACACTAAAGTTACACTTTTAATTCAGTTTTCGTTTTCATTCGGTAACTAAAGTGTAGTAAGAATGTGTAGCAATCAGTGTTGCAAGAATGAGATAAAACTTTAAGATCTCAAGAGCCGTTAGTCCTAGAGTAATGGGGTTGATCATATTCTTTTCATCGTCAAAAATTACGTATAAAACAAGCATTTAATTGATAAAGTTTTGAACATACGTAATCTTTCATTTTAGATATTAGCAATTTGTGGGGCAAAAAAAGGCAGGTTCTTTTTTCCGAATCGTACCAAAATCTAAACTCTCTCTCTCTCTATTTATTACACGCACACACACACACGCGCAGCGCACACACACACGCGCAGCGCACGCACACACACAAGCACACACACACACAGTCCGTCAAAAACTCCAGTTGCGATTTTTGACATGATTCCAATACTTTCCCTATACATTACCGTGCAATGTAGAGAAAGTTAAAAGGGCGAAAAATCGTATGTTATCACATATTATAAGTCTTCACTTAATTACTAGTAAAAGTTGTGAATTTTTTTTCTGATTCTTTATACCAAATTCGTTCATTAAGGGAGCCATTTGAAATGCATAATTTCCGCGGGAAAATTATTTATTGTTCAATATTAATTTACGCACATATTACATATTTCTTCATTTCAGACAACCTCATCGTAAATTGATTTTTATTAGAGCATGGCTCCCTTTTTGAGAGACTTCAATGTCAAAATGCTTGTAAAAGCTTCTTTAGAACGACCAATCAGATTTCGATGACATTTGAATAATTAGTAGTCAATGAGTAAGATGGTCTTTATATAAAAAGCTCTATATATCGAACAATTTTTATTGGAATGAGTGTCATTTGGCGACAAATCATCATAAAAACAAAATATCCCAACAATGAAATTCGAAAAACTTTAAGTTTATTTATCGTGCGATGCATTTAAATAAGTCTTGAAAACTCAAAATGCATGTTTACTTAATTGCTAGAATTTTTACTTTCCCTGCAATACATGGTAATGTATAGGGAAAGTATTAGAATCATGTCGAACATCGCAACTCGAGTTTTCGACAGATCTACACGTTTTTAAAATACGAAGAAACCATTTTTAGTATGACGTCTGTGTGTGTGTGTGTGTGTGTGTGTGTGTGTGTCTGTCTGTCTGTGGGTTTATCTGTCTGTGCAATGTATGTATCCACTCTAACTAAAAAACTAATGGACCGAATTTCGTAAAATTTGGTAGGTAAGTTTCTTGTGGGGGACCTTGGTGCTGATTAGATTTTGGTACGATTCGAAATAAAAAGACCTGCATGTTTTTGTAAAATGGCTAGCAAAAATTGCCTACATTCACTCTAGCTGAAAAACTAATAGATTAAATTTTACAAAATTTGGTAGATAAGTCACTTGTGGATTACTCTGGTGTTGATTAGATTTTGATATGACTCTAAAGAAAATAACCAGCCCGTTTTTGCAAAATGGCCCGCAAAAATCGTCAAAATTTAAAAAAATCTGATGTGGCCAGCACATGACTTTCCTTATATAATGCAATGAATTTACTACTTTTACAGTAAAATAAATAGGTTATTCTTATAGTAGATATTTATATTCTTCCCAAGATATAGGTCGTCATTTTCATTGATTTAGCATCATTTTTATTCACTTGGCGAGATTTTCGTTAATTTGGTAACATTTAAAAAAGTTGCATAGTTGGCGACATTCCGCCAAAGTCGTCGCCAAAATCTCGCCAAACATTATGGGCAGAGAAATAAGCTATTCTTATAGCAGATAAATGACTATTGGTGTTCAAATACAAAAGTATTACTCAAAGTATCTTTTCTCATGAATGGAACGAGCTAGATCCACGAGAATGATGTCACCAAATTTATCGCATGATACTACATGTGAAAAGTGAACATGTTTCTCAACAGTTAATATTACTTTTTAATTTATGGGATTTTTTGATAAATTTATTTGAAAAATGTGTAATATCTCGAGAACGGTTCATGCTAGCATTCTAAAGTTTATGTGAAACGTTTTCTAAAGAAAAACTACACAATAAATGTCTATTTGTGTAACTTTATAAAAGGTTTTGATTTTTTGATGGTTTTTTCAAAATATCATTCGAAAATTTAGGTGATTCTGAACATTCGATTGTGTTTAAAAACAATAGACTTCCAGTATACATAGATTGTAATTTTTGTACCAAATTTCATTTGAATCGATCCGTCAATTCATTCAGTCGTGAGGTATCGTCTCCACAGGTTCACTGACACATACACACACACAGACATCACCTCAAAAAATGTTCGATTCATGATCAGGGATGCTTCAAACGTGCTCTCCCGTCGAAAACTCGAATTCGAATTTTCGACCCCGTCACAATATTATCCTTATATATTATACTATGTACATAAGGAAAGTAGTAAAAGGCTACGTATGCTCAAATATATCAATTAAATGCTTGTTTTATACGTAAATTTTGACGATGAAAAGAATAAGACCAACACTGTTACACTAGGACTAGCCGTTCTCGATATATTTTATTTTTTTCGCATTTTCGTACGCAACCTTTGAAAATATATCCAGTTATCAAACGAAAACGAAAACTGAATTGAAAGTCCAAATTCAGTGTCATTTAAAATAATTATAGGTGTTACTTTGAGCCATTAAATTCAATTTACTGAATTATTGAAGAAATAATGAGAAAGTGAATATGAGTCTGCAGAGAAAGTCATGTGCTGTCCATATTAGATTTTTATTTGCGTAGGATAAATTGCAAATGAAGATGACATTGTAAATTGAATGATTGAAGTAGAAGATGACCATTTTTAGCAAGCAATTGGGAGTGTAGTATATATAGAGACATGCAGTGTTACGTGGTTTATACCACACGTCCTGTACCGGACGCGAAAGGTGGTCGTGTTCGAAAAAAATACAGTTAGACGTTAATTGAAAATGAGGACATCTTGAAATAACTTTAAAACAAAACATTTATTAACACCTACTATTAAAACACAAAGAAAAACACACCATATATAAAAGTACTTTGCATGTATACAATTCCTGTCTATCAAATTACTATTAATTACCCTTTGTTCTAAAACATAGTATGTATCGGGGGTCACTAAGCATTGCGTGTCTTACGTTAAAATGTCACCCTCTAGTCGTGACATGGAAAAGATATTTTGGGTGTCCAAAGAGAGAGATATATAGAGCAAACACTCAAGGAGTGCTGTATATTGGAAAGGGGCTACCATGGCTGTCGATTACAGTGGCGTGGCCTGGGGCTCAAGCCCCCTCTCATGGGGCTGTCAATTTTCTCCGATCGTCATCAGAATATTTTTCGGTGTCCTCACACTTCCATCTCAAAACCTTCTTCCCGCTCCATCGAACTTTTCTCTCTCTCTTCGAAAAAAAAAACTGAAAATTCACACCCGCCTACACCTTTCTTGATTGCCTTTGGGCTCAAGAATAACGCCCAGGGTGCTTACCATTGGATATAATGGCCCCTCGGGCTACCACCGACACTTTCAGCCCCACGTAACCTCTGGCCCCACAGCGCCCTAATTCAAAGGGGCCGGTATCCCTTTTGGACACCGAACGCCGAAGACAGTCCGTGTGCGGTGAATTCCGAAGCTCCAACATTGTTTCCGGCCTTGGCAAGCAGGTGGTCAGATGGGGCGCAGGGTAAACGTTGGGCGCCGTGTCTCTCAGGGACTGACATCCGTGCATCCTGATCTAAAAGTAAAATATTGGAGCTATGGAAAAAACCCATACTACATGCAGGTTTTCGTGCGCCTATAAGGAAAATATTCCGAGCAGAAGAAAAAAGATAGAACGAGAAAGATAGCAACATTGCGAAAATAATAAGCAAAAAGGAGTGCAATATAACGAAAGAGTAAGAAGCTCAAAAATTGGGATCACGCTATTTAAAAACCATGAAAATATCTAGTTATATAACAAAATAAAGGAAAAGTTTCGGGGGTTAAATAAGAATGCAATACTGTAAAAATATCAGTTAATAAAAAGATATCTAAACATACATCAGTAATTAAGGAATTAATCAAAAATTAGAAAAAACAACCAGTTTCGGAGTACTATATTACCAATCAAAAAAGTAAAAACTCCAGACCAGTAAATGACCAGCGTACATAATATAATATGCGCAGTGCTGCGGGTTTGAAAATTGAAGATAACGGTTCTATTTATGTACCTAAATATTCCGCTGTTACAAAGAATAATTTTATTAGTCCTGGAATATAATATAAGTACGTTTAATGTAAAAAAGATTTGATGAAAAAAAAATCGCTCTATATTCGCTCAAATACGTTACTACAATTAGCTGCAAAAGTCTTGAAATAGTCATACACTGTACTGTGTATATGTTTCTTGATATACATATACTTGTTTAAACTATACATAAATTCATAAATAATACAATATTTAATTGCATAAATAATACAATATTTAATATTAAAATAGTCCTTGTTATTAACATATAGGTTTGATTATGACTGTATATTTAGAACATAAATAACTGCAAACACCACCAGCCGCTCCTTTAGAATATACCTTTAGACTGTGTATCTCCTTAACTCGACATTATATTCAAGCAATGGATCATGATGAAGATGATCACGTGACAATCCAGGTAGATGAACTAGTTTGTATGAGTTTTCCACCTTGAAGATGAAGAAACGATTTACTGTAGGGAGGAAAAACAGTTGTTTGCGTTTTCCTCATCACAAAGGTTCACCATTGAGTGCTAACGTTATTTTACATTAAAACATTTATGAATATACTGGCCCCTTTAAAAGCAAAATAATTTCCTGGGGAAATTACGACCCGTATTGGAAACCAATGACAAACAATAATCACTCTTATTCTTTAATATTGCCATGTATTTTTGAGGTGTAGTATCGTAGTCCAAGTTGATGTTAGTTGAGGATGGCACAACTGTGAGCAATGGTGAAGGTTTTCCTGTTTCCACCAATAAAATAAAAGGTATTTCGGACAAGCGGTTGGAAATAACACATTCAGCAGAATCACCCGCGTTGGAAACCAAAGGTAACCCATATCCATGTCTGTTAACCAGAAAGCTCTTGCGATAGACGGCACATCTGTGAGCAATGGCGGGGACTTTCCAGCTTCCAGCAATGAGACGATGGCACAAGGTATTTCGTGCAAGCGGCGAGAAACAACAGATTTAGCAGAACCACCTGCGTTGGAAACCAATAACAACCAATACTCACCCTATTATTCATTAATCTTGCAGTGTATTTCTGAGGTGTAGTCATGTAGCCCCAGTTGATGTCTGTTAACCAAAAAGCTCTTGAGATGGACGGCACTTCTGTGAGCAGTGGTGGAGGTTTACCAGCTTCCAGTAGCAAAACGCTGACACAAGGCACTTCGGACAAACGACTCGCAACAACAGATCCAGCAGAACCAGCCCCGACTATAAATATTTCAATAAGATATCGGGAGACGTAAAATATATTTTCAGTAAAAACATTTTATTCCAATTAAGAACAAAATATGTAAGAATCGGCTACGTTATTTCCAATACCATGTTTCTTTTAAGCTATTATAGTTACTAATTACCTTTTCTAAGATGACGTTTTTTCTATTTAAAAACAAAATAGATGAGAATTGGTTTATCGCAACGTTGTTCACACTTTTAAAGCGGTATGTCCCCACCGCCAATAAATTGGAACAAACCTTTTCTCTAGACGAAACTTTTATCTACTTAAGAACTAAAAGTGTAAAAATAGGCTTCTCGGAGCATTATATAAATTCTTAAGAATCCTTTCACTTAAGAATAATATAGAATAGACATTTTTTCCAAGACGAAATTTTATTTTCACTTAAGAACGAAAAGTGTAAAAATTGATTTCACTAAACTTTTTTCTTTAACATTTAATTATTTTTAAATGAAAAATTTTCTACTCACCAATAGCTTGCAACATATTTCTTCCTAAAGGAAAAATTTCTCCATTTTGGAACAGAAAGTCAAAAGTGTTAGAACTAACTGACTTCTCGGAATACTATCTTTATTTTTCTTAAAGATAAATTTGCCACTCTCCAATAGTTTGGAACATATTTTTTCCTAGATGAAACTTTTTTCCATTTGAGAACAAAAAGTGTTAGAACTAACTGACTTCTCTAAATATTATTTTTTATCCTTAATTTATCTTAAAAGATGGATTTGCTACTCATCAATAATTTGGAACAAGCTTTTTACCAGACGATACTTTTCTATATACGAAGAACAAATAATAAGTGCAAAATCTGTCTTCTCGAAACGTTAATTTTTCGTAAATTTTTCCATAAAAAATATTTTTAGCCATTTATGAACAAATTGTGCTGTTCTAGAATGCTGCTTTTAACTTTTGTTATTCTTAAAAGAGAGATCTTCCACTCACCAACAATGTAGTCATATTCTTTTCGTACACTCTTGGCAGTATTTGGCGAGTTTTTCTGCCCAAGCATAGACAAAAGGATCATCGGCAATAACTTGAGGTCCGATAGAGATGTCTTGTATGACATCTCGGCAGCTAAATCCATGTTGACCTGCATATATATATATATATATATATATATATATATATAAGCTAAAGTGGAAAAGTTATTTACACTGCAATTACATTTTTGAATAAGAAAATAAATTTAAAAATCAGGAGTAGCTCCAGTCCGACGACGTCGAAATGGTTTTACGTGAATAACATTTTGCAAAATGAAACTTTAGTAAATTTTAATAAGTTTATTCTTTTTTCCAGACTCATTTACATAGTTTACAGGCTTTGAAAGCGTAGAAATGATTCGCAAAACGTTTATAACACTTTTAGGTATCGCCACGATTTCATGTGTAAGCTCCGACCATAAACATCACTACAGAATATCCAAGCTTTTTACTAATTTGCGTTGCACTGACGAGATTTTGCAGTCAAGTTAATCTAAAACTTTCCTGTCGGCACATAAATATGTACTTGAATACATACTTGAATACGTATATTTCCATCTATTTTGTTCAAATCTCAACAGTCATTAAACAGCTTTAAAATCCCCAAGTTAATTAAACCTCCCAATTTTAAGAAAGCAAAACAAAATATCTTGTACTTGTGCACCAATATATCACCGAGGATTAAGTAAACATATTGAGCTGCTGCAATTCTGATGTTTTAAGTATCACAGTTTTCCCACCCATTGGAAAACCCAGGTTAATATACTAAAATATGGAAATTATAACCACTGTGCTTCAAAACTAAGAGCTTGATCCAAAATCCAATTATATACATTTATAGGACTTGTAAAAAGCTACAAATTTTTGCTTATTGTTTATAGATAACATGTTTAGTTTTTATGGTACAAGCATTACAAACTTGAGAAACGGAAAATTATCAACGTCCTTCAGCTTGACAAAACGATTACTCTAAAGCTATAAGAGCTTTTTTCAAAAATAAATATAGATTTAGAAACTAAATTTCCTGATTCATATTTCATATTTTTGTCGTTTACTATATCTATTTTTTATAGTTTCGAAGATATTTTGAGTGAAGGTAAGAAAAAATAAACTCTCGCTCCAACAGATACTGAATTTTATAGAAAGTTCAAAATATTGAAATATTGAAAACTATATTTATATATTCATAAACTGAACGACATTTCGGCAGAAGACGAAAACATGACCCCCTAACAACAACAACGACCTACTAACTTACATTTTCATTCATTAGATTTAGAGGTATAAGAGTTCAAAATATTTACATTTTTCTTGACGACATGATTTCCGCCACAGAAACCTCAAGCATAGATGCTATTCACATCAAAATAGTTTTTAACACTTTACAACAAAGTTGAAAAGTGTTTATGACTTTGTTCATTCTGTCTGTCTGTCTGTCTGTCCGTTAGCACGATAACTGCCGTAAAAATGACTTAATCAAAATGAAATTTTAGTATGTTGTTCAGACGGTCTATAGGACCTATGGGAATATAAATGAATAATATCACCCAATTAGTTTTGGATTGAACCCGGGTTGAAAAAATGGAATACATTGAGCCCTATGGGACCTAATTTTTCAAGCATTTTTTAAGCGGATTTAAAATTCACAAATTGCTTCGAAAATTTTAGGCAATATTCAAATTGTTCCATAAAATATATAAAAAAAAATTCAGCGAAATATATTCAGTTGTTTTTTAAATAAAAATTAAAATAATAATAACACCTCTTATATTAAGCGATCACGTGTCCATGATATGAAACGATCACATGACCCACTTCAAAATAATATATGGCATCCATCTTGTGTCAAAATCGTGATTTTTAAAGTTCTTTTTAATTCATATTGAGTGTTGTATCCGTCCTAAAATTACTTTATTTTTGCCTAAATTCTGTGCATCTACATACTGAAACAACGCAATGACAATATATTTCAGTTTAAATGCTCTTCCAAATTTGATTATTTCTACTATTAAGCCTATTTTTCACCTATGTAAAATGTAAACAGCAAAATATGTAGAATGAGTTGTATTAGAATCGCTGTAATTCTTTAACACAAAATCATTTAGTCCATGGAGTCTGCTTAGCTGATATGAATTCATTGATTTTAGAAAGAGAAGGACGATATTTTTCGATGATGTTTTACGCATTGAGTTTACTTATTTGCAGCTCAATGGTCTTAATTTTTAAATAAAATAAATTGTTATAGTATTGTGATGAATGACATGAATGGGGGAATTATTTATGAATGAAATGTTGCTTTTATAGAGAGAGCCAGGCGTGTTATTTTTTTATGACGTCATTTGAATGGATTTCAGTTGTTTTCGATGAAGTTTTCAAATATAATAAATTATCGTAGTATTATGATAATTCTAAAATTATTACCGAGGAATGTATAACATTTAAGAGATGTTTAAACCAGGCAATTTATACTTTAATGCCGTCATTTGAATGAAGTTAATTTTTTTCGATGAAGATTTAAGGTTTCAAATATAATAAATTAATGTAGTATTGTGATAAGTTTTAAAATATTACCGAGGAATGTATTGCATTTTAGACATGTTTAAATAAAATTGCATTGAAGTTGGAAAGTGTTTCATAATCAATGCTTTAAGCATGATTGATCTTTCTTGTATTTATATAGAAGACTAGCAGCATACCCGTTCTTCGTACGGAGTATATAATATAAAGCAATTTATAATTCGCAATCATGTGCAAATTCTGTTAAAATATTAAATTTATTGCTCATAAAGAGAAGTTTAAGAATATCTGTTCTCACTATGCAAAATTATCTTCACGGGCAGATCTGAAGAATAAAACATCCTGGCCCCTTTTGTAAGCAAATTTATAAAAGAAAAGGAATTGAATCAATATATGCAACCCCGTACTACTTATATTGTCGCAGATTAGAAAATATGCCAGTATGTTAGTAGAAGTTTACCCGTATTGCAATATGTCTCTTAAAAATATTTGTCAAAATAAAAGAGATAACATAAAAAATTGAAAGTATCAAAAATCCCCGTAATCTTAATACCAGAAGGTCGTAATTGATTCGAATGTATACCAGTATATATCAAAATATATGCCAATATACCTGTACTACTTATATTCCCGTAGATTGGAAGATATACTTATGCATTTGTAGAAGATTACTCGTACAACGTACTATATATGAGTTTCAACAATTTTCGTCATAATAAAACAATTCCATAATAATTTGAAAATATCACTAATCCCTGAATCAACAGTCCCCAAAAATATCAATAATAATGATGTTTAAACCTGAAGACCGTAATTGATATTATCCAGTCAAAAATTCAATGTCAATGAAATTTATTTTAGATACATATTTTTACTATTCAAATCGGAAAAGATTTAATAAAAATCATATGCCGCATAACATATTGGATCCGTTGCTAAGCGACATGATATCAATTGCTTTAAATAAAGTGATGGAAATCATATATCATCTGAATAATGCAATCTCCATGGAAGGTTCGGCGACATTTTCGTCAATTTAGCTATAACTTAAAAAATCGCCAAATTTATCGCCAAGTGGGACTGTGGAACTGATAATCCCATTTTGCGACAAATTGACGAAACATCATCACAATTCTATCCCCCTAACAAAACACAATTAATTTCATTTATTAAGCGCGATTTTATCAATTTCATGATATTTTTATGGATTTAGAAATATTTTTACTAATTTGGTGATATTAAAAAAAATTCCTTAAATGTGTTACTAAGTAGGATGGATGGACTGACCGACAAATGCTAGAGAAGCATCATTTCAGTACTTTATTCTAAAAAAACAAATTTAATTTCATTGATTTAGGACATTTTTATCAATTTGGAGACATTTCCACTAATTTGGTAAAGTTTAAGAAATGTTACCAAGTTATTTAGAGATATTATTCTAAATTCGTAGCTCTGAATTTGCAGATCTGAAGAGTAAAATATCCTGATCCCGTTTGTATATACTAAATGAAAACACTAAAATTTTATTAGAAGATACATACACCCGTTCTACTCTTCTTCTGCTTCAACAATCGGCTAAATGCATTTATTGAGTAAACACAATATATGAGTTTATTAGCTAAACACAATATATTAGCTTGAAACCTCTTTACTAAATGAAATGAAAGTGATGTACGCAGTCCGCAATATATATAATTGAAAGAACAATCAAACCGTTCATTTATAAAATATATTTTTACATCCATTTATTAACACTTTACAACAAAGTTGAAAAGTGTTTATGACTTTGTTCATTCTGTCTGTCTGTCCGTCTGTCTGTCTGTCTGTCTGTCTGTCCGTTAGCACTATAACTGCCGTAAAAATGACTTAATCAAAATGAAATTTTAGTATGTTGTTCAGACGGTCTGTAGGACCTATGGGAATATAAATAAATAATATCACCCAATTAGTTTTGGATTGAACCCGGGTTGAAAAAATGAAATACATTGAACCCTATGGGACCTAATTTTTCAAACATTTTTTAAGCGGATTTAAAATTCACAAATTGCTTTGAAAATTTTAGGTAATATTCAAATTATTCCATAAAATATATAAAAAAAAATTCAGCAAAATATATTCAGTAGTTTTTTAAATAAAAATTAAAATAATAATTACACCGCTTATATGAAGCGATCACGTGACCATGATATGAAACGATCACGTGACCAACTTCAAAATATAATACGGCATCCATCTTGTCTCAAAATCGTCATTTTTAAAGTTCTTTTTAATTCATATTGAGTGTTGTATTCGTCGTAAAACCTCTTTATTTTCGCTTAAATTCTGTGCATCTACATACTGAAACAACGCAATGACAATATATTTGAGTTTAAATGAGCATCCAACTTTGATTATTTCTCTAACGAAGCCTATTTTTCACTTATGTGAAATGTAAACAGCAAAATATGTAGGATGAGTTGTATAGGAATTGCTGTATTTTTTTAATGCAAAAGAA
The DNA here is from genome assembly GCA_951213105.1 of Amaurobius ferox. NCBI lineage: Eukaryota > Metazoa > Arthropoda > Arachnida > Araneae > Amaurobiidae > Amaurobius > Amaurobius ferox. The sequence goes on from OX578147.1 coordinate 129,183,963, forward strand.
TTTAGCTCATGGAGTCTGCATAGCTGATATGAAAGAAATATTCATTGACTTTACCGAGAGAAGGACGATTTTTTGCGATGAAGTTTTAAGCATAGAGTTAAATTACTTATAGCTCCATAATCTTAATTTTTAAATAAAATAAATTATTATAGTATTGTGATGAATGACATGAATGGGAAATTATTTATGAATGAAATGCTGCTTTTTTAGAGAGAGCCAGGCGTGTTATTTTTTCTATGACGTCATTTGAATGAATTTCAGTTGTTTTGGATGAAGTTTTTAAATATAATAAATTATCGTGGTATTATGATAATTCTAAAATTGTTACCGAGTAATATATCACATTTTAGAGATGTTTAAACCAGGCAATTTATATTTCAATGCCGTCATTTGAATGAAGCTCATTTTTTTCGATGAAGGTTTAAGTTTTCAAATATAATAAATCAATGTAGTATTGTGAGAAGTTTTAAAATTATTCCGAGGAATGTATTGCATTTTAGACATGTTTAAATAAAATTGCATTGAAGTTGGAAAGTGTTTCATAATCAATGCTTTAAGCATGATTGATCGTTCTTGTTTAATTTCTGGAATGGGAAACTGCCAATTTACTTTCTATTATCAAACACTTTTGAGAATCAGAAGAAACGCTATAAAATTAAATTATGTCAAAAATGTTGCGAATGATAAATAAGGAATGTAATGGACATAATTTATAGGACGGTAGCAAGGGCATGAAGAGATAGATAGACAGATGGACACATAAATTTTAAGTGAGGCCATACCAAGACTACCCATACAATTTCTAAAAATTCGGTACAACCGTTTGCATATAACGATTGAGTCACAATTAAAGTCAGGAAACAGTCAGAAGGACATGAAGACAGGCCGACAGAAGGACGTCTAATTTTTAAGTGGGACCATATAAAGGGTATCCACTAAATGTTTTTGAAATTCTTTGCAGCCGTTTTCATATGACAATTGGGTCACTTTTAAAGTGAGGAACAGTCAGAAGGACATGAATACAGACAGACATAAGGACAGACGGAAGCTTAAATTTTCAATGAGACCATACTAAAGCTACTTACGAAATTTCGTGAAATTCTGCGAATCTTTCTCATATGACAATAGGGTCATGTTTAAAGTGAGGAAACAACCAGAAGGACATGGAGACAAACAGAAATATCAATCATGCATATAGCATTGATTATGAAACACTTTCAAACTTCAATGCAATTTTATATAAACATCTCTAAAATGAGATACATTTCTCTGTAATATTTTTAAAACGATCACAATACTACATTAATTTATTATATTTGAAAACGTAAAACCACATCGAAAAAAATGAACTTCATTCAAATGATGGCATTGAAACATAAATTGCCTGGTTTAAATATCTCCTCTAAAATGCGATCCTCGGTAATATTTTTAAAATTATCATAATACTACAATAATTTATTATATTTGAAAACTTCATCGAAAACAAATGAACTTTATTCAAATAACGTCATCGAAATGTAAATCGCCTCTCTATAAAGGCAGCATTCCATTCATAAACATATTTGCAATTCTTTCATTCATCACAATACTATAACAATTTATTTTATTTTAAAACTTAAAACCGTAGAGGTACAAGTAATTTAACTCTATGCTTAAAATTTCATCGAAAAAATCGCCTGTTTGGTTCTCTGTGTAAAATAATGAATGTTTCATTCATATCAGTTATATTGCAGACTCCATGAGCTAAATAATTTTGCATTAAAGAAATGAGGCAATTCTTATACAACTCATTCTACATCTTTTGGTGTTTACATTTTCCATAAGTGAAAATTAGGCTTCGTTGTAGAAATAATCAAATTTGGATAATCATTTAAACTCAAATATATTGTAATTGCATTGTTTCAGTATATAGATGCACAGAATTTAAGCAAAAATAAAGCGGTTTTGGGACGGATACAACACTCAATATGAATTAAAAAGAACTTTAAAAATCACGATTTTGAGACAAGATGGATGCCATATATCGTTTTGAAGCGGATCACGTGGTATTTTCATATCATGGTCACGTGATCGCTTCATATAAGAGGTTTATTATTATTTTAATTTTTATTTAAAAAAGTACTGAATATATTTCGCTGAATTTTTTTTTATAAATTTTATGGAACAATTTGCATATTACCTAAAATTTTCGAAGCAATTTGTGAATTTTAAATCCGCTTAAAAAATGTTTGAAAAATTAGGTTTCATAGGGCTCAATGTATTTCATTTTTTCAACCCGGGTTCAATCCAAAACTAATTGGGTGATATTATTCATTTATATTCCCATAGGTCCTACAGACCGTCTGAACAACATACTAAATTTCATTTTGATTAAGTCATTTTTACGGCAGTTATCGTGCTAACGGACAGACAGACAGACAGAATGAACAAAGTCATAAACACTTTTTAATTTTGTTTTAAAGTGTTAAAAACGGAACTTTTTCCTAAGACTTGTACTCTCTAACTCCGTCGTTTATCCAAACGGAAAGAATGGAAATCGTTTGTTTAAAACGTCAAAAAGAAATAAAACTTTATTTCTGAGTTTGGTGGAGATTTTTTGCGCTATTTAGTCACTATCTGAAAGCATGAATTGTTTGAAACATGAATTTAAATGGAAAAATCTACCTCCATGGCTTATATTTTTCACAAGCTTTTACTCTTCTTCTTCTTCTTCTAGGTCTCGATTGAAACCGACTTTTTATGGCAGTACTGCTCACAGTAGGCATATGGCTGCCTCTATCTACTTCTTGAGTTCCTAGTCAAGTGGCAGGTGCCCTGTCATCATTTAGTTAGCCATTATCTGTTAGTTGTTATGTTGGGAAGTTACCTAGTAGTAATCAGTGCCAAATCTCTGACTCATGCATTTTAAATTTTTTAACCGAGAAAATTTTTTGATCACCACTGCTATTTCAATGCAGAATGCAAATTAGTTTGCTATAAAATGCTCACCTTTTCTGACAGCGATCAGTTCGCATCCAGTCTCTCAGGCACAAGTCATCTTTTCGACAAAGAAACAATACTCACCACAGCATGAGTGGGTTCCGCATACTTTTCCATGTCTAAGAGTTCAATTAGGTTTGTGACACTTTGTTTTTCAATTTCCTTCCAGCATTTGCTTCTTTCTGTCTTGTATTTTGGGCAATGTATAATAACGTGCTCTAATGTCTCCGGTGTATTGCAGCCGGGGCAGTTTGGGTTTATGCTTTTGTTCCATTTCGCTGTTTGGTAGTTAGTAAGGAGTGTTTGAGTCCGTAATGTCATAAGGTTTGAGGCTTCTCTTCGGGATTTTGCAAGTTTAAAATATTGCGCATGGTAAGGGCTCGTGTAGGCGAATTTAGGAAAATGTTGGGATTGTTTCCATCGTGTGTTCCAGGTCTCTTTCATTTTAGCTTTTACCAGTTTCTTTATGTCTCCATAAGTGAAAACACTTCAAGTAGGGCAAGTTTTGTTATTGGCAGCGTATTTTGCTTTTCTGTCCGCCTTCTCGTTCTGCGCGATTCCTTTATGTCCTGGTACCCATACTATCTTTATCTGGGTTTCTTCTGTATGCGCTATTAGTTTTTCGTATGTGTATTTTATGAGTTCATCTGATTTCCGACTTGCATTTTTGATGGCTTCTATAACACTTAAGCTGTCTGCAAGTATTGTATACGTCCGGTGACTCTCAATGAGGAAGTCAACCGTGTACGTTAGTGCTGCCAGCTCAGCAGTGAATATTGAGACGAAGTTCGGTAATCTTATACTACGTTCTGTGGTGTTATTTTCGTATATTCCAAATCCCACTCCGTTTTTATTCTTTGATCCATCTATTCCTATCCATATCTCCTCCGGGTTAGTTTCCATGTACTTTTCAAATAGAAGAGGGATCTCCTCCTCGGGTAAGGCGTTTTGAAAATCAAGGACTTTTTCTTTGATCTCGAGTTTGGAGGTTTTCCATGGTGGGGCTTCATTGTAATTCAATTTATGCTGGGCCTCGAGTTTCTCATTCTTAATAATCTTGACGATGTTGGTCACCTAGTTTAGTGTCCAATCAATTTCGTTTCTTCTTATTTTGTTCAGTTTTTCTAGAATTTTTTGGGCGAACCCTTGACCGCCTCTGGCTATTTCTTGTTTTAAAAGGATTTTTTCAAGTTTTTCTATCTTACGCAGCTCGTATTCAGGGATATTGCTTTCTATTCTTATGACTTCCACAGCGGTATACTTCGGGACCCCTAATGCGAGTCGGATTGCAGCATTTTCGATTATCTTTTATTTATTCATATTTGTGGCAGTTTCTTCTAATCTGGCTGAATTCGCGTAATCGATTTGGGCCGTCACAACTTGTCTAACAATTTGTACAAGGAGTTTTGTTTGAAAACCTCTAGTATGGCTGGCTAACATTTTATGGCTTTATCTACTTTCTTGGTGGTTTCTTCTTGGTGTCTATTCCACTTCCATTTCTCAGTGATCATGAGGCCCATAATCTTCATTTCGCAGATCCAGTTGATTGTTTTTCCCGACATAGTTATATTTGGTTTTTGAACTCTCCTCTTTGCGGATATGTTTATCATTTTTGTTTTCTCAGTCGAAAAGGACATTTCCCATTCTGCTCCCCATTTTTCTATTTTCAGGATTGAGCTTTGTAGTTTTGTTAAGCACATGGATTCTTCTATATCCTTTACAATTAAGGTGGTGTCATCCGCATATTGATATAGGCTGCCGTATTCTTTTATTTCTTCTCCAATGTCAGGCATGTAGATATTAAATAAGAATGGGGAAAGTACCGATCCCTGGGGAAGTCCAGTATTTATGTTCTTCGGATCCGATTCTTCACCTCTCCATCTTACCTTCACCATTCTTTTTAGCAGGAATTCTTTTAGCCACTGAACTATGTATTTTTCACATCCTTTTTTGAGTAATTTTCTCAATAGCTTTTCTATGTTGACGTTGTCGTACGCACTTTTTATGTCTATTGAGAGCAGTATAGTGTATTTGTTATTTGCTCTGGAGCTTCGAATTTCCTGGCATATATCAAAAAGGGTTTTCTCGGTGTCTGTTCCTGGTCGAAATCCATAAATATATTTGGGAAAAATTTTCTCTTTGGTAGCCCACCATTGAAGCCTTTCTAACAGGATTTTTTCTACCGTTTTCGTTACACAAGAGGTCAGAGCTATTGGTCTATAGCTTCCTATGTTATTTTTTTCTTTATTGTTTTTGTAGATAGGAATGATAGTTGCAGTTTTCCAGCTTTTAGGAATGCAGTGTTGCATTATTGATTAGTTGATTATTTTTGTGATCCAGGATTGTGTCTTTCTGATACACTTTTTTAACATTTTCCACTGATTTCGTCCGGATCTGGGGTCTTTTCTTTGAGTTTCTGAATCGCCTTTGTAACTTCGTCTATAGTCACCTGCGGGAACTGTGTTACATCTGACTCCATTCTGCTGATTTCGTATGTTTTACTTTTTCCATCGGTGAAGTAGCTAGCAAATGCATTCGCCTGATTGGCAGGATCTGTTATTTCTTTTCCTTTGTATTCTATATGATCCAATTGCTATCTTCTGCTTTGTTCTTCCATTTCTTAAAGTTATTAAAGATGTTGTAGTATTCTTTGGGGGTTTGAATCGTTTGGAATTTTTGATTCCAGAATTGTTCTTTTGCAGTTCGTGCAGTTTTCCTGTATTTCGCCAGGTTCTTCTTGTATTCTATCCATGTCTCATCACGCAAGTCTCTTATTGCCTTTGCATAAAATCTTCTTACCAGGGCCCTCTGTTTCGCACATTTCTGCGTCCACCATTCTGCCTGTTCTTTTCGCTTAAAATATCTTATCTCCCTCTCACTTTTCTTTAGTGCCAATTTCATTTCTTGATTTAAGTTCCTATATTCCGTTTCCAGGTCTTCGTCATAAGTTGAGTTTATAGCTATGTCCAACTTGCGAGTATACTTTTCCCAGTTGAGGTAATGTCTCCGATTTGTTTTCCGATTGGTTTTCTTTTTAGGGCTCTCATTGAAGGATCTTATCACTATCGGGAAATGATCACTCCCGTAAGTGATTTCCAGTGTATTCCAGTCAAATTGGTAAGCTACGTCAGGAGTCATGATGGTTAAGTCGATTCCTGAAATTGTTCTAAGATTTCTTTGATACGTTTTTTTGTTTTTGTTTATAAGGACACAGTTGTTTTCTCGAATCCATTTTTGTAGTCTTTCCCCGCTGATATTAGATTTGTTGTTGCCTTTGCCTATAATTCTGGCATTCATATCACCACATAAAATGGTGCTCAGTTCCATAATGGTTTCCAGCTTCTCCAGCTCTTCTGCCTTTAGGGTTTTAGGTTTCCTGTAAATGTTAATTATTTTGTATTCTTTTCCCTCCATAATCACTTTGATTTTTTGGCATTCCAGAGTACCTTCGTTGTCTTGTCCAATCTCTACCGTTTTGTAACTTAGTTCATTTTTTATTGCTATAAGTAACCCGCCTCTAATAGAGGGGAATTCCCTATTTTTTTGGCAGATCTTGTATCCTTTTAATTGAATTGTTCTTTTGAGCCACGTTTCTTGTAGTGCCACGATATGGGGCTGGTGCTCCTCAACCAGTTTTTGTAGGCTAGTAAGGTTAGCCATAAATCCCCTAACGTTCCATTGGAGGATAATCATATTAGCCAATTGAAGAGAATCAAGTTGAGAGGAATAAAGAAGGGCTTCCAAAGGCAGACTTATGCCCACGGAAGGAGCGGAACTCGCTTCCCCAAAAAACACTAAAGCCGAAATGAAAAAAAAGTTCTCGAAAACTTTTCGAGGCACCGAAACAAAAAAGAATCCGGGAAATAAAAACTACTTGACGCCAGAAAAGTTCCCGTCCACAGAAAAGCCGGGATCTAAAGAGACTGATTCGAAAACGAAGAGCAGCTCGAAGCACTTGAATCAAAAGGACCGGGCTTGTGCCCCTTTTCTGACCTTTTCTTGTGTTCCTTATTATTTGAATCCGTGGTATCTTCTATTGTTTTTAGGGTTTTGTGTAGTTTTTTTGCTGCGGCAATGTGCACCTTTTGTTCTCTGTTAGTGCTTTTTAAAATCCTTACAAATTCCTCGTGCTCTTTATTTTTGGTCTATATATGGGCACTTATTCTTTTTATTTCATTGTCTTGCAGAGCGACAGTAATTTGCAATTGTTCTACTATCTCTATCAGCTGTTCTACCTTCGCCAGTATTCCTTGTGGTTTCTCTTTGACTTCTGTTTTCTCCACTTCTTTATCTTGGTTCTGAGGTTGTAATATTTCAGCGAATGTTTTCTTTCGGGCGATTTCTCTAACTTCTCTGAGGGGAATTTTGTCTCTCTTGGCTATTTCATGTATATTAATCCCCTTTTTATATTCTTCGCATTCTTTGCTGTTGGCAAGGTGCTCCTTCCCACAACTGAAACACTTCGCAGTAACTGTCACGCAGTCTTCTAGTTCATGATTTTCTCCGCACTAGGGACATTTTATTATTCCTCTACATGTTCGCGTTAAATGGCCATATTTGAGGCATTTCTTGCAGATTCGAGGATAGTCTATGAAAGGAGAAACTCTAATTCTCATCCAACATATATTCACAGTGTCTCTTTCCTTCTTTCCTATTTCACTGATTAACACTGTCGTTATTGGCTCTTGGGAGCCTGGTTTCGTGAATCTGGTCACTCTTAAGCAGTGGATATCTTCTTCTTTTAATTCGTCGTATATTTCTTGGTTAGATATTCCAATTGGAACCCCTCTAAGTAATTGTTTAGTACAGATGAAATCTTCAATAAGTTTAGACTCTGTTTCTATTCGGCACAATTGAGAAATCTTTAAAACACTTACTGCACACTCTTTATTTTCTGTTGTTATAATAATGTTTTGGTTTCTTGTTATGCTTATCTCTTTTACTCTTCTTCCTTCCGTATGGGTTTCCAGTTCTATTTTCAGTGTTCGGGGGTGATTAACCACTATCTTCCCACTTTTCCCACGTATTATAATTCCAAACAGTTGAACTCCATTTTTTGCCGCAAGATTTACCTTTTCTTCATCAGATAATTCAGCGGTAAAGCTGTTGTATCTTCTAGGTAATCCGCCGTTTCCACATCTACAACATTGGCCCCGTTGTCTATATCCATGTGCTGGTCGGCCCTTCAGCGACGTCATGAGCACAGCTTTCTTCAAGAGGAAAAATTAAAGTAAATACACGACCCTGGTCGTGCAAAATATAAACAAATCAACGTAAAACTAAACAGTTGCAAATTCACAAAAACTAAACACCAGCTTTTATCAAGATAACGCTAACTCGCTAAAGAAAAGAATTCCACGTCGTCTCAATTTCCCGCCTTTTTTCATCCCTACCGCATTTTATTTTCCATTTTGCACAACTTCAAGCTTTTACTCAACGATGAAAAGTATAAAGAAATCAAAATGGTTATTTAATTTCACATTTTATGAGGAAGATTTCTATCTTATATCATGTTGCTCGGCAACGCAATAAAATTAAATGTGTTTGTTAATTTTATTTTTTTTTTCGATTTGAATTATAAAAAATCTGATGCGGGCAACACATGACTTTCCTTATATAATGTAATGAATTTACTACTTTTACAGTAAAAAAATAGGTTTTTCTTACAGTAGATACTAATATTCTTTCCAAAACATTGAATTTTCAACAATTAGTCGTCATTTTCATTGATTTAGCCTCATTTTTATCCATTTAGCGAGATTTTCGTTAATTTGGCAATATTTAAAAAGTCGCCAAGTTGGGGACATTCCGCCAAATTCGTAGCCAAAATCTCGCCAAGCGTTATGCACTAAGAAATAAGTTATTCTTACAGCAGATAAATGACTATTAGTGTTCAATTACAAAAGTATTACTCAGAGTATCTTTTTTCATGAATGGAACGAGCTAGATCCACGAGAATAATGTCACCCAGTTTATCGCATGGTATTACATATGAAAAGTGAACATGTTTATCAATAGGAAATATTTTTTATTATTTTATGACTTTTTGATATTTTTTTGAAAAATGTGCAATATCTCGAGAACGGTTCATGTTAGCGTTCTAAAATTTTGTCAATAGCTTTCTAATGCTTCTAATCGTTCAATTGTCAATCGTTTTCTAATGAAAAATTACATAAGAAATGTGTATTTGCGTAACTTTATTAGTGGTTTTGATTTTTTGACGATTTTTTCAAAATTTCATTCGAAAATTTAGGGGAATTTTGAACATTCGATTGCGTATAAAAGCAATAGGCTTCCAGTGTTTACAGATTGTGATTTTTGTACCAAATTTGGTTCAAATTGGTCCATTCGTTCGTCAGTTATCGTCGCCACAGACCCACTGACACACACACACACACATACTTTCACACACACACACACACACACACACACACACACACACACACACACACACACACACACAGACAGACATCACTTCAAAAATGTTTGATTCGTGATCAGGGATGCTTGAAACGTGCTCTCCCGTCGAAAACCCGAATTCGAATTTTCGATCCCGTCACAATACTTTCCTTATACATTATGTATATAAGGAAAGTAATAAATGGATATAAAAATATATTTTAGAAAAAAATGGTTTGATTTTTCTTTTAATTATATTAATTGCGAACTGCGTACATCACTTTCATTTATTTTGCCAAAGAGGTTTCAAGCTTATATACTGTGTTTAGCTAATAAACTCATATATTCTGTCTACCCAATATATTCATTTATCCGATTGTTGAAACAGAAAAAGAGTAGAACGGGTATATCTTCTAATAATATTTTAGCGTTTTCATTTATTATATACAAACTGGAACACGATATGTTATTCAGATCTGCAAATTTAGAGCTACGAATTTGGCTGGATATCGCTAACTTGGTAAATTTCTTAAACGTTGCCAAATTGATTGAAATGTCTCCAAATTGATAAAAACGATGTAAATCAATGAAATTTATTTTCCTTTGTTAGAAGAAAGTACTGAACTGGTGTTTCGTTAGCATTTGTCTGTCAGTCCAACCGTCTTACTTAGTAACACATTTCGCGAATTTTTAAAATATCAACAAATTGATAAAAATGTTTGTAAATCCATAACAATATCTTGAAATTGATAAAATTGCGCTAAATAAATGAAATTGTGTTTTTTAGGGGATAATATTTCGATGATGGTTCGTCAATTTATCGCCAAGTGGGACTGTCATTTCTACAGTGCCACTTGGCGATAAATTTGGCGATTTTTTAAAATGCCGCCGAACCTTCATTAGAAATCGCTTTATTCAGACGATATTTTGACCACCAATTTATTTGAAGCAAATCATAACATGTCGCTTAGCAACGGATTTAAATTCAGTGTGTTTATGAGGAAGAAGATTTTTATTAAATATTTTCCAATTTTAATAATGAAGATATGTATATAAAATAAATTTCATTGCCATCGTATTTTTTAATGGATAATATCAATTACGATCTTTAGATTTAAACATTATTATTATTGATGTTTTCGGGGATTATTGATTCAGAGATTATTGATATTTTCAATTTCTTATGCCATTGTTTTATTGCGGAAAAAATGGTTGAAAATCATATATTGTACATTGTACGAGTAATCTTCTACAAATGCAAGGTTATATCTTCTAATCTTTGAGAATATAAATAGTACAGGTATATTGACATATATTTTGACATTTATTGGCATATATTGAAATCAAGTACGGCCTTCTGGAATGAAGATTTCTGCGATTATTAATATTTTTAATTTATTAATCAATCTGTTTTATTTTGTCAAAGATTTTTAAGACTCATATTATAATACGGGTAATATTTTACTAACACTAGGACATATCTTCTAACCTAAGACATTATAAGTAGTATGGGTATATCTTCCAATATAATTTTAGCACTTTCATTTCGGCACATATTGGAATCAATTACTGCCTTCTACTTTAAAGATTTCGGATTTATTGATATTTTTAATTTATACATGTAATCTACTAATACAGGTTATATCTCCTAATATTTGCGTATATAAGTAGTACGGTCCCATACAATTTTAACGTTCTTATTTTGCCTATATTGATTCAATTCCATATTTTTTGTAAATTTGCTTACAAAAGAGGCCAGGATGTTTTATTCTTCAGATCTGCCCGTGAAGATAATTTTGAATAGCGAAAACAGGTATTCTTAAACTTCTCTTTAGGAGCAATAAATTTAATATTTTAATATAATTTGCACATGATTGCGAATTATGAGTTACATATTATATACAGACATTCCTAAACTTCTTTTTAGGAACATTATGTTAAATACTTTAGCAGAATATTTTGATTAAAAATGTCATTTAGTATACGAATTTGCACATGAGTGCGAATTTTAAGTTTCTTTATATTATATACTCCGTACAAAGAACGGGTATGCTGCTAGTCGTTATATAAGTTCATGAAGATACAGCCAGCAGGATAGATGGGACCTAAATTTTAAGTGGGACTATACTAAGACTATCACTAAATTTTTTGTAATTTTTTGCAGCTCTTCTCATATGACGATTGGGTTACTTTTAAAGACAGGAATCAGTCAGAAGGATATGATGACAGACAAAGAGATGAATGCTCAAACTTTAAGTGAGACCATACCAAGGCGACCTATTAAATTTCTTGAATTGATCTGTACAGTCGTCCTTATGCAACGTTTGGGCCACTCTTAAGTTGAGGAAACAGTTAGATATACATGAAGACAGACAGTCAGACATACAGATGCACACCTAAATTTTAAGTGAGACCATACTAAGGCTACCTACTAAATTGTTTGAAATTCGGTACAGCCCTTCTCATATAACATTGGGCCACACTTAAAATGAGGAAACAGTGTTAGAAAGACACGAAGACGGACAGACGGACGCCTAAATTTGAAATGGAACCGTACTAAGGCTACTTATAAAATTTCATGAATTTCGACCCAACCTTTTTCATAGGCTCGGTTGCCCAGTAGTTAGCTCGCGGGAATTGCACTCAGTAGGCCCGGGTTCGATTCCCACCGCTGTCAAAACTGCCGCCGTGTTCATGCGGAGTACGATCACGTTAAACATGCGGGTCCGTAAGTCCTTCCTAGAGGTTGGTGGCAGGGAAAGGAGAATACGGTCCCTGTGAATGCCTCCCCCACTGGGTTCCGGTCTAAAATGGGCGGCTCTTCCCGGTCGTCTAACCAGTTACCTCACAACTTTCTGGTAGGTTGGACGGTCTGGATCTCAACAATAACGACCATTTTCATATAACGATAGGGTCATATTTAAAGCGAGGAAATAATCAGAAGGACATGAAAACAGAAAGACAGATGGACATCAAAATTTTAAGTGGGATCATATCAAGGCTATCCACTAAATTTTTTTGAATTTCGGTGCAGCCTTTCTAATATAACGATTGGGTCACTCTTAAAGTTAGGAAACACTCAGAAGGATATGAAGACAGACAAACAGAAGGATAGATGGACACTTAAGTTTTTGTTATACTGAGGCTACTCACAGAATTTCAGGTAATTCGGGTTAACCGTTTTCATATAACTGTTTCATCTTTAAAGTGAGGAAGCAGTCAGAAAAACCTGAACAGAAACAAACAGAAACGCAGATTTACGTTTAAATTTTAAATGGGACAATTCTAAAGCTAACGACAAAATTTGATGAAATTCGATGCATGAAATTCTCCCGTGGTGACGAAACAAACCATTAAACAGACAATTAGATGCCATCAATGAAGTTCATTTTTTTCGCTGAAGATTTAAGTTTTCAAATATAATAAATTAATGTAGTATTGTGATAAGTTTTAAAATATTACTTAGGAATGTATTGCATTTTCGAGATATTTAAATAAAATTGCATTGGAGTTGGAAAGTGTTTCATAATCAATGCTTTAAGCATGATTGATCTTTCTTGTTTTAACAATTAGCAACGTCGGATATATCTGTTAGTTTCAATAATAAACTAATTGATACAAAAAGAAAAATTAATGAATATACGGTGTTACAATTTTTATATTGCTATATCAGTTATTGACATGGAATATAAGATTACAGCAATAGTTTGATAAACCTTTTTAATTTATACATTCCCGAAGGTGTTGTTGTACCTGGTAAAAATAGTGCGAGATATTGTCCCTATTATTAGGGCTTCTTAATAGAAAATTCTTATAATTTCATAAAATCCTCAAGCTCAGTTTAAGAACATTCTACGGTATAAACAATTCAGAATAAACAGGTATAGAATCATTTGACTGAAAATTTCATGTTTACGAACAAAAATTATTGAGAACATTTATTACATTTCAGTTGGCATGAATAAGCCCCTTGACTGGTCAAACGGCGCAAAATTCTTGGGAGGGAAGGGGAGGGAATGTTGGGAGGAATGAAACGTGCTCTCCCGTCAAAAACTCGAATTCGAATTTTCGGCCCCGTCACAATACTTTCCTTATACTATGTATATAAGGAAAATAATAATCGGGACAAATCATGGAGTTGAGATCCAGTGTGTTTGAAAATTTTTTAAACAGTAAAACCACATAATTATCCTAAAATTCTGCTAAAACAAAACAATTTGATGCTCCTCAATTATTAAAATTAATACTTGATTATGTGTTTAAGAAATCTGATGTGGGCAACACATGACTTTCCTTATATAATGCAATGAATTTACTACTTTTACAGTAATAACAATAGGTTTTTCTTATAGTAGATACTTATATTCTTTCCAAGATATTAAATTTTTGACAATGAGTCGCCATTTTCATTGATTTAGGGTCATTTTTATCCAGTTGGCGAGATTTTCATTAATTTGGCAGCATTTCAAAAATTCGCCAAGTTGGCGACATTCCACCAAATTTGTCGCCAAAATCTCGCCAAGTGTTATAGACAGAAAAATAAGTTATTCTTATAGCAGATAAATGACTATTGGCGGTCAAATACAAAAGTATTACTCAAAGTATCTTTTCTCATGAATGGAACGAACAAGATCCACGAGAATGATGTCTCCAAATTTATCCCATGATGTTACATATGAAAAGTGAACATGTTTCTACACAGTTAATATTTTTTTTTAAATTTAAGTGATTTTTGATACATTTATTTGAAAAATTTGCAATATCTCTAAAACGGTTCATGCTAGTATTCTAAAGTTGATGTCAATCGTTTTCTAAGGAAAAATTATATAAGAAATGTCCATTCGTTCGTGAGATATCGTCTCCACAGACTCACTGACAGACACACACACACACACACACACACACACACACAGTCATCACCTCCAAAATGTTTGATTCGTGATCAGGGATGCTTGAAACGTGCTCTTCTGTCGAAAACTCGAATTCGAATTTTCGATCCCGTCACAATACTTTCCTTATACATTATGTATATAAGGAAAGTAATAAAGTTCTAAAAAAATTGCCAGGAACACAAATTTTAGCCTACTTTCAGAATGACCCTCTAGTTTTATAACAATATAACAACAATCACAAGCATACGCATTTGGAAAAATCTTTGCTAAAATGAAACAATTGGCCTAAGGAAATAAAAATAACAACCCTATAGTAACCGTAATACCATTTCACACTGTGGCATTATCCGATAAAAACCCTTTAATATATAATATCACTGATTTATTAAACGTAGTTATTTTATTATTTAGGTTGGAAAATCAAAATAATGTCGCCTGCCTCATTACTATATTTGTCATTTTATTTACTGAAAACAAGTTGCTTCTGTTGCTAAGCAACACGATATAATTATCTACTCAGTAAAGAATTATCATGCTAAATTTGAAATATTTCTGTCAAACGATGTGTATCTGCATACGAAAAAACTGATACGACTTTCTGATACGACTTTCCTTATATAATGCAATGAATTTATTACTTTTACAGTAAATTTTTATCAATTTGGTGAGATTTTTGTTAATTTGGCAACAATTAAAAATGTCGCCAAGTTGGCGACATTCCGCCAAATTCGTCGCCAAAATTTCGCCAAGCGTTATGGACGGAGAAATAAGCTATTCTTACAGCAGATAAATGACTATTGGCGTTCAAATACAAAAGTATTGCTCAAAGTATCTTTTTTCATGAATGGAACGAGCTAGATCCGCGAGAAAGATGTCACCCAATTTATCGCATGGTATTACATGTGAAAAGTGAACATGTTTCGCAATAGGAATTTTTTTTTTATTTTATATAACTTTTTGATAATATTTTTGAAAAATGTGCAATATCTCCAAAACGGTTTATGTTAGCGTTCTAAAATTTATGTCAATTGTTTTCTAATGAAAAATTACATAAGAAATGTCTATTTGCGTAACTTTTTTAGCGATTTTGATTTTTTGTCGATTTTTTCAAAATTTCACTAGAAAATTTAGTGGGGTTCTAAACATTCGATTACGTATAAAAACAACAGGCTTCCAGCGTTTATGGATTATGATTTTTGTACCAAATTTCGTTCGAATCGGCCCATTCGTTCGTCATTTATCGCCTCCACAGACTCACTGACACACACACACACACACACACACAGACATCACTTCAAAAATGTTGGATTCGTGATCAGGGATGCTTAAAACGTGCTCTCCCGTCGAAAACTCGAATTCGAATTTTCGACCCCGTCACAATACTTTCCTTATACATTATGTATATAAGGAAAGTAACAACACACACACATATATATATATATATTATATTGTCTATATTGCATTGTCTTAATCGAATATTTCAAATAAAATATATAAAGGACAAACCTTGTCAGGATATTCTTTCTTTTGGTTTGGGGAAAAGAGTGAATATGTACTTTTCTTTTTACAGTAATAAATTTACACGCTTTTATAGTTTTGATGTGGTTTCGATAGAAAATTGAAGTCAAGGTTCGTCGAGAGCATCGGATAATCCAATGATTACTTCTTGCCGGAAAAAAAAAATAGTGCGAAGACAATAATGCGAAGATAAAAGTGTCTAACGC
The DNA here is from genome assembly GCA_951213105.1 of Amaurobius ferox. Lineage (NCBI taxonomy): Eukaryota > Metazoa > Arthropoda > Arachnida > Araneae > Amaurobiidae > Amaurobius > Amaurobius ferox. Next base: position 129,199,957 of record OX578147.1, read on the forward strand.
GGAAATTCAACAATTATCCAACTCTTCCGGGTTTATTTGATCCGCCAACTCTCCTGGCCTCTTTTTTCCGTCAGGGAAAAATCCAAAAATTTTGAATTTTTAAGTATAGTAAAACGCATCTAAAATATTTTAATATTTTCAGTAAAGACTACAAATATTGTAAACTATTTAATTCACCATCATGACGTACATGAGAAGTTTTTCAAAGTGCCATATCGTCTATGCATGTTAAACCATTATACGGTTTCCTGGAAATCTTGCGTTTCACCACTAGTGTTATGTTTGTGAATGGGCCAGATTTATTTATGTACATGGGTTTTGAAATGAATTGAATTGAATTATTTAGCTTGAAATTATTTGTGAGATATGTTAATTTTAGTATAGATTGATCCGATTTACCCTATGCAAATTTGTATTCCCGATTTCTACTTGTATAAAAACTCATGCCTGTCAATTCCTTATTATTGCCAAGGATGATGGACACTATGTTCACAGAAAGCGTTATGGCATTATGAAAAACTTTTCATGTACGTCATGATGGCGTATTAAATAAAGGCGGTTTACAACATTTTCAGTCTTTACTGGAAATATTCGAATTATGGATGACAGTGCAAAGTAATAATAATAGCAATAACAATAAAAGAAAACTCATAACCACCTTGCTTAATTATCGAACACTTTCACTTTTGTTAGAATCTTAGTTTTGGTCTCATTCGATAGATTTCCGCTTCTAGTATATTCAAAATAGGATACAATACTGATAGAGAGGGATTCAATACTGATATGAAGAGAAACAATACTGACATAAAGAGAAACAATACTGATATAAAGAGAAACAATACTGATAGAAAGGGATACAATAATGATACAAAAGGATTTTAGAAAAACCCTACACCACTTTGCTTATAAAAACAAATAATCTGATGTGGGCAGCACATGACTTTCCCTGCAGACTCATATTCACTTTCTCTTTATTTCTTCAATAATTCATTAAATTGAGTTTAATTGCACAAAATAACGCCCATAATTATTTTAAATGACGCTGAATTTGTACTTTTGATTCAATTTTCGTTTTTATTTGGTAACTAAACTTATTTTCAAAAGTGGCTTAGCGAAAATGCGAAAAAAGCTAAAATATCTCGAGAACGACTAGTCCTAAAGGAATGGGATTGATTTTATTATTTTCATCGTCCAATATTACGTATAAAACAAGCATTTAATGGATATATTTGAGCATGCGTAATCTTTCATTTTAGATTTTGGTGATTTTTGCTAACTATTTCGCAAAGAAGGTAAATATATATATATTTCCGAATTGCACCAAAATCCATTTAGCACCAGGGTCACCCACAAGTGACTTATCCACTAAATTTTGTAAAATTTGGTCTATTAGTCTTTTAGCTAGAGTGGATACAGAATTTTTGCGGACCATTTCGCAAAAAAAGCGCCGAATTATATCAAAATCCCGAATTGTATCAAAATCCCGAATTGTATCAAAATCAAATCAGCACAAGGGTCAGCCACAAGTTACTTACCAATAAAATATAATGAAATTCGGTTAATTAGTTTTTGAGTTAGAGTGGATACAATATCTGCACAGACAGATGCACAGAATAAGAGACATACAGACACACACACAGACGTCATTCTAAAATTGATATTTCGTGTTCTTTCAAAATCCCGAATTGTATCAAAATCAAATCAGCACAAGGGTCAGCCACAAGTTACTTACCTATAAAATATAATGAAATTCGGTTAATTAGTTTTTGAGTTAGAGTGGATACAATATCTGCACAGACAGATGCACAGAATAAGAGACATACAGACACACACACAGACGTCATTCTAAAATTGATATTTCGTGTTCTAGAGGGCTCAAAATATGTAGATCCGACGAAAACTCAAGTAGCGATTTTCGACACGAATCCAATACTTTCCCTATACATAACTATGTATTGCAGGAAAATTAAAATCTGATGTGAGCAGCACACGACTTTCTCTGCAGAGTTATATTCATATTATCTTTATTTTAATTCAAGTTAATTCACTTTTAATTCAATTTTCGTTTTCATTTGGTAACTGGACTTAATTTCAAAGGTGGCGCAGCGAAAAGATGAAAAAACTAAAATATCTCGAGAACGGCTAGTTCTAATGTAGTGGGGTTGGTCTTATTCTTCTATTGTTAAAAATTATTGATTGTGTATAAAACAAGCATTTATTTAATATGTTTGAGAATACGTAGATTTTTATTGTATCATATGCAGGTTACTGTATCTGAACAAAATAATACCAAATCGAACCAAAATCTAATCGGCACCACAAGTAACTTATCTACCAAATTTTGTGAAATTTGGTCAATTAGTATTTTACCTAGATTGGATAAATGAAATTTTTGAGGGGCCAATTCGAAAAAAAGCAGGGTTGTTCTATTCCGAATCGTATCAAAATCTAATCAGCAACAGAGCATCCTACAAGTAACTTACCTATTAAATTTTGTGAAATTTGGTCAATTATTAATTTAGCTAGAGTGAATACATGGAATTTTTACGGACTATTTCACAAAAGAAGGCGGGATCTGTTTTCACGAATCGTACCAAAAACTAATCAGCACCAGGGTCACACGCAAGTGACTTACCTACTAAATTTTACGAAATTTGGTCCATTAGTTTTTGAGTTAGAGTGGATACATACATTGCACAGACAGACACACAGATAGACACACGGACACGCACACAGATGACACGCTAAAAATAGTTTTTACGTATTCTAGAGATCTCGAAAAGTGTAGATCCGTTGAAAACTCGAGTTTCTATTTTCGACATGATTCCAATATTTTCCCTATACATTATTATGTATTGCAGGGAAAGTAAAAACTGATGTGAGCAGCACATGATTTTCCCTGAAGACTCGCATTATTTTTTTCTTTATTTCATTAATAATTCATTAAATTGAGTTTAAATGCACTAAATAACACGCATCATTAATTGGAATTGCACTGAATTTGCATCTTTAATTCAACTTTCGTTTTCATTTGGTAATGGGACTTATTCTCGAATCTGTCGTAGCAAAAATATGAAAAAACTAAAATTAGAGTAATGGGGTTGGTTTTAGTCTTACTCTTTCCATCCTCAAAAATTACATGTAAAAGAAGCATTTAATGAATGCATTTCATTGTATGTAGTCTTTTATTTCATATTTTGACAATTTCTGCGGGCCATTTCGCAAAAGAAGCATGTTCTTTCTTTCCTAATCGCATTAAAATCTAATCAGCATCATTGTCATATACAAGTGACTTATCTACCAAATTTTGAGAAATGTGATCTATTAGTTTTTTAGCTAGCGTGGATACAGATAATTTTTGCATACTGTCACATGGTAAACCCATGATCCAATACTTCGGAGGTGCGATCTAGAGGTTACGTATTTATTTTGAGGGTCAGCCTTTTCGTTTGGCCAGCTGCACTTGGAAGAAATAGAAAACAGGATGTGGGGGAGTTTTCTTTGGATATCACATTTTTACCGAAATATTTAACGGTTGTCCGGTTCGGACGGATCATAGGGCTGGCGGCCTGTTTGAATTAGTGGCCGAAAGCATATCAGTTTCGCAGGGGCTTGAGAAAGGGTTTTTTTTTATGGCTTTTGGTTTTTGGGGGTCTAAAGCCAATGGTGTTGCTTTGAGGTCAAGGCGTTAAGAGCCAGAATCCAATGAGATAGTTGTGTGCGCCTCAGGGGCGTGTTTTAAAATCTTGGAGAGAGAGAGAGTTTTTCAGAATTTAAAAAAGGAGCGAGGAGGATGATCTCGGACTCGAGTGGGATAGGAAGCTTTTTTACTTTCCTTATATACATAATGTATAAGGAAAGTATTGTGACGGGGTCGAAAATTCGAATTCGAGTTTTCGACGGGAGAGCACGTTTCAAGCATCCCTGATCACGAATCAAATATTTTTGGAGTGATGTCTGTGTGTGTGTGTGTCAGTGAGTCTGTGGAGACGATAACTGACGAGCGAATGGACCGATTCAAACCAAATTTGGTACAAAAATCGCAATTCATAAACACTGGAAGCCTATTGTTTTTATACGCAATCGAATGTTCAGAACCCCCCTAAATTTTGGAATGAAATTTTGAAAAAATCGTCAAAAAATCAAAACCGCTAATAAAGTTACGCAAATAGACATTTCTCATGTAATTTTTCATTAGAAAACGATTGGCATAAATTTTAGAACGCTAACATGAACCGTTCTCGAGATATTGCATATTTTTCAAAAAAATTATCAAAAAGTCATATGAAATGAAAAAAAAATATTTCCTATTGAGAAACATGTTCACTTTTCAAATGTAATACCATACGATAAATTTAGTGACATCATTCTCGTGGATCTAGCTCATTCCATTCATGATAAAAGATACTTTGAGTAATACGTTTGTATTTGTACGCCAATAATCATTTGTCTGCTATAAGAATAACATATTTCTTCGTCCATAACGCTTGGCGACATTTTAGCGACGAATTTGGCGGAATGTTGCCAACTTGGCGACTTTTTGAAATGTTGCCAAATTAACGAAAATCTCGCCAAATGGATAAAAATGACGCTAAATCAATGAAAATGACGCCTAATTGTCGAAAACTCAATATCTTGGAAGGAATATTAGTATCTACTATAAGAAAAACCTATATTTTTTTACTGTAAAAGTAGTAAATTCATTACATTATATAAGGAAAGTCATGTGTTGCCCACATCAGATTTTTTTTTAAAGTGCAGTGCTGTTCATCTGAAGAATGAAAGCCCGCAACTCGGCCCGCGATGTTGGTGGGTTACCCATTTGGGATCTATTTCCTATTATGTGCCTATTCCACCTCTCTCTCCGTTTTAAGGATGATTAAATATAACATAGAGATAGTTGATCTTAATTTTTAATTACCATCTGTCCCATTTTAGTCTGTGAGACTCTATATACTTTTGGATTGTTTATCTTAAATTGGTATTCATCCCATTTTGAATATGGGAAGTTGTATTTTAAATATTTTGAATCAATATTGTGTAAATATTTATATAGTGTAAATAAATAAATGTTTGTATATACACACGGCCTTTCTCCTTTACCGCGCTCTAACCGAGCGTGTCCTAAATGAGGAAGTTACCCCAGGGCACGCACAATTTCGCAAAAAAAGGCAGGTTCTTTTATGCCAAATCGTATCAAATCAGAACCCGGTTCACCTACAAGAGACTTACCTACAAAATTTTTTGAAATTAGGTCAATTAGTTTTTCAGTTAAAGTTGATACATACATTACACACACACACACACAGATACATACACACAGACATCACATTAAAAACATATTTTCGCGTTCTAGAGGTGTCAAATAGTGTAGATCAGTCGAAAACTCGTGTTGCGATTTTCGACACTATTCCAGTACTTTCTATATACATTACTATGTATTTAAAGAAAAGTAAAATTTGATGCGAGCAGCGCAGGACTTTCCCTGCAGACTCAAATACATTTTCTCATTAATAATTCATTTAATTAATAATTCATTAAATTGAGCTTAATTGCACTAAATAACATGCATAATTATTTGAAATTAAACTGAATATACACGTCTAATTCAGCTTTCGATTTCATTTGGTATCTGAACCTATTCTCTTTGATTCCATGGCTTTATTATACACTCACGGACAATGAAAGTTGCGCACCAAGAAGAAAACATGGTACAACCGCGAAATGATGTAAACAGCTAGAGGGCGGGCTGGTATCCAAATGAACCCAGTCTGATGGGATTGCGCATGACCATACCGACGTAAGTTGTGGTACAAGCATGAGCCAGCGGCCTTATAAACAGGCATGTAATCGACGTCCCATCAATGCGAGAAGCTTTGGCCGAAGCAAGCACGAGTACGGAGTGAAAAGAATGGTAGGTAGACGCCAGAAACGTCGATATACGCAACTGACGGACTTCGAGAGAGGCCTGATTATCGGGATGAAAACCGCAGGGTGGTCAGTGCGCAGGATAGCCAGTCACGTGGATCGTTCGGACTATACCGTCCGACGGTGTTGGGAGCACTGCCAGACAGCAAAGTAGGGACCTGTTCTACCACACGGCCTGCAGGTTTGATTCCCCACCGCTGAGAGTCGTCTACAGACGATCCGGCTGAGGCCCAGAAGAGGCAAGGTGATCAAAAACTAAACAGAGAACCCAGGGCTGGACTAACGGCAAGAACAGGTTAAGCAGCTAATGGACCCTTGACCACGCACACCACAACACCCAGAGAGCAGCCAAGCGAGGCGAAAAGGGCCCAGATCGCCTCGGCTGGAGAGGTCCCCAGTCGAGGAGATCCGAGCGAACTGCTCCAACTCCAGGAGGAGCACAGGGGCACATAAGATGAGCGTGTTGGGAGCACTGGTCACGGGACGCCACCCAGACACGGAGGACTGGTTCTGGACGGACCAGGCATACCACGAGTAGAGAGGATCGAATGATCGTGCGGCAGGAACTTATAGAGCCCACGCCGTCCCGATCCGCGAAACAGACACACGTAGCTGCTCCTGTGGGCCCACGAAACATATCTAGACGCCTGAAGAAAGCGAATCTGCGATCCCACAGTTCCTTACGTATGCTTCCGTTAACGCGGGAACATCGGCGGCTCCGGTTGCAGTGGTGCCGGACCAGAGCAACGTGGAACGCCACAGATTGGCGATGTGCGATGTTTAGCGATGAGTGCCGCTTCGTTTTGGGGCCCGATGATCAGCGCGTTCGGGTGTGGAGGTCCCCTGTACAACGCCATAACCCCAATCCCATTATCGAGCGCCACACCAGCCCCACTGCAGGCGTCATGGGCCGGGGAGCCATAGCCTACGACAACCGATCCGCTCTAGTAGTAGTACCAGGAACACTGATGGTCCAGCGGTACGTGGATCAGATTCTACGGCCTCATGTGCTCCCATTCGTTGCTGGGATTCCAGCTGCGCAATTCCAGCAGGATAATGTCCGGCCGCACACGACTCGGGTCGCCCAGGCCTGCCTGAGTCATGCCAGATACTTCTATGGCCTACCTGCTCCCCAGACCTGTCCCCTATCGAGCCTGTGTGGGACCAGTTGAAACGTCAGCTGCCTCGTTGCCGCAATCTTCGGGATTTGGAACGCAACGTCCAACAGGTGTGGACTTGTCTGCCGCAGGGCAATATCAGGCGTGTGTTCGACACCATGCCGGACCGTATTGCTGCTTGTATCGCAGCACGAGGCGGTGCGACGCGCTATTGAGGACGACCAGACTGTGTACCATAGCTTCTTCTGTACGTGTTCTGATGCGCTGTTTTTGTGATCATGTATATCATTCATCTGTATCCTTCCATCAATAAAATTTGAGGTCCATCCTATGGTTCCTTCTTGGAGCGCAACTTTCATTGTCCGTGAGTGTATTTTGATTTGTTCAACTTAATATTCAAATTCATCAAACTTATAGACTCTTTCGTATTAGGATTTTCAAATATTGAAATTATTTTTTTTATGCTTCTAATTTAATAATTACTTGTTGTATTCAGTTTTAATTTGAAATCTTTCACAACTCGTATACTTCATACTCGCGATTCTATTCAAAGCCAGGCTTTTTGCTCGTTATACTCATAGTTAAGAACTTTAATTTAAAAATAATCATAAATGCATATATTAAATACGACTAGTCTTACTATTGTGTCATCTAACATGAACGACACCTAGATCAAATAATTTTGGTATTTTTTAGCTTTTCATTTACAGGAGTTTTTTCTCCTTTTCCTAACCTCCATGCATAGCTACCTTTATCTAAATGCCCGTTCATTTCCTTCTTTTCTATTGTTAATAAGTAGTACACCTACAAAAGATGTTAAGTACTTCCATCTATCGGTAACAGCTAGAACAAGATGAGGACCATAGACTATGTGAATTTGATATCTTGATAGATACATTGATAAATACATTGCTGTTAGAAATTCCAGCTTCACTCAGGGTTACTGTAAAATTAAATCTGATTTGAATTTGCATACAATAAGATGTAAACAAACATAAAAAAATTCTTTATGGATATCAATCTGAAATTTTTAATGAAATTTTTAAATTTATAGTGCTATATACAAAGTATATAAACCACAGGCAATATTTGCTATGTATGATTGTGTTAACTACCAGTGATGGTTCTTTTTTGATCAATTGCTCATAATAGAGTTTAATAGTTTAATTTGTGCCGCAATTATACAAATATACAAACTTTTTTTGAAAAGTCAACAACTTCTTAATTATTAAGAACAAGATAGATTTAAAATGTTCACACTTCAACCTAGGTATTTTGATAGTTTAATTTGTGCCGAAATTATGCACGTATACAAAAGTTTTCTGAAAAGTCTCTGCTTTAATCCACTTCTCCCGACGATTGACTTCCTAGGGAAATTCAAAAAGATTTGTATAATCTTCCATGCTGTACAAAAGGACACTTCACAATAAACCATAGTAAAAGCTAAATATTACAATTTAAAAATACAAGAAAATCAAAATGAAAAAATTTGAAAACAAGATCAAAATTAAATAAATATAACGAATTCTCCAAAGTAAAACACGTAATCAAATGGGAGAGGTTGGTGGTAGGGGAAGGAGGGTACGGTCCCTGTGGATGCCTCTTCCACTGGGTACCGGTCTAAATTGGGTGGCACTTCCCGGTCGTCCAAACAGTTACCTTACATCTTTCTGGTAGGTCGGACGGTCTGGGTCTCAACAACAACAACAACATAATCAAATGGAAAAACAACAACGTTGTTTTAGATGTTAACTAGCACCACCTAGCGGTCATTTGGAGCTGGGATTGTTACCTATTTTTACGGAGAAAAGAACAGGCATTTTAGATAAAGGTGGCTATGCTCCATGTTATACTGTAATATACCATTGTTGTAATATTAATTCTTGAAAGATGTGTAAAACAATTATCTAATACTACTAAGTTTGCTTGGTTATTCATTAAAATAATATTTATAACAATGAAATCAAAGGTTACAAATTTAATAACATTGCTGTAAAAATGGATAGAGTAACTTAATAGAAAATATCTTAGCGATCATGTTTACTTTTACAAATATCTATATCAGATATACGCAGATTTGTTTATTTCTTTTTATACTTTCATTGGATTTTAAAGAAATTTACTGCATTAAAAGACATAGGATTCTAAAGCAAGGCAATAAACATTTAATGTCGGCGAGTCGAAGCAGATCTAAAATTGAAAAAGCGGCCCATATTCGGTCTGAAACGCTTCGTTCTAATATCCGGGATTCTTCGGCTGGAGGTAACAGAAGTTCAGTCCCAGAATGTTGCAGATCCAGAAAAGCCTCATCTAAGAAAATATACCTTTTTCGCCCCAAAAAAGTTCTGTCCCCATCAGTTGAAAGACGCAGAAGTTTGCCGTTTGAATATACTTCAGCGAGTGGAGACTCATTTAAGAAAACACAACTGATTAACTCAGCAAACGTTCCTAGAGTTTCAGTTGACAGCAAGCAAAGCCACGTGCAACGTTATCATACACATAAAATAACACCACCTAAGGAAAAATATCTCATTAGCTCGACAAATGTTCTGGGTGTTTTGGTGGAAAACAATAGAAGTTTAGTGACTAAACATCCTTCACATAAAATAATATTGCCAAAGAATGAATACTTCTCTATCTCTAGAAAATTTTTGGATCCTTTAGCTGGAAATGACAGAAGTCGAGTGCGTGTATATCCTACGAGAAAGTCACCATCTATAAAAGAACATCTAATTAGGTTACAGACAGCTCATGCGGCTGGAAATGCGGTGAAAAACGTCAAAGAGTTGTCAGTTGCAAAAAGCAGAAGTTTGCCGTTTGGATATACTTCATCGAATAAAGATTCATTTAGGAAAACGCAACTGATTAGCTTAGCAAATGTTCCTAGGTTTTCAGTCGATAGCAAGCGAAGTCACATGCAACGTCATCATACATACAAAATAACGCCACTTATGAAAAAATATCTCATTAGCTCGACAAAAATTCTGGGTGTTTCAGCGGAAAACTGTGAACGTTTAGGGATTAAACATCCTCCATACAAAAGAATATCACCAAAGAAAGAATACATCACTATCTCGAGAAAATTCTTGGATCCTCCAGCTGGAAATGACAGAAGCCTTGTGCGCCAAAATCCTACAAGAAGATCACCATCAATGAAAAATCACCTAATTAGGTTAGAAAAAGCACGTGCAGTTAAAAATGCGTTGAAAGGAGTGAAAGAGTTGTCTGCTGAAAGTAGAAGTTTGCCATTCCAATATACTTCATCTAATAAATATTCAATTAGGAATATGCAACTCATTAGTTCAGTAGACGCTTCTAGGATGTCAGATGATATCAAGCGAAACCACGTACAGCGTTATCATACATACAAAATGACGTCGCCTAAGAAAAAATATCTTATGAGCTCAACAAAAGTTTTGGATGCTTTGACTGAAAAAAATCAAAGTTTAGGCATTAAACGTCATCCATATAAGAGAATACCATCAAAGAAAGAATACTTCATTGTATCGAGAAAATTCTTGGATTCTTCAGCTGGAAATGACAGAAGCCGTGTACTACAGTATCCTACAAGAAAATCACCATCTGTAGAAAAAGACCTAATTAGGTTAGAAAAAGCTCGTGCGGTTGAAAATACGGCAAATATCCCACAGGGTTCTATTACATTAATACCACTAGCAAATTTTCTTAAAAGTGCTAGTAGTAAACTATCTGATGACATCAACTCTACATTATTTAATAGTCCGGAAGTTGCTAAGAAATTTATGTACGATAATGATACAATATATATTAAAGTGTTTCAAAATTTAAAAAATAATTTTGTTAGGCAAAAGATAGCATCAACAACTGTTAGCCATGGGCAGAAAAGAGAATTGCTAGAACCATCGAACAATGATGAAGAAAAAGTGTCCGTATTAGTTATTATGAGCGCAGTTTGCATGACATTAATGATTGTGATAATTGTGTTTATTGCATGCACATTTACAGATAAATATACAAACCTTGATGTTGAAAGTGGCCTCGCACATGAAGCTGTTAATGGTGCCAAAAAAGTAGTTGGAGTTACGTCGTTAATTATAAAAAATTTATTCGGTACAAAGACCTTAAAAGAGAAAAATAGCTTAAAAGTCAAAGGACGTAAATATAATTTATATACACCATATGCAAGTCTTTCAAGTATGTTTCAAAATATTGCACAATATTGGAAAAAGGACAATCAAGATTTTTTATATATTTCGAGTGATGAGGACGAAGTTGTTGATAGTCAAATGTTGAGGCGTTATGCATCGGATGAAAAAGTTATTCCAATGGCATGTGATGCGGAAGGAAATCGGGGAAAAGCAATAAAAGACTATTCTAATTCAAAAATAGAAAACTCCAATGAATTGAATACTATCAATGAATCTCCCAATCGAACAAAAAAGAGAGTAAGCTGGAAAGACATCCAGGCTAAACAACGAGAGTTCGGCCATTTTGCTGTGGAATCGGAAAGCTTTATAATTCCCCAAAAAGTGTCGAAATCGTCCAGTGATAGTTGTGTTGCCAACTCTAGGATATTAAGTTCTAGATTTAATGCGGATTGCGTGTTGCAGAAAAATACACCACTACATCGAATTTCTGAAGCCGATGTTCGAAAATTTGGATCAGGAACAAGTTCAGGAAGCGGTTCTTTACAAACCGCACGTAATACAAAAGTATATGAAAAGAACTTACTTTCTATTCCTTCCTGTTCCAAGAGAAATATTTCTAATTCTAAAAGAGAAAAGTGCCGAAGTCAAAGTAGAAAGAAAAGAATATTCAAAGACTGTCGTCCGAAGCAACCCTATTTTCGCCATTTTGCAGCAAAGGCACAAAGTTCAACAATGCCTAAATCAGACTCTCCGTCATCCAGCGAGAGTTCTGCCACCGACTTAAAGACACTACTGCGACCTAAAAAAGAAAACGTATCAGGTCAAAAGGCACCAATGCGTCGACTTTCTGAAACCGATGTTGGAAAGCCTTCGTTATTAACCACACGTGACTCCGCGGTCAATGAAGATAGCTTTTATATTCCTATACCATCTCTGCCCACAGTACAAAATGATTCTGAGGGATATTCGTTTGATACCGATGAAACGGCTGATTCCTAAAATAACTTTTATGAAAGCGAGAGAACTTTTTGAAATATATTTAAAGCCGCCAACGTCTAGGTCTCTGTTTAAGAATATAAGAACACTCGATATTAAATACATCGCTGGTGATTTAATTACTGTTTTAATGTAACTAAACTGTTATGTAATTTAAATACCATTTACATCCCTAGACTAGTCCAAACTACCATATTTACTCATCAACAATACTACCATCACTGTTTCACCAACGATCATTGTCTCGTGCAGAAAATAACGCTATGGAAATCGCAAACTTCGGTTAACTTGTTCTAATTACGAAAATGGCAAAAATTCTATTTTGATTTTGTGTTTATTGCTTCTTTACCAGCTTATTTTTAATTTGGAGTGTAAACTTTCCCCGAGAGCCTATGAATGCCAACTACTCTCCGCATGCAGCGCCGTGATCCGACGAGCGAATATTAAGAGAAATCTGCCTTTTGCTTGACGGCCTGATCTGATGGAGTTTTGCAACGCTCCCTCGTCCATAGAAGTTTCACTTCAATAAAAATAATAATTTAATAATTCACCGAGTTTAATTGCACAAAATAACACTGAAATTTGCACTTTTAATTCAATTTTTGTTTTTATTTGGTGACTGTACATTTTTCAAAGGCGGCGTGACAAAAATGCAAAAAAAACTGAAATATCTTAAGAATGGTTAACCCTAGAGTAATGGAGTTGGTTATATTTTTTTCCTCGTCAAAAATTACGTATAAAACAAGCATTTAATGATACATTTGAGCATACGAAGTTTTTTATTTTCGATTTTAGCCATTTGTGCGGGCCATTTTGTAAAAAAGGGCAGGTTTTTCTTTTCCAAATCGTACCAAAATCTAATCGGCGAACCAGGGTCCCCACAAGTGACTTATGTACCAAATTTTGTGAAATTGGGTCAATTAGTTTCTTAGATAAAGTGGACAGACACATAAAATTTTTGCTGCGTATTTCGCAATAAATAAAAAAAAAGACGAGTTCTTTTATCCTGAATCGTACCAAAATCTAATCAGCACCAGAGTCATAACACAAGTGACTTAACCTATGATATTTTATGAAATTTGGTTTATTAGATTTTGAGTTAAAGTGGATACATACATTGCTTAAACAGACAGATACAAAGACAGATATACACACAGACGTCACGCTAAAAATAGTATTTTCGTGTTCTAGAGGTCCCATAATGTGTAGATTTGTCGAAAACTCGAGCTGCGATTTTCGACACGAATATACGATTCCAATACTTTTCCTATGCATTTCCATGTATTCCAGGGAAAGTAAAAAGGAGAGAATGAAGACGTCGTTCAGATCAGAAATTTTACTTCGGGGCTGGGGTAGCCCAATGGTTAAGACGATAGGATCACACGATATTCCCACGTTCGATCCTTAATGCCGTCCAAACCTATCTTCATGTGTAAGCGGAGTATGAAAATGGCAACTCCGTTCGTCCATCCTTCTTCTAGTCCATCTGAGAGGTAATGGGTTAGGGGAAGGATGGTACGGTTCCTGTGGTTACTATCGCCATTGGATTCCGGTCTAAATTGTGTGGCACTTTCTAAGCCGTTCAAACGGATGCTTTATACTTTTGGGTAGGTCTGACGGTTCGGATAGAAGGGGCGTGACTGGAAATTTCACTTCGATCTGAAATCAGAAGATCGGAAACATAGGGTTCGCTTCCACAATAAGATATAATAATTTAGTTTTAGCATCTTAATGGGTAGAGTCTCGTCTGACCAGTTCAAAAATTGTTCGAAGCCCGGTTGGAATTTGAGCTCTTTGAACACTGTTTTATATAATAGTTTATACACTATTATATACACTTTTTATACAATAGTTAATGCACTGTTTTATACAATAGTTTATTTACTGTTTTGTATAGTTTTATATACTGAAAAATTAACAAACCATTCTTACCGGTAGATGTTCTGCAATATTATAATCTGTCAACGTAGTCATATTTTTAACAACTTCATTTAGGATGTCCGTGCCTAAACAGCTAAATCCTGCAACTAGGGCCGATAAGATTACAAATCTCATGAGCAAAAGATTCATGATACCTTTAGTGACTATTAACTTATAACCGAATGTGTGGCAAAAGTGGCGCTATGATTCTCTTGTCTTGGGTAGATTGTATATACACGGACTGGTGTTGGAATTTATTTCCAGTGAGTATTTCTTATCTTATTGAAACATATGTCACTAAGTAACGATACAGAAGTAAGGTTGATAATAATCTTAGACAGTAAAAATGAGATGATTTTGACAGAGATAAGAGTACGTATCTGTGAATGTCGGAATCTCGCTGTTGAAATAATTTTTCAACGAAGCAAATTCGCGCCCTAAAATTATCTGATATTAAATATATTTTATTAGTAACAGCATAAGCAGCTGGTTAAAAATATAAACCGATTTAAAATGCAGAAAATCGTCTTCTTATCAGGATAAACAAGGCAGAGAGGCTACTACAGCAAATGTAGAAACTTTTCTACAGAATCATGAAGACGTGACCAAAAAGCATCGAGGTTGCCAATTCGAGAAAACAAATAATAATTAAATTAAAGAAAAAGCAAAAGACATGAAAAAGATCAAAACAAACAGCTGAAGATTGCATGAAATTCGCCTATAAAACAGTAAGATTAGTTGTGAATATGCAAGACAACATTCAGCGGCACATAACAAAATTTCAAAGAAAATTATTTTTTAACAATTGTTTTTCTTTTTTATATGCCGTTCTAATTCATTTTCGGAACTAATATTTTTTTATTCATTTGCTACTTATCGGTTTTCTCTTTGTAGTTGGCGGAAATCCATTTAGTTTCTGAAAATGATTATTTTTTATTTCATTTGTATATTTTCTAATACTGTAGAATTCCGTTGATTCATCGTCCTCGGAAAAATGTTTCAACGCATTTTTTGTCTCAATTTGAAATTCTGAAAATATTCCTTGAAACAGACCCCCCCCCCCCCCAATATTGCAAAATCGGAATAAAATTAAAATGATTCACCGTTGAATAAAATAAATTTATTGATAAAAATATCGTTATTTTATCGTATAATCATGCACACATTTTTTTAGAAGAAATTTCCGAAAAAATTTCCCCAGCAAATTCTCCCTACATACGCCACAATTTTCCATTGCGTTGGAGAGGTTGGATAAACGGAATTCTATTTGATTCTTTTAGTAGAAGATCCGCAGTAACCGTGACCTCCCAAATATTCCATCCCATTTGAGCTGGCGGATCGAGGGGGATTCTATTTCCTTTACTGATAAAAATAACAATTTTTTTTTCTTTAAAACAATTGTTTCTTGCATTAAATTCTGTTTAGTACTACTAAATTTTGTAGAGTTTCCTCATGTGCAGGGTGATTAAAAGAAAGATGGGCCAAACTTTGGGAGATGGTAGTACACACCCAATTAAGCATTTTTTGCCATACTTTACCAGGGCGGAAATGAAACGTAAAGGCATTACAAGACGATTACTAGTTGGGAAGCGGGCCCCCCACAAACTTAAAAGCGTCATTCCGGTTGTTAATTTCTGGTTAAAGAAAAAAAACCACGTATGAAAATTTTATCTGGGGAAAAAAAAGAAACCGTATGCACATTTTCGTAATTAGGCGAGAGGTAAGGACGCCACTCTTCAGGGCCGATGGATTGGGCAAGGTGGTCCCATAGCTTGGCCCCCACGATCGCCCGATTTGCCGTGTCTTGTCTTCTTTTTATAGGTATATCTCAAGAGTGTCGTCTATGGCCCTTCCCTTGAATCTGAAGAGGAACTCATCGTCAGAATTTCGGCCGCTGCTGCCGAAGTGCGCGACATACCTGGTCTATTCGAGAGAGTTCGCCAATCCCCCTATCGCCGCTGTGAAACGTGCATTCAGGTTGGCGGTCGCTCTCTTGAGCCATTAATGTAATTATTGTTTATTAAATGTCATTTTATAACTTCAAAGTCATTCTTATGTTTTCACCTCACCTCATGGGTTTCACCATTAAGCGCCCACTGGCGCCTTTACGTTTCATTTCCGACAGGGTAAACTAAGACACAAAATGCTTGATTTGATGTGTACTACCACCTCCCAAAGTTTGAACCATATTTTTAATTACCCTGTATAAGCACACTTCTTTAATAAAACCCTAGACCCTCAACAAAACGTACCTATCCCACAAACAGCAAAACTCACCCTATTTTAAACCTAGAATATTATTCCTCAAAGCGACAGTGATTATCAAAGAAATTGAACTTCACTTTCCAAATTTGCAGAAATTTGGCGTCATTTTTGTTAATTGAGCATCATTTTCTTTGTTAGTTTTGTGACAGTTTCAAAAAAATTCTTCATACACACACACACGCACACACACGCACACACACATACACACACACGCATACAAACACACGCACGCACGCACACACACACACACACATACACACACACACACACTCAAACGTCACGCTAACAATAGCTGTTTCGCATTCTAGAGTTACAAAAACGTGTAGATCCGTCAAAAACTCGTGTTGCGATTTTCGGCAAGATTCCAATACTTCTCCTATATATTTACTATGCATGATAGGGAAAGAAAAGGAAAATGCGATTCATTGATATTTCTTGTGACAGAAATTTAATGAATGATTTTAAAAACAACTCTTTAGTCAATTTTTGGATTAAACAAAAGAAGTAAAGACATTGCAGAATAAGCAATTATATTCTTAGTTATTTTATTTTCGATGTACTTATCTGAAGCATGATTTTTTTAAATGCTGTTCATAAAGCACACATTTAGAACAAAACTGGCGCTGAATTTACGTTTAAAATTAAGTGAAATAGAATCAGATACACAAAACAAATTTAACTAAAACAAAAGCAAGTATCAATCACATCAAATCACCTCGATAATCAATTTTGTTAATCACATTTGTTAATGGAAGTTGCTAATATTTATTAATTTGACTCATTTTACTTTCCCTGCAATACGTGGTAATATATAGGGAAAGTATTGGAATCATGCCGAAAATCGCAAAAAGTTTTCTACGGATCTACACGTTTTGAAACCTCTAGAATGAAAAAAAAAAAAAAAAAAAAAAAAGAAAGAAGAAAAAAAAAAAAAAAAAAAAAAACCCTGTTTTTAACGTGATGTCTGTGTGTGTGTTTGAGTGGGTCTGTCTGTGCAAAGTATGTATTCACTCTAACTCAAATTCTAATGGACCAAATTTCATAAAATTTTATAGGTGACCCTAGTGCTGATTATATTTTGAGACGATTCGGGATAAAATAACCTGTCTTTTTGAGAAATGGCCCGCAAAAATCACACGTATCCAGTCTAGCTTAAAAAAATAATTGACCAAATTTCACAAAATTTGGTAGATAAGTCACTTGTGGGTCATCCTGGTGTTGATAAGATTTCAGTTAGTTTTGGGAAAATAAACCTGCTTTTTTACGAAATGGCCCGCAAAAATTGTTAAAATCTAAAATAAACTACTAAGTAAAATCGACTACTTGTGCTCAAATATATCAATTAAATAATTGCTGTATACGTAATTTTTTATGGTGAAAAGAATAAGACCAGCCCCCATTATTTTGAGACTAGCCTTTCTCGATACATTTAGTTCTTTTTTCTCATTTTTGCTGCGTCGATTTCGAAAAAACGCCTTCTTACCAAATAAAAACGAAAATTAAATTAAAAGTGCAAATTCAGTGTCATTACAAATAATTATGTGTCGAAAACCCAGACCATCCGTCTCGTCCGAAGACTTAGAGAAACCATTTGAATGGCCGGAAATAAAAAAAAAAATAAGTATAATAAAAATAAAAAAAAAAATAATTATGTGTGTAATTGTGTGTGCAATTAAACTCAATTTAATGGATTGTGAAAGAAATAAAAAGAGAATAAATTTGATTCTATAGGGGAAGTCACGTGCTGCTCAAATCAGATTCTTTTACTAGAAATGAAATGAAAATATGTGACGATAACTGAATTAAGTTAAAAATCTTAAATTTATATTTGTGTGCCAGACATTTTTTTTTTTAGTGGTGCTGTAAATTTTAAAAGTTTGATTTTGGTGGTACGCATTTATGAAAACGTTGAGAACTCATGTGTCCGCGCGCAAACCGGCCTTGGCGTCGAACTCTCTCTCTTGGCGGGTTTGTTTTGCGCCTACCGAGCCAAGAACTAATCAGTTATGATTCAGATATGGATCAAAGAGGTCATACCATCCAGCACTAAAGCCTGGATAATATCATGAGACCTCAGATACCATTAATAATTTTGCATGAATTGTAAAGAAGTTGTAAATAGTGTATATATTTTGTATATACTCTAATAAATCATATTAAAAAGGTTAACATATACAGTCCATTACTGAGTAATCGTCAGACACCATGCTCTATAGTAATTTGAAGTGGAACTGAAAACCGTAGGCAATCGTATCCATCCGAAATATCAATTGAAGGTACGGTCGTATATCGATACGTTGATATAAGATAAGCACTAATCGGTATAAGTAATCCATTTCCAAGATAACTTCCATATTGGAAGATTTTATCCAATTGCAATTGGAACAGGTGGGGGATGAGTGACGTAGTTGGTGTGAGATTGTGAGATTAGAGCCGCACAACCGCATGGAAAATGGAAATGACCATCATGAACTGGGATAGATCTAATCTATGTGATAAAAGAACTTTCTTGTAGAAAACATGTTTTCCTCTCATATGCGATGCAATGTGTAAGGCCTGATACATCACGGCATGAAATTTCACCCGCTTATTCTACTTCACCTTATGAAGTACCCTGCTGCCCCAACCGGGAATAGAACGCCGAACTGGTAAGCCGATGCTTTACCGTTGAGCTCATGGGACAAAATTGCAAGCTCTTATTGTCGAAGTGGACTTTGCATTCTCCACCCTCTAATGTCAGATTGGCGTGCAACTGACAATCTGATTGACCACTTCCTGCTATTTTTACCTCAGATTAGCCTCGTGCTACTACTATTTTTACGTACGTTGAATACGTACTAGGGTTACTTTCAGACCTCCAACATCTTTGTACTAACCCATAGGGTTGATTTATCCAGACGCCATTGTAAAGAATCTTGCTGCCTCAACCGGGAATTGAACCCGGGATATTCGAACAGGGCAGCCGACGCTATACCGTTGAGCTACTGGGACGAAATTGCAAGCTTTTATTGCCGAAGTAGACTCTGCAGCCTTAATACATTTTATATGTACTCAGGTGAAGTAAAATACTTGGCATCAGACTTGATATGTCTTGACGGGATATTCCTGTTCTGCTTTGGTGCACGCCAATCTTGTGAGTTACTTCCCGTTTCAGATTGACTGGAGAGCTCTTTATGTTTCTTTCTGGTTGTCTCTCTCTCAATCCAGGTATGTAATCCCCTGGTTCTTTCTTTTGCGCCAATTCCTCTTTTGGACTGACTAAGGAGATCCAGTGTATCCTCGAAACAGCTGTATGCTGCATTATTACTTTCCTTATATACATAATGTATAAGGAAAGTATTGTGACGGGGTCGAAAATTCGATTTCGAGTTTTCGACGGGAGAGCACGTTTCAAGCATCTCTGATCACGAATCAAACATTTTTGAGGTGATGTCTGTGTGTGTGTGAAAGTATATGTGTGAAAGTATGTGTGTGTGTGTGTGTGTGAGTCTGTGGAGACAGACTATATTTCACGAAGAAATTGAGCGATTCGAATGAAATTTGGTACAAAAATCACAATCCGTAAATACTGGAAGCCTATTGCTTTTAAACGTAACCGAATGTTCTGACCCCCCCCCCCCTGAATTTTCGAGTGAAATTTTGAAAAAATCCTCAAAAAATCAAAACCTTTAATAAAGTTACGCAGATAGCCATTTCTTAAGTAATTTTTTCTTAGAAAACGATTGACATAAACTTTAGAACGCTAGCATGAACCGTTTTCGAGATATTTCACATTTTTAAAATAAATGTATCAAAAAATCCCATAAATTAAAAGAAATATATTAAGTGTTGAGAAACATGTTCACTTTTCATATGCAATATCATGCGATAAATTCGGTGATATCATTCTCTTGGATCTAGCGCGTTCCATTCATGAGAAAAGATACTTTGAGTAATATTTTTGTATTTGAACGCCAATAGTTATTTATTTGCTATAAGAATAACTTATTTCTCCGTCCATAATGCTTGGCGAGATTTTGGCGCCGAATTTGGCGGAATGTCGCCGACTGGGCGACTTTTTTAATGTTGCCAAATTAACGAAAATCTCGCCAAATGATTAAATGACACTAAATCAATAAAAATGACGACTCATTGACGAAAATTCAATATCTTGGAAAGAATATAAATATCTACTATAGGAAAAACCTTTTTACTTTCCTTATATACATAATGTATAAGGAAAGTATTGTGTGCATTGAATTTTCTGTTCTGAAGATGTCATTCCTTTTCCAAAAATTTCTCTGATTTAAAAAAATATGCAAAAGAGAAAAGAAAATGCTTTAAAATTCTGTCAAAAATGAAGAGTGCACCGTTTGAAATCACATAAAAGCACTCTTCACAAATTTCTTGTTCTACATTCTTCCACAGTTAATTTTAAATCCTTCGTTTGTGAAATAAAAAAAAAACTATGAAAAAATTATCTTTATTAGTAATTTGTAATACACTCTTATATATGGCGAAACATACATCTTCATGCACATAAATCTTTCTAGGTATTACAAACGCAGTAAACTTTCTACGTGCGTAAACTTTCCACATATCGTAAAATACAAATATTTCAAATAATGCAAATATGCATAATATTGATGATATTTTACTCTTATGCTGTCTATAGATAAGAGAAAGTTGTAAGCGTTTCCCAGTTTTGATCGAAATTCATTTAAAATATTGTTCCAAAAGTGACTTACTCTTTTTTTGCAACTTTCTATCGTGGCGTACCATAAATATTAGTCAAATACTGCTTAATTCATGTACTGCTTTGAACCATCGATATATTATATTCACTTTACAATTTTAAGGGAGATCGTTACAATTTTTTTTTAATTTAACAGAAACAAAAACATTTTTTATTTTCTTCCTATTTTTAAATCTACATATTTCTTAAAATCACATCTCAAAATTCTAGATTTCTATTTTAAATTAAATTGCTCTTTAGAAGGGATTTTATAAAGTGTTATTTCATAATTCTCTTAAAAAAATGAATACTTTATTTGCCTTTTTCAAAGAATACTAATTTCACATTTATTATTTCCTTGTTACTGATAAGGGTTTTTTTCAATTTACAATAATTACAAATATTTTGGTATATTTCTATTATTTAGATCATGTGCTATAAAAGCATGCATGGATTTCATAAAAAAAATATTGAAACAACATAATTTTGGAAAATATCTGAAAAATACGCATTTTTTGACACAATTTTATATGATAAATATAAATTTATTGTGCATTTTTTTTAAGTGCAATATAAAAAAAGAATTGAAATGCACACTTTCAGAGCCCACGATATAATGATACACAAAACACAGAAAGTAAATTTGTACTATATCTAACTTTGAAGCTTTAGCATTTTAAAACATAGCATTTTAAAGGTAATTTTTAAAAATTTTCAAAATTTCACAAATTTGGAATATACAGGGTGTCCAGTGCTATCGGTGCCCAATGGCTATTTCCTCAATTGTTAGTTACAGAGATACGCTCCCAATTGCAAAAATGTTTTAAATTTTAAAATCTATTATCTTAGAAACAGTTTAAATCAATAAATGCATTTCTGAAAGAAATAAGAAATATAAATTTTTATACAGTCCCCCGGTCCTACTAATTATAATTAGGAAAATCATCCTCATACAATTTTATGCAAAAAAAAAAAAAAAAAAAAAAAAAAAAAAAAAAAAAAAAAAAAAAAAAAAAAAAAAAAAAAAAAAAAATCATCCTTTTACAACCAAAATGGACCGACTTATAGCTGTTTAAAATTGGAGCACTTTTTGTGCTGAGAAATGGTCAATACGGTCCCTGATTGGTTGGTTGCCTGGAGAAATGGTCAATACGGTCCCTGATTGGTTGGTTGCCTGAAGCGGGACATTTTTAAGCGTGGAAAAGCGACTTAGTCATAAAGTTTAATGCTTTATGATTCGGTGAATTTTGGTCGGAAAAGGAAGATTTTTTTTATTTTGCATGAAATTGTATGGGGATAATTTTCTTAAATATAATTGGTAGAACCGAGGGACCGTATAAAAATGTATATTTCGTATTTCTTTCAGAAATGTATTTATTGATTTAAACTGTTTCTAAGATAATAGATTTTAAAATTTAAAACATTTTTGCAATTGGAAGTATATCTTTGTGACTAACGGTTGAGGAAATAGCCATTGGGCACCGATAGCACTGGATATCGTGCATAGTTTTTTTTTTATAATGGGCATCACAACAAGGTAACTTGCAAATAACTTATAATTTAAAAAAAATTTCACAAATTTAGAAAATATAGTCTTTTTTTCATCTATAATGTACATCACAACATGGTAACTTGTAAATAACTTGTAATTTTTAAAATTTTTCAAAATGTCACAAATTTCGAAAATATAGTCTTTTTTTTTCTATGATTTGTATCACAACAAGGTAACTTGTAAATAACTTGTAATTTTAAAGAAATTTCAAAATTTCAGAAATTTAGAAAATATAGTCTTTTATTTCTATAATGTGCATCACTATAAGGTAACTTATAAATAACTTGTAATTTGAAAAATTTTTCAAAATTTCACAAATTTACAAAATATAGTCTTTTTTTCTATAATGTGCATCATAACAAGGTAACTTGTATATAACAAGACTAATTTTTCATCCGTATAATGTTTAAAAAAAATTTTTTTTTCAGAGCGATCCTCCTTAAAAAGAACAAACGAAATGTCACATTTAATGGAATAATTTAAACATGGAATCCATCATTTGCTAGCAAATTATCTTAACAAAATTCATGCAATCCTTGAAATTGCCTTCCATTCCTAAATTCCAGTTAAGAACACAACATGTCGTATATGAGTGTAGCAAATTCCCTTTTCTTCTTACATGACTTGCCCTCTTGACAGTTCATAAATCTTACAAGAGAACTGCAAAATTCTTGATCACACAAAGTTTCACTTTCCAAGTATTCATCAGCTGATGGTTTAAAAGGTGGTCTAACATTGTTTGAAGGTTGTTGGGGCGTCTGTACCGGCCTGCCGACTTGGATATCACCAAATGTTGGCCTGATTTTCGTTTTCTTAATTTGTATTTGTAAATTTTTAAATTTCAGAGGAATTGTTATCGGAGAATCTCCATTTTGATTTGATTGAGTCTGAGAAATAGGCCGTTGTGATTGAGATGGACTCAACCGTTCAGGCTCCTGTGATGGAGCAGCAGATGTTGTTTCCATTTTTCGGTGATCATCATTCCTCGTGCCACCAGGCCTACTTCTGTTACTTCCAAATGCTTCATCCAAAAAGGTGGACTGAATAAGTTCTTGATTCCATGGTATAATATTTGGAATTTCTTTGTTCCATGGCGTGACTTTTGGTCTATCACTCCAGTTATTTTCATCCGGGAAAAAACTTCCAGTCGGAGACAGGTCTTCCCATTTGGTATTCGGCAGGTCAGATTTCCATTTATCCTTTTCTGAAGAGCCATTTGACTGTGAATCGGGATTTGTAGGATATTCTTTTTTTTCCGTCCAGTCTGAATCCCCTGTTTCACTCCATCTGTCGTCCTTGATGTCTCTTGGACATTTTATGCTGGCCTTGATGAAGCCCGATGCCTTTTCAGCCACCATAATGGTCGGTATGTTTGTGTTTCCTGATGGAATGATGGGCATCACAGAGGCGTCCACAACTCGTAGACCCTTGATAGTTTTGACCCTGTAACAAGAAGTATATATCGATTTATATCTGTGGAAAATTATTTGATATAAAATAATTTTACGTGTAATCTGCAAAATTTAAATGCGAAGTGAGCCAATTCTCTCCGAGCATGAATGTCACAAAAACCGTTACTGAAGCCACACCGGAATGTATACTTACATGAAATTGACTGCTGATTTCGACATCGAAACTGGTAGAAATTTGTTTGCTAACTGCGCAATCATACAGGTCATTATAATGTACACAAGAAGGTATGCCCATCATATGACGGAATTCAAAATTTGCAAAATATTACCCCCCATTTGGCGTCATTTTAATCAATTTGGCGATATTTGCGACCTCCCGACAAATTCTTTGCCAAATGTTTTGCCAAGAGTCATGGACGGACGAAGAGAGAAATGACTTTTTCATATAGTAGATTCTTATATTTTTTCCAAGAATATTTGTGATATTTTGTTCAATTTTAAGGCATTTTAAAAAACTCGCCAAAATTGTCGCCAAGTTGAACTGACCAACAAATGCTGCCGAAACATCATTGCAATACTATTTCCTTTCAAAACAAAATTAATTTTATTGATTTGGCGCCATTTTTATCGATTTGGCGCCATTTACGTCAATTTCGCAACATTTAAAAAAATTCGCCAAGTTGGCGATATCTAGCCAAATTCGCCGTCAAAAATTTCACCAAGAGTTAGGAATAAAAATATTACAGATTTTATAATATAATTATTATTATTATAATATAATTATTAGTATTTATAATATAAACATCTTGATTTATCTGTCTGTCTACCTATCTATCTCTGGGTAACTCTTGGTTGTTGTTGTTGAGACCCAGACCGTCCGACCTACCAGAAAGGTGTAAGGTAACTGTTTGGACGGCCGGGAAGTGCTACCCAATTTAGACCGGAACCCAGTGGGGGAGGCATCCACAGGGACCGTACCCTCCTTCCCCTACCACCAACATCTTGGAAGGACTTACGGACCCACATGTTTAACGTGATCGTACTCCGCGTGAACACGGTGGCAGTTTTGGCAGTGGCTGGAATCGAACCCGGGCCAACCGAGTGCAACTCCGGGTGTTCAACACTACCGAGTGTTCACGCGGAGTACGATCACGTTAAACATGTGGGTCCGTAAGTCCTTCCGAGAGGTTGGTGGTAGGGGAAGGAGGGTACGGTCCCTGTGGATGCCTCCCATACTGGGTTCCGGTCTAAATTGGGTGGCACTTCCCGGCCGTCCAAACAGGTACCTTACACCTTTCTGGTAGGTCGGACGGTCTGGGTCTCAACAACAACAACCAAGAGTTACCCAGAGATAGATAGGTAGACAGACAGATAAATCAAGATGTTTATATTATAAATACCCATATCTGTAATATTTTTATTCCTAAAACTTATTCATTGCTTGAGGACAGCTCAGTTTGTAACAAGATTTCTAATTAAATTTACTTCATCTTCTTTTCCTGGACGGTTAAATATACTCTTTTTCTTTTGCAAAGAATCTGAGGAGGCTCCATCGTCTTAGAGCATTTTTTATAACTCGCTTCTTTGGTACTTATAAATTACCCTTAATTTTTAACACTTTACAACATCGATGAACAAGAAAGTTCAATCATGCATAAAGCATTGATTATGAAACACTTTCCAACTTCAATGCAATTTTATTTAAACATCTCTAAAATGCGATACATTGCTCTGTAATATTTTTTAAATTATCACAAAACTACATTAATTTATTATATTTCAAAACTTAAAACTTCATTAAAAAAATGAACTTCATTCAAATGATGGCATTGAAATAAAAATTGCTTGGTTTAAACATCTCTAAAATGCGATACATTCATCGGTAATATTTTTAAAATTATCATGATACTACAATAATTTATTATATTTGAAAACGTCATCGAAAACAACTGAAATTTATTCAAATGACGTCATCGAAATATAAATCGCCTCTCGATAAAAGCAGCATTTCATTCAGAAACATTTTTCAATTCATTTCATTCATCACAATACTATAATAATTAATTTAATTAAAAACTTAAGACCATGGAGCTACAAGTAATTAAAGTCTATGTTTAAAACTTCATCGAGAAAATCGTCCTTCTCTCTGTAAAATCAATGAATGTTTCATTCATATCAGCTATATTGCAGACTCCATGAGCTAAATAACTTTGCGTTAAAGAAATGTAGCAATTCTTATACAACTCATTCTACATATTTTGGTGTTTGCATTTTCCATAGGTGAAAACTAGACTTCGTTGTAGAAAAAAAATCAAATAAAATCAAATTTGGATGATCATTTAAACACAGATATATTGTAATTGCGTTGTTTCAGTACGTAGATGTACAGAATTTAAACAAAAATAAAGCGGTTTTAGGACGGATACAACACTAAATATGAATTAAAAAGAACTTTAAGAATCACGATTTTGACACAAGATGGATTTTAATGTGAAGTGGGTCACGTGATCTTTTTCTTCATATAATGGTCACGTGATCGCTTCATATAAAAGGTTTAATTATTATTTAAATTTTTATTTAAAAAACTACTGGATATATTTTGCTGAAATGTTCTTTATATATTTTATGGGATAATTTGAATATTTCATAAAACTTTCGAATCAATTTGGGAATTTTAAATCCACTTAAAAAATGATTGAAAAATTAGGTCCCATAGAGTTCAATGTATTTCATTTTTTCAACTCGGGTTCAATCCAAAACTAATTGGGTGATATTATTCATTTATATTCCCATAGGTCCCACAGAACTGTCTGAACAACATACTAAAATTTCATTTCGATAAAGTCAATTTTACGGCAGTTATCGTGTTAACGGACAGACAGACAGAATGAAGAAAGTCATAAACACTTTTCAACTACGTTGTAAAGTGTTAAAATGTTTATGACTTTGTTCATTCTGTCTGTCTGTCTGTCCGTTCGCACGATAACTGCCGTAAAAATTACTTTATCGAAATGAAATTTTAGTATGTTGTTGAGACGGGCTATGAGACATATGGGACTGTAAATGAATAATATCACCCAATTAGTTTTGGATTGAAAAAATGAAACACATTGAACCCTATGGGATCTAATTTTTAGAATATTTTTTAAGCAAAATTAAAATTCACAAATTGCTTTGAAAATTTTAGGAATATTCAAATTATTCCATAAAATATATAAAAATAAATTCACCAAAATATGCTTGGATGGTTTTTTAAAAAAAAAATTAAAATAATAATTACACCCATATAATATGAAGAGATCTCATGACTAACTTCAAAGTAAAATATGGCCTCCATCTTTTTTTTCCGTAGTAAAAATTGTGATTTTTAAAGTTCTTTTAAATTTATATTTAGTGTTGCATCCGTCCTAAATCATTTTATTTTTGCCTATTTTCTGTGCATCTACATTCTGTGTCAACGCAATCACAATATTTTTTAGTTTAAATGATCATCAAACTTGATTATTTCGACAACGCAACCTAATTTTAATGGATGCAGAATGTAAACAAGTGATTGTAGGATGAGTTGTGTAGGAATTGCTGAATTTTTTTTTTCATGCAAAATTATTTAACTCTGGAGACTGGAGTAAAAGTGTATGAATGAAATATTCACTGCTTTTACATAGAGAGCCAGACGATTTATATTTCCATGACATCATTTGAATAAAGTTCATTGCTTTCGATAAAATTTTAAGTTTTCAAATATAATAAATTACTGTAGTACTGTGATAACTTAAAATATATCAGCGCTGAATGTATCGCATTTTAGAGATGATTAAATAAAATTGCATTTCAGTTGAAAAGTCTTTCATAATCAATGCTTTATATATGATTGATCTTTTTTGTTTTCTTTTACTTTTGTCATCAGTTCAAAATCCAGTGCTCTAGATCAGTAAGGTCCCTAGATAAGGTGCTCTATTAACCTTTCTATATCAGGTCTTCTTCTAACCCCCCCCCCCGGCCTAGAGCCTTGTGTCTACTGCCATACGTATAGCATTTTTTGAGAGATATATTTTGCAGAACAGTTGGAGCGTATATTTAATATTTTTTATCTGTATTACTTTCTTTACATACATAGTGTAATGTATGGGGAAAGTATTGTGACAGAGTCGAAAATCCGAGTTTTCGATGGAAGAGCACGTTTCAAGCATCCTTGAACTCAAACCGAGCGATTTTAAGATTATAGCTGGCTGTGTATGAGTGCCTATCTGTGTGTGCGTGTGTGTGTTGATGTGATATTTCCCGCACAATTCGAACGTTTCGAACGTAATTTGGTACTATTCTTGTGATCCGTGAATACCTGAAGTATATAGGACTTGAACGCAATCAAACCTTTGGACCCCCCCCCCCCCCCCCAAATGTTTGAACTGATCCTCAAACGTTTGGACCCCAAACTTTTGATACAAATTTAGAACACTAGATTGAACCGTTTTCGAAATATTTCACGTTTTACAAATAAATGTATCTAAAAATTACATAAAATGAGCAGAATAGTATTAGTGTTAGTGAATAGAGTAGTATTATCAAATATGCAACGCTTGGCGATAAATTTAGTGAATTGGCGACTAATTTGGAAAATATCGCCAAGGTATCGACATTTTTAATATGTGCGAAATTGTCGAAAACGTCGTGAAATTAGAAGAAATGACGCTAAAATTACGAAAACGACGCCAAATTGATGAACAAGTAATTAACAGGTTTTTATATAATTAAATATGTTCCTTAGCTGATATTAGCAATATTTCCAACTGTTACGTTATACTTGCGCAAAATATAGTTAATTGGGTACTAGATAATTTTACAGGTTGTCATCTAGAAAAGCACCAAATGTTAGTAAACATTGCAACGTCAAACAAGAAAGATCAATCATGCATAAAGCACTGATGTGAAACACTTTCCAACTTCAATGCAATTTTATTTAAACATCTCTAAAATGCGATATATTCTTCGGTAATATTTTTAAAATTATCACAATACTACATTAATTCATTATATTTGAAAACTTAAAAATTCATGACAGTATTGAAATATAAATTGCCTGGTTTAAACATCTCTAAAATGCGATACATTCCTCGGTAATATTTTTAAAATTATTACAATAATACAATAATTTATTATATTTGAAAACTTCATCGAAAACAAATGAAATTTATTCAAATGACGTCATCGAAATATAACACGACCAGCTCGCTCTATAAAAGCAACATTTCTTTCATTAACTTTTTTCCATTCATTTCATTCATCATAATACTATAATAATTTATTTTATTTAAAATCTTAAGATCAAGGAGGTACAAGTAATAAAACTCAATGCTTAAAACTTCATCGAAAAAATCATATGCTTCTCTGTGTAAAATCAATGAATATTTCATTCACATCAGCTATATTGCAGACTCCATGATCTAAATAATTTTGCGTTAAAGAAATGCAGCAATTCTTATACAACTCATTCTACATCTTTTGGTATTTACATTCTCCATAAGTGAAAATTAGGCTTCGTTGTAGAAATAATCAATTTGGATGATCATTTAAACTCAAATATATTGTAATTGCGTTGTTTCAGTATGTAGATGCACAGAATTTAAGCATAAATAAACTGGTTTAGGACGGATACAACACTAAGTATGAATGAAAAAGAACTTTAAAAATCACGATTTTGACACAAGATGGATGCTATATTTTATTTTGAAGTGGGTTACGTGATCTCTTCATAGAATGGTCACGTGATCTCTTCATATAAAAGGTGTAACTATTATTTAAATTTTTATTTAAAAAACTACTGAATATATTCTGCTGAAAAATTTTTTATATGTTTTATGGGATAATTTGAATATTTTCTAAAACTTTGGAAGCAATTTGTGAATTTTAAATCCGCTTAAAAAATGTTTGAAAAATTAAATCATATAGGGTTCAATGTATTTCATTTTTTCAATCCGCGTTCAATCCAAAATTAATTGAGTGATAGCATTCATTTATATTCCCAGAAGTTCCGCAGACCGTCTGAACAACATACTAAAATTTCATTTTGATAATGTTATTTTTACGGCAGTTATCGTGCTAACGGACGGACAGACAGACGGACAGAATGAAGAAAATGAACAAAGTTATAAACACTTTTCAACTATGTTGTAAAGTGTTAAAAACATTGTACCGTACATTTTGTCCATCCTTACTCGCATTTCGCAGTGAAAGAAGTGAAGAACTTACATTGTGCGGTATAAATCTCAGATTTTATTAACACTTTACAACAAGGTTGAAAAGTGTTTATGACTTTGTTCATTCTGTCTGTCTGTCTGTCTGTCTGTCTGTCTGTCTGTCCGTTAGCACGATAACTGCCGTAAAAATGAGTTTATCAAAATGAAATTTTAGTATGTTGTTCAGACGCTCTGTAGGACCTATGGGAATATAAATAAATAATATCACCCAATTAGTTTTTTATTGAACCCGGGTTGAAAAAATGAAATACATTGAACCCTATGGGACCTAATTTTTCAAACATTTTTTAAGTAAATTTAAAATTCACGAATTGCTTCGAAATTTTTAGGAAATATTCACATTATCCCATAGAATATATAAAAAAAAATTCAGTAAAATATGTTATTTATTTAATATAGGGAAAAAAACAAATTCAATTAAATTCTGACTTTGGGATATCTTCCAGAAAGAAAAGAGAGAGATATTATATAATAAATATCTCTCCATTTGTTTAAACGTTTTGCATATGGGAGAGTTAAAATTTGGTACACAGCTTAAATTTGTTGAACATTTTATTCGACAAAAATTTGATGGATCTTTAAATATAGGTCATACATTTTTTTCGAAATGGCCTGAAAATAATCCCCGTTCACTTCTATAAATCATTGGTGTAATATTGTTAAAAATTCTGATGTGGACAGCACATGTCTTTCTCTGCAGACTCATATTCGTTCTCTTTATTTATTCAATGATAATTTGAGTTTATCTGCACAACATAAGTATTTTAAATGACATTGAATTTACACGTTAAACTTAAATTTGGTTCTCATTTGATAGCTGGACTTATTGTCAAAGGTGGCGTAGCGAAAACGCGAAAAAACTAGAATATCTCAAGAACGGCTAGTCCTAGAGTAATGGGGTTAGTCTTATTCTTTTTGCTGTCAAAAATCACATATAAAATAGGAATTTAATTGATATAATTGAGCACACGTAGTCTTTTATTTTTATATATAACGATTTTTGCTGGCCATTTCGCAAAAATAGCCCGTTCCTTTTTCCCGAATCGTAGTAGAATAACCTACAAATGATTTATATACAAAATTTTGTTAAATTTGGTATATAAATCACTTGTAGGTTATTGAAATATTATACTCCAAATTTTGTTAAATTTGGTTCAATAGTTTTTAGCTAGAGTGGATAAAGGCAATTTCTGCGGCCATTTCGCAAAGAAGGCAGATTCTTTTATTACGAATCGTACTATAATCTAATGAACATCAGGATTTCCCACAAAAAACATACCTACCAAATTGTATGAAATTCGGTCCATTAGTTTTTCAATTAGAGTGGATGTAATATCCACACAGACACACAGAAACATACACAGATACACCCTTACACACACAGACGTCTTCCTAAAAGTAGTTTTTCCGTGTTCTAGAAGTCCCAAAACGTGTAGATACTTTGAAAATTCGAGTTCCGATCTTCGGCACGATTCCAATACTTTGAGTACATACACATACACATATATATTATCTGTGTATTATCTGTGTATCTAAATTCCGTGCCTATGCAATTACAATAGTTGTGATTTTAAATGATCCCTAAACTTTTATTATTTCTTCAAGGAATTATTTCTGCATATGTTAAAATTTCTGCATAAATTTTAACATATGCAGAATGCAAATATCTCAAGCGATTGTAAGATGAATTACATAAGAATTGCTGAATTTTTTTCACACAAAATTATTTAGCTCTGGAGTCTGGAATACAAGTTATATGAATGAAATATTCATTGATTTTGCATAAAGAATCAGATGATTTATATTTCGATACAGTTTTAAATATTTAAGTATAATAAATTACTGTAGTACTGTGATAATGTAAAAGATATTACCACTGAATGAATCACATTTTAGAAATTTTTAAATGAAATTACATTTCAGTTGGAAAGTGTTTCATAATCAATGCTTATGCATGATTGATCTTTCTTGTTTATATTTTCAGTCACATTTACATTCTATAACATATTTGTATTTCTGTAGTCATGGTGGTTTATAAAAGGATTGATGATGAAGGTGGTTTTGATAATCTAACAAAGAGAGTATGAGACTATGTACTAAATAAGAGAGTACATATTGGATAATTCAGAGTCTGCAACCGTAAAGAAATAAAGAATCCTTTAAGCGGATTATATAATTACGGTTTGGCCTTCCGATTGGTCTGAACAGTGCAAATTTGAATGGTCGAACTGATGTATGTGGGCTGACTTGCCGATGATTCGTTTGGACTGTTTAGACTGTGGGAAGTTGCGCAGTTCTGCTGGCCAGCCGTGTCGGCGTTGTGGTAGAACCATCGAACTCTAATTATATGCATAGGTATAGTTAGAGTTCGATGGGTAGAACTGACGTGCATGACCCATAGGTGTTACGGACAAAACCAACGCCATCGCCAACTCACCAAAAGAGCGATTATGGTCGGTCACACCAGTCAACTCTGCTGTGTTGGAATCCTTCTGAACCCAAACTTTATCAGTTCTTGATTTGAATCTGCAGCGCGAATACGTATTATATCCGTCCAGTGTATAGCAGTGTATGGAGCTGTATAGATATGTAGAACTGTATAAAACTGTACAAAAATGTATATAAGTGTAGTAGAACCGTAGTAGTTAGTAAAGTTTTAACTATTTTAATATTCATAAATAAAACTAATTGATTCTTGCGCTTACTTTGAGTTATAATTGACTCATTATTTTAATCAAGGCGAAAAGATTTAATTGAAGTGATCTAACTTGCGGAATATAATACATTGAAGTTATAAGTAAAGGATAGTTATAATAGGTCAGCAAGTTTTCATGCGTTGCTCAACATCGTCTGTGTTTGAGTTAATTTTTACGTTCTATTTTACTATTAGAGCCATGCTCACGTAGTCAAAAGATTTTTTATCTTTTTATCTGAATACACTGAAGGATTTCGCAACCACCTTTCTTTCCGAAATCCACTCACAACATTCCATGGCAGACTGAATATGATGAACTAACTCTCCGATCTGTGCGTGTATTAGGCGCATGACAAACAGGCACAACTGTCACAGTTCGGCCTTTCAGTTCTAACTGAAGGCCAAATTGTGCGTGTATGGAGGATCCTAGTCGATTATAGTTCAACCGATTAAAATACAAACCCCTTTTTAATCAATGAATCTTCTATGTTAATAAGGGGAGACCTTACTTTAACTGTGGGTCTACCACAGTTAAGGTGAGTTTTAAATCAATGCATTTTCTATGTTAGTAAGGGAGATCTTACCTTAACTGTGGATCTACCACAGTTAAGGTAAATTTTAAATCTATGAATCTTCTATGTTAATAATCTTACCTTAACTGTGGGTTAAGGTAAGTTTTAAATCAATGAATCTTCTATGTTAATAAGGGGGAACCTTACCTTTACTGTGGGTCTACTGCAGTTAAGGTAAGTTTTAAATCAACGAATCTTCGTTAATAAGGGGAGAGCTTACCTTAAAGGTAAGTTTTAAGTCAATGAATCTTCTGTGTTAATAAGGGGAGATCTTACCTTAACTGTGGGTCTACCACAGTTCTTGGATCATCGGACCTTCCCATTCTGGCTGTACCAACTTGATGATTTAAGGTAAAGATAAAGGATTGCGTTTGACACCAGAAATTCAAATCTTCGTTGTCAGCGTACTTTTCACAACCAGGAAATACTGTTTGAAACGGCGTGGATCCTAGGCGTCGTAGCGGAGCACTGGTACCAATGCGCATACAGGTCTTCATACCTACGAAGAAGACATGCAGAAACAGGGTAGTAAGTATGGCTAATACAGTACATGTCAATTAAAAGTCCTAGCCCTAGAGGAATGCAAAAATATTCGCATTATCTCTGAATAATTACTTCACGTTTATCGGGACGTAAATAAGCGCCCTCTACGTAAGTAATCCCTTTACAGATAACACTGCTCAATCGTATCTTCAAATCCTAAATGGCTGCCATATTACCACGCATCCTATTCCCGAAGAAATACATACACGCTCTCCGCAAAGCAAAAATAAATAAATAAAAAGTAAATAAAATAAATAAATAAGTAAAAATAAATGAATAATGACAAAATATTCGAAACGGATACCTTTCTTTAGGAAATACGGTTTTAGCACATGCGCAGTCGCCTATAACCGGCCGCAGATAAGAGGAAAGTCGATATGCGAGAAGCCTCAGAAAATGTATTTGTTGCTTCATTTGAAAAAAATCACTAAAATTAAAATAATGCGTTATTCCGTTAGAACGCGAAGATATACACGCAACTTTTTACCAAACTATAGAATTATGCTAATATTAGATTTTTAGATGCGACAAAATAAATATCGGATAACTAAAAAATGCAAATTTTGATGGTTTAAAAAATAAATATAAAGGAATTAATGTTTTAGGTCTATAAGGAACCGATGTGTGTGAAAATTGCTCAAAATCCTGCTGTAACATAAACCATTATGCATGACCATTAAATATGTTTATAAGTAAATGGACCTACTA
The DNA here is from genome assembly GCA_951213105.1 of Amaurobius ferox. Classification (NCBI taxonomy): domain Eukaryota; kingdom Metazoa; phylum Arthropoda; class Arachnida; order Araneae; family Amaurobiidae; genus Amaurobius; species Amaurobius ferox. Next base: position 129,234,761 of record OX578147.1, read on the forward strand.
AGGAACCTCATTTTTCGACCGGCTTTATATCTTTATTTCAAAAATAAGCGACTCATTTATACCTTAAAAATTTATGATTAATGGACGGATGGGTTCAGGAATTTTTTATGACTGTTCCGTAATGTGACTGTTCCTCAAATTCTGAGCACCTAGAGAGCATGACTTTCGGCAGTGGGACTGGACCCATTGTGGATGACAATTTAGCCAAACTATCTCAAGTTGTATGTTATTACAAACAGAAAAAGATATATTACCATCTACTATGTCCTGGATATCTTTGGGGTCTTCCAAGTAGTTGGGGTCTATTATTGGTGGATCGTACGGGTCGTTCGATCGCAATGTCACTGTTCCTCGACTTCTAGGCTGCAGTATTTGAGCAATGCAGGAGTAGACGCTTCTTCCTTCATAAGGAGCAAAAACTTGTGCATAGGCCTATAAAAATAATAATAGAAGAATAATTTATAATTTAAGTATGGATACATTGAATTTTAATAATTACTTTCCTTACAATACATGGTAATGTATAGGAAAGGTATTGGAATCATGTCGAAAACAGCAATTTGAGTTTTAGACGGATCTACACGTTTCGAGTACGTTCTACACGTTTCGAGCTGCCCCAACCGGGAACCGAACCATGGATCTTCGAACTGGCTAGCCGATGCTCTACCATTGAACTACTGGGACGAAATTGAACGCTCTTATTGTTAAAGTGGACTCTGCATTCTCCACCTTCTAACGACAGATTGGCGTGAAACTTACAATCTGACTAACCACTTCCTGCCATTTTTACCTCAGGTTAGTCTTCTGATGTTATTTTTATCCTCCAGGTTAATTTCCTGCGTGTTCGTTATCCTCTCGATTTGAAATCGGCGCTACATATCCCAGAATTCACTGAATCCATACTAGTCGTACTAGGGTCACTATCAGACCTTCGACACCTTTGATCTAGCCTACAGGGTTGATTTGTTCGGGCGTCACTGTAAAGAACCTTGCTGCCCCAACCGCGAATAGAACCCTGGATCTTCGAACTGGGCAGCCGGCGCTCTACCGTTGAGCTACTTGGATGACATTGCAAGCTTTTATTGTCGAAGTGGATATTGCATACTCTAGAATACGAAAAAACTATAGAAGATTTTATTTTGTGTTTTATATAAGCTTCTTGATAACCCCTGGTTCAAGAAACTCGAAATAGGGACGGTGTTAGCTGCAGTGGAATAGGAAACAAGAAAGATCAATCATGCTTAAAGCATTGATTATGAAACACTTTCCAACAGCAATGCAATTTTATTTAAACATGTCTAAAATGCAATACATTCCTCCGTAATATTTTAAAACTTCTCACAATACTACATTGATTTATTATATTTGAAAACTTAAACCTTCATCGAAAAAAATGAACTTCATTCATATGACGGCATTGAAATATAAATTGCCTGGTTTAAACATTTCTAAAATGCGATATATTACTCGATAATAATTTTAGAATTAACATAATACCACGATAATTTATTATATTTAAAAACTTCATCGAAAACAACTGAAATTCATTCAAATGACGTCATAGAAAAAATAACACGCCTGGCTCTCTCTAAAAAAGCAGCATTTCATTCATAAATAATTTCCCATTAATGTCATTCATCACAATACTAAAATAATTTATTTTATTTAAAAATTTAGACCATGGAGCTACAAGTAATTTAACTCTATGCTTAAAACTTCATCGCAAAAAATCCTCCTTCTCTCGGTAAAGTCAATGAATATTTCTTTCATATCAGCTATGCAGACTCCATGAGCTAAATTTTTTTGCGTTAAAAAAATACAGCTATTTCTATACAACTCATCCTACATATTTTGCTGTTTACATTTTACATAAGTGAAAAATAGGCTTCGTTGTAGAAATAATCAAATTTGGATAATCATTTAAACTCATATATATTGTAATTGCGTTGATTTAGTATGTAGATGCACAGAATTTAAACCAAAATAAAGTGGTTTTAGGACGGATACAACGCTCAATATGAAATAAAAAGAACTTTAAAAATCACGATTTTGAGACAAGATGGATGCCATATATCATTTTGAAGTGGATCACGTGGTACTTTCATATCATGGTCACGTGATCGTTTCATATAAGAGGTGTTATTATTATATTAATTTTTATTTGAAAAACTACCGAATATATTTCGCTGAATTTTTTTTATATATTTTATGGAACAATTTGAATATTACCTAAAAATTTCGAAGCAATTTGTGAATTTTAAATCCGCTTAAAAAATGTTTGAAAAATTAGATCCCATAGGGCTCAATATATTTCATTTTTTCAACCCGGGTTCAATCCAAAACTAATTGGGTGATATTATTCATTTATATTCCCATAGGTCCTACAGACCGTCTGAACAACATACTAAAATTTCATTTTGATTAAGTCATTTTTACGGCAGTTATCGTGCTAACGGACAGACAGACAGACAGACAGAATGTACAAAGTCATAAACACTTTTCAACTTTGTTGTAAAATGTTAAAAATCTTACTAAATGAAAAAAAATATCTAATGTGGGCAGCCCTGACTTTTCCTACGAATTCAAATTCTTTTTTTATTTCATGATGCATTAAATTGAGTTTAATTGCAGCAATTAACATGGAAACTTTTCTAATATCGTACCCAATTGTCAATTTTGAGACATTTCCGGCAACTTAATTTGACAACTTAATGCACTTTAAAGTCTTCAACTTTTCAAAATTCCAAACAGATAAAATATCTCGAGAATGGTTCATCCTAGACTCTTCGCCGTGTTTTCAAAATTTAAATGAAGAAAAAGTAATTAATTAGTATGTTTTAGAAATTTTAAATATTTCCATTTCAACGATCTCTGTGGGCCATTTCACAAAAAGGGTCGGTTTTATGTTTCGGAATTATGCCAAAATGTAATCAGTATCAGAATAACAGTCAAGGCATGTGACTACTAAATTTAAGAAAGTTCATTAAATAGTGTTTTCAATACAGTGAAAAACGTCTTTAGTTACCCTAAATTAAAAAACTTTAATATTTTGAGAATGGTTCATCTTGGAGTAATGGAGTTGGTCTTATTCTTTTCGTTGTCAAAATACGTATAAAGCATTTATTTCATTGATACATTTGCAGTATTTTATTTTAGATCTTAACAATGTTTGAACTTGCCATGAAGAGGCAAATTTTTTTTATCCCGAATTATACCAAAATCTAATCAGCACACACACACACACACACACACACACACACACACACACACACACACACACACACACACACACACACACACACACACACACACACACACACACGTCACGTCACGTCACGTTAAAAACAAACTTTTTCATGTTTTAGAGATCCCAAAACGTGTTGATCAGGTGAAAACTCGAGTTGCGATTTTAGAAATGCTTCCAATACTTCCCCTTACATTACTATGCATTGCAGAGAAAGTAAACATATCCGTCAAAATCTGTAGATATGTATATCATACAGATAAACAAACATACTTTCAATTATATATATATATATATATATATACACACACACACATACATATATATATATATATATATATATATGTGTGTGTGTGTATGTGTATGTATGTATAAAATAAACCCTTTATCTCTATTTGATAACAATCTAATATTAAAATATCAAGAAGCAAATGAACGTTACGATGTGTCAAACATCTTACCTCGGTAAGAAAAACTAAAGCAACGTAAATAAGCACAAATAGCACAGTAATGCAGTATACAGCTGTTTCGAGGATATGCTGGATCCCCTTCATCATTGCAAGAGAACCAATAAACTCGGAGAAGAACAAGCCCATGTTCTGTGTTGGTTCTCTTATAAGGACGAAGGAAATCCAGCGTATCCTCGAAACAGCTGTATGCTGTATTATAGTGTTAATTGTGATTATTTACGTTGCTCTTGTTTTCCTTATCCTTTATCGTACTTATTGATCTTACCTCAGGTGTAACTCCTATCTGCAAGGCAACTGGCGTTGCTGTTTCAGAGAAATACAGCTCATAGTTGGGAGAATCTTTGTTGGGGGCTGCAATGCCCTTATTCAGAAAAGCCATGGCTGACACAAATTCCGACGAACCCAGTGGACCTAATGAAAGGTAAGCAGAGAGATAGAAATATGAATGAAGTTTGTAACATCTCTAACAATATGTGAACACCTAACACTAACAAAATAAGTAGAATAAGTTTCAACAGTGGCACAGCCTGGTCCGTCGATAAGCCTAAATTCCTCAAGGGTTCAACGAAATTGCAGATTAAGCACCTTAATTTTTAAAAAAGAAAATAAAGAAATAAGGAAAAAATGAGATTAAGCCTTTTTATTCTTTATAAAAATAAAGAAAATAAAAAATAAGGAGATAAGAAAAGAAAATAATGAAATGTAAGCAGAGAAATAGAAATATGTATGAAGTTTGTTGCATCTTTAACAATATATGAATACTTAACTAATAAAATAAGCAGCATTAGTTCAAGGAGTGGTATACCTTGACCCGTAGCCAGGCCAAATTTCCTCAGGGTGGCAACAAAATTGCAGATTAAGCTTTCTCTAAAAAATAGGCAAAGCACTTTGTGAAACTGTTATGAGAATACTGTTTAAAAATAAACTGGAGAGTGGGTCAACTCGAGTTTCTCGAAAAAGAATCCATTTTTAAGTAGCTTATGATTTCTATTTTCTGCAAATTTTGCAAATAAATATTTGGAGAATCTGTATTGTTGGTCGAAATGATCACAATTATAGTTACTAATATGTTATATATGTTACTATATGTTACACAATAGTTATTATATGTTACTATATGTTACACAATTATAGTTATTATATGTTGCCCTTTATTTTAAAGGGCTTGAAACTTTTTTTGACTTATGCCAAGTTTGACAATGTACTCTCTTGGGGGGGGGGGAGGACTTGTCTCATGCCCTTCGGAGGCTAATGACGTCACGAACACCAAAATTATATCGACAATGATTAAAACTGTGATGTCATTGAGCCATGAATAACCCTTTTCATGCATAATTATGTCAAATTTTGTCCTACCCAGTCAGGTTACGGAAATATAAAACTTCGGACGTTTCCCTTGAATGTCATGAAAATCTATCCAGTTCCAGATTTTTCGTTAACAAAGCTGGATGTAAAGTTTTGTGAATATCCATTAATATTTTTAACATCTATTGTGTGCTCAAGAAATTTATCCTAGACAGATAAACATCACTCCAAAAATAATCAAATCGTGTTCAGGGGGTCTTAAAATAAATATTAGCTTAAAATCTCGAAATAAAAAATTTTCGTGAAGACAATACTTCCTCTATGCTATATTCTATAATATAAAAAAGCAATATTTCAGAGTTACTGAATCACCAAAGGAAGGAAAAATAAATACGTACATGGAAGAAATTATTGCTTTATCTCTATCGTTATTGTATTATAACATTAAGAATAATCACAAGTTTGAATTATAAAGAAATTAGTTAAGAAAAAGCATTTTCATAGTAAAGGTTTTTAATTTGATGCTATGAAATATATTTTACAAGTCCCCCTAGCATGATGCTGTATACAGCTATAGTAATATCCATATTGTATTAAGAAAAAATCTGATGCGGGCAGCATAAGACTTTCCCTATCTAATGCAATAAATTTACTTCTCTCACAGTGAAAAAATGATGCATAAGATCAATAACGTTTTTAATGTTGAATTGTACATTTTAATAATGGATTGTACATTTCTAGCTTCAACCTCATGTGAAATTCTATCGTAGTTGCCGAAAATACTTGAATAAAAAAAGCCATGCGTTTTGTTGTCCTGAAGAACTAGGCTGTAAACCTTAGAAACCGCTTACCCCAATTTTTACTGTAAGCCGTAGTTATAGAAGGATTTTCTGTAACGAACACCCTCTAAATTTGAAAATTTTACGGGGCCAAAGTTTCCATAAAACTTATCTAACTCATGAAATTCTTAACCAACCTTAGATTTTTTTTTAACTTTCCCAAACTCGTCCAGTTTTCACCAAATTTTCCGCTAAAGTCATGCAACCCGGACGTTCCAGTAATGATAATTGATAACTGTAAATGTTGTTATTCCCAGTTAGGAAACTTTCAAGAAACGGAATGAGATGGAGGGTTATAGTAACAACAATAACAATGTTATTTATACCTGTTCTGTTCTGTATGTACTGAGAGATGCTTAGAGGACTGGCAATTTTGGCGAGCAATGGCGGTATATCCTGATTCAAGACGAAATTGACACTGGAGGCGCAGTGGTCCTGAAGATTCTGTCCCACGGGGAGATCCGCGATCATTGGAATCTAATAATGAAAGAAATAAAATATTTGCAATTTATTTGGTAGATCAGCGGTCATTGGAATCTGGTAATGGAAGATAGATGAGCATTTGAATCGAATAATAAAAGAAATAGAATGTTTGCAATTCATTTGACAGATCATCGACCTACCAAATGAATTGCAATTCATTTCGATATGGGAATCATTCATGCCGATATTTGAAAATTATTCATTTAATAGTCTTGATTTAAATTATAGAGAATTTCACTATTCGCGGAGCAGGCATTTGTCAAGTAACGAACTTGGCGAAATATCGCCAATTTGGCGAATTTTGAAAATGTCACCAAATTGACAAAAATGACGCTAAATGAGCAAAAGGGACGCTAAATGAGCAAAAGTGATGCTGATTGAAAAAAAATGACGGCAAATGAGCAAAAATGACGTTAAATGAACAAAAATAACGTTAAATTGACAAAAATTTAATATTTTGGAAAATTAAGTTTAATTTCATAATCTCTGTAGCTTTGGGGAAATATTAAATAGTCTTGATTCAAAATATAGTGAGTTTTCTATTTGCGAGTACGCTTTGTTGGGGTTTCATAAACAGTTTTTTTTAATTAAGGGGTGATATAGTAATTATATTTCATTAAGGGTCATATATTATTAATTATATTGAACGGAAGAAATGCGTGGCCTGTATGCCTTGAGGATTAGAGCGTATCTGTTGCTGATGATCTCGAACGGGAATGCAACTAGTCCACCGATGCAGGTTAATACATTTGAATCATAGTATCTAAAATGAATTCATTTCTTTGACTGCATAAATTACACGTATCATAGTAAAAATTAGCTGCAATTTCTGAAAGATTAAAAAAATTCAGTAAAGGTTTATAGTTACCTTGAACCTTTCCAGTTCCTTCCTGGGACCAATGCCAGAAAGCATGAGGAGTTGTGCCGTGTTGATCGTTCCTGCAGACATGATCACTTCTCTCGTGGCGCTCACCTCGTACTTGGTGCCTTGAAAATCGAACTGCACTCCCACAGCTCTGCGGTTCTGAATCAGTATCTTGAGAAATAGAAATCAAAGCTATAACTCCATAAGTAATATAAGGTTTTCTTAATTTACCAGTGCACGTTATGTTTCCCTGATATGATATGGAGCCACTATTGAAATTATCACTATGAAGTGTAGGTGTTACGAAGTTTTGAATCACAATAATTGAAACTGCTGCTTGTGAGGCAATATGAGCCCTCTTCGTCAGGCCAGAAAAAGTGGTTTTTTTTAACAAACGCTTAGATACAGCAGGCATAAGCAAAGAATAAAGCAGGCATAAGCAAGGAATAAAGCAGATATAAGCAAGGAATAAAGCAGGCATAAGCAGGGAATAAAGTAGGCATAAACAAGGAATAAAACAGGCATAAGCAAAGAATAAAGCAGGCATAAGCAAAACTGGTGACATGCCTATTCTTCAGTCACACATAAATACACAAACTTACAGACATAATATCAAAAACTTTCAATTCGAGTTTAGGAATGTTTAAAACGTGCTCTTTTATCAAAAACTCAAATTTAAATTTCCGTTTCTGTCACAATACTTTCCCCATACCTTATACTATGTATTATTATGACGTTGGCGTACTCTCAGGATACACAAATGAGTCGCCAAATACTATCACAGGGAATATTCGATATTTCCAGAAAGTTCTATGTAGTATATTCGAAAAATCGTTAAAAATCGCCAAGTTGGCAATAAGAAGCCGAACCTGACAATCCTAACTTGAAAAGTCAAAATGTGGCAATCCTACCTTCCCGTAATAGGGATGGCTGCCATTAAAAGTGTTTTTCCACTGTGGGGACACGAAGTGCCGAAAAGCATTTTACATGTTCATAAGACTATGTAGGGAAAGCAATTAAAATGATTAAATGTGCATTTGAGAAAATTATAGCATAATTTATAACTGTTCATTTCGATGGTGAACTGTTTCCAGCTTCAGATATAAGAGATCCTCAGAAACTGCGTACTGTTGTTGTTATATATGAAAACAAAGAACCGCTGATTGGGGTTTAAAATGACTCAATCCGTTTGAAAGAACAAGGAGCACTTTACAACATAGAGGGAGCTAGGATTTTTGTTTCGGGGAGCTGAAGTTCCTTTAGGGTGTGCCTGAGCCACTTTAGCTCTTATAATTTCAGTTGCATGTATAACACCAATACAAATGTAGAAAATCGCTCGTTGTGCTATTGGACAGTGTTTATGCCACACTATTGCATCTAAAGTCAGTGATGTCTGACATTCCATCAATCAAAAAAGGCACTTATTTAAAAATGTAATCATTATTATTATTTATGTTTAACATTTGTTTATTTTTGTTCATGCCAGTAATTTTATCGTTAACTTTTAAACGTCGAAGGCGCCCCAAACACCTCTATATGAAAACATCAGGTAAACGTCTGAGCCAACACCATCTAGAGTCCTTCGGAACTCTATAGGAGGTTTTATCAGCCTGTATTTGGAGAATTTGTAAATTAGATTATTCCTGTATCTGCACTTCATTAAAATTTGATGTTGTTAGAATTCTGCATAAAATATGCTATTAAGTTCCCTTATCACGATATTACAATTTGAGTAGGAAACATTATAGAAGAGTAACATTATAGTAGAGTAACATTATAGTAGAGTATAGTATGTAACATTATAGTAGAGTGGTTACTTTGCGAAGCATAGCATTCGGTAAAATGTCCAGGTTTGTACGACTTACTTAAAATATCCAGGTGTGTACGTCATCTTGTGAACCATAGTATTCGGTAAAATGTTCAGATTTGTACGATTTACGTAAAATATCCAGGTATGTATGTTATTTTGCGAATCATAGCATTTGGTAAAATGTCTAGTATCGTACGATTTACGTAAAATATCCCGGTGTGTATGTTACCTTGTGAACCATAGCATTTGGTAAAATGTCCAAGTTTGCACGATTATGTTAAGTGTCTAGGATTGTACTATTTACTCAAAATGTCCAGGTGTGTATGTTATTTTGCGAATCATAGCATTTGGTAAAATGTCTAGTATCGTACGATTTACGTAAAATATCCAGGTGTGTATGGTACCCTGTGAACCGTAGCATTTGGTAAAATGTCTAGATTTGTACGATTTACGTAAGATGTCCAGGTGTGTACGTTACCTTGCGAACCATAGCATTCGGCAAAATGTCCAGGTTTGTACGATTTTCAGCTGGTACAAGATACGCTTTTGCTGTGCTACATCTCTGTCCAGATCTCATGGTTGCTTGATTGTCGTAAAAACCTGAAAACAAAACAAAATAAAGTTGATGTGTTTTTGGGAAAATTTAGAATGTATTAGCACACTGGTTTTGATATTGGATTAAAGAAAATTTATAGTTATTAAAATTACCAGCAGGAAATGGTCCAAACCGTGCCCCTAATGGCATATCGATATATCTTTGAAACATTATTGTTAATATTTTTCTACACTTAAGTTTAATATTTTTCTATACCCTCATTGTTATTATTTTTCTATAACCATATTGTTAATAATTTTCTACACTTATTGCTAATATTTTTCTTTACCGTTATTGTTATTATTTTTCTTCTATACCTTTATTGTTATTATTTTTCTATACGATATTTCGTGTTTTATTTACTCTACTTTCCCTTTTGTTTCTTATCTTTGGTCACATTATGTGACGCCTTCACTTCCGTAATTTAGTATTTTTAATAGCACGTGATTCTCATCTGGATTTAAGCTTTTTGCTTATTTTTTCTGGATAAATCCACGGAAATTCTAAACGATTGTCTACATTTTGTTTATTTTTGAGAATTTATTTATTTATTTAACCATCTCCTGCTTTGGGAGTAAAAAAAAATCTCCTTGCTATTCTGTATTTTTGCAATTCTGTCGTGATTGACAAATTTAGCCATGCCATACTGCTAGTTTCGTATTATTTGGTAAGTCAGAGAAAAAAATAAAATTGTGGCATATTGTCTCTACATTTAAACTGTTAAAAATAAAAATAAAAATAAATTACCTGTCTGCTTCGCTCCGTTGGGGTCGACTACCTTGTAACCCATGTCTTTGGCACTTTCAAAAATGGGATCTTTGATCTCCGGTTGGTACCTGGGGCGGTGTACAGTTTGGGGCCCACCGACCCCATGAAACCCTGGAGCAAATAAAAAAAATTGCAGGATTAAGATCAGTAAAAATAAAAGCAAGAAAGATCAATCATGCATAAAGCATTGATTATGAAACACTTTCCAACTTCAATGCAATTTTATTTAAACATCTCTGAAATACGCTACCTCTCCAGCGATGATATATTTTAAATTATCACAGTACTACAATGATTTATTATATTTGAAATCGTGAAACTTCATCGAAAAAAATGAACTTTATTCCAATGACGTCATCGAAATATAAATCGCATGGCTCTCTTTGTAAAAGCAGTGAATATTTTATTCGTATCACTTTTATTCCAGACTCCAGAACTACACAATTTTGGGTGAAAAATATTCAGCAATTCTTATATAACTCATCTGAGAATCACTTGTTTACATTCTGCATCCATTAAAATTAGGCTTCTTTGTAGATATAATGAAAGTTTGATGATCATTTAAACTAAAAAATATTGTAATTACGTTGGCACAGAATATAGATGCACAGAAAATACGCAAAAATAAAGCGGTTTTAGAACAGATGCAACACTAAATATAAATCATAAGAACTTTATAATTCACGATTTTTACACTAGGAAAAAAAACGGATGCCATATTTTATTTTGAAGTGGATCGCGTCATCTCTTCATACACTCTTTTGCAAAAAAAAAAAGCACTTCTAAAAATTAATTTGATCATCTCGAAATTTCGCATGCAAATTCCTTTATACCAAGTATGCAAATGATTACATTTACAAGGCCAATGAGTGTTAAATTAGGTCATAGCGCGCTTTTCTACTGCGCAACTAGCATCCTATAAAACAGGTTAAAAATGTGGACGGTTTATCTTTGCTCATTATCGGCGTTGCAGTTCTGTGAAGACACAACCAATAATGCAGTTACTACGTTACCGAAGACCTTATAAGCAATTAGACGAGTTCGAACGTGACCGTATAGTCGGGATACGTGAAGCTGGCAGGTTATACTGAGCAGCAGGCCGCCACCGGCACCGAACGGGCAATGCTATGCAAAGGTGCTGGCAGCAATGGTTGATGCAATGAACTCATCGGCGGAATAAAGGCTCTATAAGGCCAAGGTGCACGAATGCGGGTCAAGATCGGATGATTGTGCAACAGGCTCGAACTGGCCCAACGAAATCATTGTCCGCCATCCAACGTGCCACAGCCTCATTCATACCACCTGTGGTACCTTCCACCATCTCACGGCGCTTGACTGAGGTGGGGTTGCGGTCACGGCGGGCGGCCTTTAAGACGTCTGCCTATAACTCCACAACATCGACAGAGTCGTTTGGAGTGATGTCGTAGCCGAGCATCTTGCCAGCAGACTGGCATCGCATAGTGTTCAGCGATGAATAACGCTTCAATCTTTCAGCAGATGACTATCGTGTACGTGTGTGGAGGCGCCAGGGTCAGCGGTCCCAATCAGTCTTTGTTTTACACAGGTACACAGCCCTTAACCCTGGTGTGATGGCGTGGGGTGCAACACTTACAATACTTCACGCCACTTACAATAGCAGGTCGCTCCTAGTCATCCTGCGTACAACTTTAACAGCTCAACGATATGTTGAGGAAATCTTGCGGCCATTTGAGTTACCCTTCATGGCACGTCATGCTGGTGCCATTTTCCAACAAGATAATTTCACGCCACTTACGGGTCGCATATCCGTGGACTGTCTCCGTGCTGTTGATACTGTTTCTTGGTCATCTAGGTCACCAGACCTTTCGCCAATCGAGCATGTATGGGACATGCTAAGCCGCCAGATTCGGGTACCCAGAAATGTAGCAAATCTGGAACAACAATTGTGGAATGTATCGCAGGATGACATTAGGAAACTTTTTCAATCCTTACCTAGACGTATACAAGCATGCATTACCGTCAAGGGAGGTTTCACCAATTACTAATGCGAAAATTCAATGTGCAATTGCTAACCATTGATGGGTCCTGCGGCCTTGATTTTGTAATCATTTCGTTACCTGTGTATAGCTGTACGCATATTTAATTTCAATAAAAGCAGCCACTTTCTTCATGGTGCTTCGGGTTTTTTTTACAAAAGAGTCTATAATATGGGTATAATTATTATTTTTATTTTTATTTTAAAACCTAACTAACTGAAAAAATTTTTATATATCTTATGGGATAATTATAATATTTCCTAAAACTTTCAAAACAATTTGTGAATTTTAACTTTGCTTAAAAAATGCTTAAAAAATTAGTCCCATAGAGTTCAATGTATTTCACTTTCTCAATCCGGATTCAATCCATAATTAATTGAGTGATATTATTCATTTACACCCACAGACCGTCTCAACAACATATTAAATTTCATTTTGTTAAAGTCATTTTTACTGCAGTTATCGTACCAACGGACAGGCAGACAGAATGATCAAAGCCATAAACACTTTTTAACTATGTTGGAAAGTGTTAATAATGGAATTTGCTATAAAAGTTCTTTTATTAAGTAATATATCAAAATGATATGCCGCAAAATACAGGACGATCGGAAAGTCACGAACATCATATTTTAAAGTCATATAATAATATGTATTAATGTTATGTATTGTCATATATATTAATGTCATAAATTAAAATCCTATTATTACATTACAATTAATTATATTGCATTCCTTATATACATATAATGTATAAGGAAAGTATTGTGACGGGGTCGAAAATTCGAATTCGAGTTTTCGACGGGAGAGCACGTTTCAAGCATCCCTGAACACGAATCAGACGTTTTTGAGATGTCTGCCTGTGTGTGTGTTTGTGTGTGTGCGTGCGTGTTTGTGTGTGCGTGCGTGCGTGTGTGTGTATGTGTGTGTGTGTCAGTGAGTCTGTGGAAACGATAACTGACGAATGAATAGACCGATTCGAACAAAATTTGGTACAAAAATTACAATCCATGAATACTGGAAGCCTATTATTTTTATACGCAATCGAATGTTCAGAACTCTCCTAAATTTTCGAGTGAAATTTTGAAAAAATCTTCAAAAAATTAAAACATTTAATAAAATTACGCAAATAGTTATATCTTATGTAATTTTTCATTAGAAAACGATTGAGGTAAATTTTAGAACGCTAGCATGAACTGTTCACGAGATATCGCACATTTTTCAAAAAAAATTATTAAAAAATCATATAAAATAAAAAAAAATGTTACCTATTGTGAAATATGTTCACTTTACATAAGTAATATCATGCGATACATTTGGTGACATCATTCTCACGAATCTAGCTAGTTCCATTCATGTGAAAAGACACTTTAGGTAATACTTTTGTATTTGGACGCTAATAGTCATTTATCTGCAGCAAGAATAACTTATATCTCCGTCCATAACGCTTGGTGAAATTTTGGTGGAATATGGCAACTTGGCGACTTCTTTAAATGTTTCTAAATCAATGTTCTAAATCAATGAAAATAACGACTAGATGATGAAAGTTCGATATCTTGGAAAGACCATAAGCGTAGACTATAAGAATAACACATTCCTCCGTCAGTCCGTAATGTTTTGCGAGAAATTTAGCCGGATGTCGCCAACCTGGCAATTATTTTAAATGTTGCTAAAATGACAAAAATATCGCCAAATTGATAAAAATGACGCCAAATTGATAAAAATGACGCCAAATGGGAAGTAATATCTTCCAAATTCTGATTTCCGTCATATGACGGGCATACCTTCTAGTATATAAGTAATACTTTTCTCTCCGTTTGTCTGAAACACTTGGTGATGCATTTGGCAAATTCAGCGAATAATTTAGCGAAGTATTTTCAACTTGTCGTTAGTTCGTACCAGATTGACAAAAATATCGTCAAAATTGCAAAAATCTGATGTGGGCAACACATGACTTTCCTTATATAATGTAATGAATTTACTACTTTTACAGTAAAAAAATAGGTTTTTGTTATAGTAGATACTAATATTCTTTCCAAGATATTGAAATTTCGACAATTGGTCGTCATTTTCATTGATTTAGCGTCATTTTTATCTATTTGGCGAGATTTTCGTTAATTTGGCAACATTTAAAAAAGTCGCCAAGTTGGCGACATTCCGCCAAATTCGTTACCAAAATTTCGCCAAGCGTTATGGACAAAGAAATAAGTTACAGCAGATAAATGACTATTGGCGTTCAAATACAAAATTTTTACTCAAAGTATCTTTTTTCATGAATGGAACGAGCTAGATCCACGAGAATGATGTCACCCAATTTATCGCATGGTATTACATATGAAAAGCGAACATGTTTCTCTATAGGAAATATTTTTTTTATTTTATATGACTTTTTGCTAATTTTTTTGAAAAATGTACAATATCTCGAGAACGGTTCATGTTAGCTTTCTAAAATTTATGTCAATCATTTTCTAGTGAAAAATTACATAAGAAATGTTTATTTGCGTAACTTAATTAGTGGTTTTGATTTTTTACGATTTTTTCAAAATTTCACTCGAAAATTTAGGGGGGTTCTGAACATTCGATTGCGTATAAAAGCAATAGGCTTCCAGTGTTTACGGATTGTGATTTTTGTACCAAATTTGGTTCGAATCGGTCTATTCGTTCGTCAGTTATCGTCTCCACAGACTCACTGACACACACATACACACATACTTTCACACACACACACACACACACACACACACTCCCACACACACACACACATCACTTCAAAAATGTTTGATTCGTGATCAGGGATGCTTGAAACGTGCTCTCCCGTCGAAAACTCGAATTCGAATTTTCGACCCCGTCACAATACTTTCCTTATACATTATGTATATAAGGAAAGTAAAAATGACGTTAAATTAATGAAAATTACGCCTAATTGATGACGTAATTATTAAGGTTTTTTAATATATGGACTATATCGCTTATTGAGGATGCTGTGAGCAATATTGATTAATGTTTATTTAGAGTTGCCGGAAGTGTAAGTTAATTTAGTATTTTGAAATAGTTTTACATGTTATCCAGAAAGCGCCAAATGTACAGTTCAACGATAAAAACACAGCGACGTGGATCTTATACATTAGTTTTTGACTGTAAAACTAGTAAATTCATTGCATTATATGAGGAAAGTCATGTGTTGCCCACATCAGATTTTTTTTAATATACAGAGATAAACAAAATGAGTCCCAAAATATTGATGGCCCGAGGGCATCAAAATTATCATCCCATATTGGCCTATTTTTAGAGCTCAGTTTTCCATTTTTCTATAGTAAAAAGAGCGAACAATGAAATTTCGTCAAAGGAAATGAGAGTATGATATATTTTCATCATAATTTTTCTTTCCTTTCTAATATGTAATTTATATATATAATATAATTATTTAACTGAGATCTAAATTCGAATCCTAGTTTACCATAGATCTGCACGCTTTTAATACCATAGAAATAGGACAGGAATTAATTGTTCTCAGAGTGATGACTGAACGGCAATAACAACAAAGACTGTCGAAGGATGTTGATGTAACAGCTCTAACTTCATTTTTTGCATTTGAAAATGATTCTTTTAGGCAAAAATGTTCTGTTATTACCTAATATTTAAAAAAGTGACAACTAGGATCAAAGAATTTTTAAAATATCCATAAAAATTCGAATTTTCTGACTATACTGAGATTTTGCTCTCCGTTTGGCCAATCCCTACTCTTTGGGATGAGCAGTAATAATTTAGAAAGGTGGTGATAAGATTTTTTATGGTTGAAATTCTCTACATCTTATGCAACATCAATTTGGGGCCAAAATTGCACGTTTGTAATCTTTTTCACTTGGTATGTTATTTTAGGAACGTGGCGAATCCGTAATTGACAAGTGTATTTGACAAACCTCGATTTCAAAGGGGTTTAAAACTTAGCCACCAAGAAAACTAGATACTTTTCTTCTCTGTAAAGTCGTCTCAAACCAGAGATAAGCAAAACAAAAACAAAAACAAAAATACAATTTGCGCGGTAACACCTGAGAAAAAATTTACGATTATCGTTCAAATTTTTTTTAGTCATTCTGGATTTTCATTCTTCAGTGTTGACGGACCTACATCCTAAGCTACTAAACCGATTTTCATGGATGATGGCTCATGTTATGTGTTATGGTGGGAAGTACATACATTTTATGAAACAAAATGATAGTTTAAAAATTGAAAAAAAATTTAAAGCACATAATTATTTTCGGCGGTAAGTATAATTTGCAAAGTCTGCTATATTTTTTGTTACATAATCATGTTGAAAATTCATTTTGGTTTTGGCACATGACGAAGTAATAAAAAGGCCCAATTGATAAAACAAATTAATTAGAAATTAAGAAATCTTTCGAACATATTTTTCGGCAATCATCTGCAACGACAATTATCGGTAGAGTCATATGTCAAGCCCTAAATAGATGATAGTTATCGTCCCACAGGTCATGATAATGCTGCTGTTGTTGCTAATCCTAGCTCTCTAGACAGCGGCTAGACCAGATCCATGACTCCATGTATCCTCAGAATCATAGATGATAGAAATCATAGCCATAAGTTATGATATTGCTAAAAGTATAAAATGAAATATTTATGTGGACCGTTAATATGTACCGATAATATTTTATTGATGTACTTTATATAATAAATTGTTTCTTTTAATTAATACTGCTCCTTGTCCTCTCCTATATCATCCTATATCAAGGACACTGTACCAAATAGAGAGTGCAGTTTGTTAAAATAAAGAAAAAAATCGTACTCGGAATCATATGGGTAAAAACCTAAACAACGTGATAAGGCATAAATAAATAAACAAACTGTTCCGATGATACATTTGCCGTGATGGGTTTATATATTAAACTCAACACAATACTTTTTTACTTATTACTTTCGTTATATACATAATGTATAAGGAAAGTATTGAGACGGGGTCGAAAATTTGAATTCGAGTTTTCGACGGGGAAGCTCGTTTTAAACATCCCTGATCACGAATCGAACATTTGTGTGTGTGTGTGTGGAAGTATGTATGTGTGTGTGTGTGAAAGTATGTGTGTGTGTATGAAAGTATATGTGTGTGTGTGTGTGTGTCAGTGTGCCTGTGGAGACGATATCTCACGAACGAATGGAGCGATTCGAATGAAATTTGGTACAAAAATTACAATCCGTGAATAGAAAGCCTATTGTTTTCAAACACAATCAAATGTTCAGAACCCCTTTAAACTTTCGAGTGATATTTTGAAAAAATCATAAAAAATCAAAACCTTTAATAAAGTTACACAAATAAGCATTTCCTATGTAATTTTTCCTTAGAAAACGATTGAGATAAACTTTAGTACGCTAGCATGAACCGTTCTCGGGGTATCGTACACGTTTCAAATAAATTTATCAAATAAATTAAAAAAAAAATATTAACTATTGAGAAACATTTTCTTTTTTCATATGTAATATCATGCGATAAATTGGGTGACATCATTCTCATGGATCTAGCTCGCTCCATCCACGAGAAAAGTTACTTTAATTAATAATTTTGTATTTGAACGTCAATAGTCATTTATCTGCTATAAGAATAACTCATTTCTCCGCCCATAACGCTTGGCGAGATTTCGGCGACGAATTTAGGCGGAATGTCACCAACTTAGCGACTTTTTAAATGTTGCCAAATTAACGAAAATCTCGCCAAATGGATAAAATGATGCTATATTAATGAAAATGACGACTAATTGACGAAAAATTAATATCTTGAATAGAATATAAGTCTCTACTATAAGAATAACCTAATTTTTTTCCTGTAAAAACAGTAAATTCATTGCATTATATTAGGAAAGTCATGTGTTGCCCACATCCGATTTTTTTAAAATCATATAATGTGTCAAAAAATTGAAATAGTAAAATTTTTCAGTTAGGTTTAGTTAAGTGGTATATAAATATATATATATATATATACACACACTGCTCACAACTGAAATCGCTGGTATATCATATAGAAGTAACTAAATTTCTTTAATATATATATATATATATTTTCAAATATACCACGTAATATTTTTCCACATGCATTATTTATCTTTTATTGGATAACTCATTTTTGAGAATTCACCCATTCTTATCACCTAACTTACCACTTGGTCTGAGTCTATTACTGTTTACTATTTTCGAAAGACTATTTTCCACTTGTCCTGAGTCCTATACTGATTACTATTTTTGAAAGTCTCCATACATATTATGTATCGTTCAAATGTATTCATTTCGGTGCCCACTCGCATTGACGGAGTGAGGTGTAATGCTCAGTCGCTTCTTCGACTTACACGTGGTAACAATGCTTCTGAGTTCATATTTCTGTTCGAGGAGATATTAATTTTCTGATTTGTAATTCAATTGATTTATTTTTCTCCTTCCACTAGCCAGTAGACAGTTCCAATGGTATCTATAGTTATATACTATCGCCATTGTCAGAAACTGGCTATTCTATCGGTTTTAATTCGAATTGTATGGCTGTCCTGATGAGAATGCAATTTCGAACTAACCGCCATTTTTTGTGTAGTTACAATTGATTGTTCTCTATGTCTTCATCTTTTATCTTGAGCTAATTATTATTGCATCTTCTCATTTTTGCCATGTTTTCTTTTTTATTTATATTTATATACTTTTAGTTGTGAATTTTGTATCCTTATATTCTTATCCCCCTTTCCTTTGTCGTGATATGTTACCTTCTATCTTTATCCTTAGTCTTGGTCTATAATTACTCATTTGTAACATATATGCTAGAGATGGTTTTTTTTGTTCATATAGTAGTTTATGCATAATTTACGATTAAAATCTTTCATTTTATATATATATATATATATATATATACTGAAAAAATGCTTCGTCAGACGATAATTAGGTAAATATTTGAAAAATGAAGCTGGAACTTTTATGAACGCCTGTAATTGCGGTTTTTCTGATAGTTTGCCGAAATTATCAACATAGTAGCTGAAAAACTGAGCAAAGGTTTCAAAATGTTTAACAGTATAAATGTCATCAAATATGTAACACTTGGCTTTAAATATTGTGGTCTTGATAACTAAAATATAACTAACTATATAATACTTGATAACGAAATATTGCCAACTTGGCGACTTTGTTAATGTGGTGTCAATTTGACAAAAATGTCTCCAAATTAATAACAAGAAAAATCAATCATGCATAAAGCATTGATTATGAAACACTTTCCAACTTCAATGCAATTTTATTTAAACATCTCTATAATGCGGTACATTACTCGGTAATACTTTTAAAATTATCACAATACTATATTAATTTATTATATTTGAAAACTTAAAACTTCATCGAAAAAAATGAACTCCATTCAAATGATGGCATTAAAATATAAATTGCCTGGTTTAAACATCTCTAAAATGCGATACATTCCTCGGTAATATTTTTAAAATTAGTATAATACTACAATAATTTATTATATTTGAAAACTTCATCGAAAACAAATGAACTTTATTCAAATGATCGAAATATAAATTCGATGGAAATATTCATCGAAATATAAATCGCCTCTCTATAAAAGCAGCATTTCATTCATAAACATTTTTCAATTCATTTCATTCATCACAATACTATAATAATTTATTTTATTTAAAAATTTAAAACCATGGAATTACAAGTAATTTAACTCTGTGTTTAAAACTTCATCGAAAAAATCGTCTGGTTCTCTGTGTAAATGAATGTTTCATTCATATCAGTTATATTGCTATGAATGTTTCATTCATATCAGCTATATTGCAGACTCCGTGAGCTAAATAATTTTGCGTTAGAGAAATGCAGCAATTCTTATATAACTAATTCTACATCTTTTGGTATTTACATTTTCCATAAGTGAAAATTAGGCTTCGTTGTAGAAATAATCAAAGTTGGATGATCATCTAAACTGAAATATATTGTAATTGCGTTGTTTCAATATGTAGATGCACAGAATTTAAGAAAAAAAATCTGATGTGGGCAACACATGACTTTCCTTATATAATGTAATGAATTTACTACTTTTCAGTAAAAAAAATAGGTTTTTTTCTTATAGTAGATACTAATATTCTTTCCAAGATATTGAATTTTCGACAATTAGTCGTCATTTTCATTGATTTAGCGTCATTTTTATCTATTTGGCGAGATTTTCGTTAATTTGGCAACATTTCAAAAAGTCGCCAAGTTGGCGACATTCCGCCAAATTCGTCGCCAAAATTTCGCCAAGCGTTATGGACGAAGAAATAAGTTATTCTTACAGCAGATAAATGACTATTGGCGTTCAAATACAAAAGTATTACTCAAAGTATCTTTTTTCATGAATGGAATGAGCTAGATCCACGAGAGTGATGTCATCCAATTTATCGCATGGTATTACATATGAAAAGTGAACATGTTTCTCAATTAGAAATATTTGTTTTTCATTTTATATGACTTTTTAATAATTTTTTTGAAAAATGTGCAATATTTCGAGAACGGTTCATGTTAGCGTTCTAAAATTTATGTCAATCGTTTTCTAATGAAAAATTATATAAGAAATGTCTATTTGCGTAACTTTATTAGTGGTTTCGATTTTTTGACGATTTTTTCAAAATTTTATTCGAAAATTTAGGGGGTTCTGAACATTCGATTACGTATAAAAACAATAGGCTTCCAGTGTTTACGGATTGTGATTTTTGTACCAAATTTGGTTCGAATCGGTCTATTCGTTCGTCAGTTATCGTCTCCACAGACTCACACACACACACACACACACACAGACATCACTTCAAAAATGTTTGATTCGTGATCAGGGATGCTTGAAACGTGCTCTCGCGTCGAAAACTCGATTTCGAATTTTCGACCCCGTCACAATACTTTCCTTATACATTATGTATATAAGGAAAGTAAAAATTAATAACATTTAAAGTTTAAATACATTTTGCAAACATTTGAAAAATAAGAATACTAATTAAATGCATCTTAACACGCCTCCCTTTGTCAAAAATCGCACTTAAATATAAACATTTTTAATTTGTTCTAGAATTTCATTCAGAAATTGTAGAAAATAAAAATATATAAATTTCTCGTTATATTAAAAGCTTGTTGGGTGTGCGGATGGCAAAATTATTTCTAATTGCAGCCCACAATTTAACAGTCCATCAGAAGTGAAGAACTATTTTATGTAATATCTTAACATTTTTACAAAATAGCGCGCATTTGCGTTAAATTAACATTGGCGACAAACTCACTAACTCTACACAGTTAGAATCCTCGAATTCGAGAAAAGTGTTATTTACCCATTTCTACTTATAACGGCACCGATTCTATCTTTTGTACTTTTGTATCTTTTGTACTACATATGACCTACTTGGTTATGATTTTTGAAAATAATTTACTCATAGACATGATAAAAAAAATAATTAAACTCTTGGAAAGATATTTATTATAAAATATATCTCTTTTTTCTTTCTGGAGGATATAGCAAGAATCAGGATTTAATTGAATTTGTTTTTCTCCTTATATTAAATAATTTTTATTTAAAAAACTACCTAACATATTTTACTGAAATTTTTTTTATACATTTTATGGAGTAATTTGAATATTTCCTAAAACTTTCGAAGCAATTTGTGAATTTTAAATTCGCTTAAAAAATGTTTGAAAAATTAGGTCCCACAGGGTTCAATGTATTTCATTTTTTCAACCCGGGTTCAATTCAAAACTAACTGGGTGATATTATTCATTTATATTCCTATAGGTCCCACAGACCGTTTGAAAAACATACTAATATTTCATTTTGATAAAGTCATTTTTACGACAGTTATCGTGCTAACAGACAGACAGACAGAATGAACAAAGTCATAACCATTTTTCAACTATATTGTAAAGTGTTAAAAGGGACGAAAGATGTCACAAAGATGCCAACTGGACATGTTTTTGAAGGGACTAATTATTCGAATGCTGGAATCCTGTCGATTTCAAACAGAAACGTCTCGAACTCTGAATGTGCCTCAGTGTGTGATCTCCAGACTATGGCAGAGGTTCCAAACCACTGGACATGTTACCCGAAGACCAGTACCAGGTCTGCCAAGGGTAACAACCCCTCGTCAAAGCCAATATTTGGTGATAACTGCGCGACGTCAGAGAAACCGTTCTGCCAAACAACTGGGTTCAGCCCTGACAGACGCCACAGGAGTCACTGTTTCGAGACAAACTGTTTACAGGAGACTCAGACACGTTGGTCTCTACCAGCCGACCAACAGTTTGCATCCCCCTGACGTCTGCACAGAAGCACGCGCGTTTACAGTGGAGTATGGAATATCGGCAGTGTAGCGGACAACAGTGGGGCAATGTCATGTTCAGTGGCGAGTCCGGGTTTAGCTTGCAAAGTGATTCTCGTCGTACCACGATCTGGAGAGTACGTGGAATGCGTTTTCACCCGGGAAACATCACGGAGAAACATCGTTTTCCGTTTGGGGGAGTCATGGTCTGAGCAGGCATCATGATGGACGGTCGCACATACCCCCACATCTATGACACGGGGTCGGTTACCGGTCAAAGACACAGAGACGAAGTCCTTGAGCCTACCGTTTGATTGTTTCGAGCTGCTGTTGGTTTTGATTTCATATTCATGGCTGATAACGCGCCTCCTCACTGTGCGGCCTTGGTCGACGACTTCCTTCAAACTGAAGATATCCAGCACATGCAGTGGCCTGCCAACTCTCCTGATCTGAATCCAATAGAGCATGTGTGGGATATGTTCGGGAGCCATCTTTCAGCCCTTCGCTACCCACCACGCTCCGTACCAAGATTGAAAACTCTCTGTCAGGCTTGAAATCTTTGAGCGCACAACTCATCCAAACCCTTATTGAAAGTATAGGAAATCGTTCTGAAGGATGCGTGGCTACCAGAAGTTCCCACACACCGTATTAAACTGCAGCATCACATTGTTTTAATCATTGTGTTTCACTGAGGCTGACACTCGTACCGTGACCCTTTTTCTTTCAACTCTTTTCTTTGGATAATAAAAGTCGTTATTATCATTGTTTTGCATTGTTTTATTCTCCTATAACCCTATTACACCAGCATACTGCTTTCTCTTCCATTCCAATGTACATTTCCTGAAATGTTCACATATATATATAAACAGCAATTATACTTAACTTTTGGACATGAGTGTACTTTAAAAGCATTTATGAACGAAATACTGCAGAATTAAGAAGAATATTGAAGGAAAATTTTAGAAATGTTGAGGAATACAGAAAATGAAGGAAACAACCGGTTTCGAAGAGTAAATAAACTAACTTCATTAACCAACGTGAAAAACATTCATACATAAATTACTGACAGTTACCTTACACCTTTCTGGTAGGTTGGACGGTCTGGGTCTTAACAACAACAACATAAATTACTGATGAATGAAGACTATGATAATATGTAGTACTAGAAGATATGGCCGTCAAATGACGGAATTAAAAATTTGCAAAGCATTGTCTCCTATTTACCGTCATTTTGATCAATTTGGTAATATTTTTATCAATTTAGCGACATTTTTATCAATCTGGTAATATTTAAAAAGTCGCCAAATTTGCGACATCTCGCCAGATTTTTCGCCAAGCATTACGCACGGACAGGGAAATGGGTTATTCTTCTGGTCGTTTACTATGTTATTTCCAAGATATTGAATTTTTATAAATTAGTCGTCATTTCTATTGATTTATTGTCATTTTTATCAATGTAATGACATTTTCTTCAATTTGGCAGCATTTAAAAACCTTGCCAAATTGGCGATATGCCGCCAAAATTTGCCGCCGAATTTTGCCAAGCTTTACGGTTGGAGAAATAGGTTATTCTTATAGTAGATTCTTATATTCTTTCAAAGATATTGAATTTTCATCAATTTGTCGTCATTTTCACTATTTTAGCGTCATTTCTATCAATTTAGTGACATTTTTATCAATTTAGTGATATTTTTATTAATTCGGCGACATTTTTGTCAATTTTTGCCTAAGTCAGACCCGCGGGCATTCTACCCTAAAAGTAATAAAGTAAAAACACGCAAGAATAATATTTCCTACTTTTGTTGAAAGAAGCTTGAACTATTTTAAATGTTAAATCAAGGCTTAACTGTATCCCGCGTTCCGTTGATAAGCGAGCGTAGGACGTGGAATGCAGTTAAGCGTTAGTTAACTATGTTAACGAAACGAGCGTGACACTCTGAGTTGAGTGGTATCTCAAATAGAAATATATTTAAATTGTAAGAAATAAAATAACACCAGGGTCTCACTTTCGGTATCTGGAGTCATACGCCACATAAAGCTTCATGATCACATCATAATTTCGCCGTGAAAGAAGTATAGTCACTGCATTACGCAAGAAACAGGTCGCCCACATCATGGCCTCACTTTCAGTATATGAAAGCGAGGCCATGATGCCATACACTACGTAAAGCTCCATGGTTATATCATAAAAATTGAAATGTGTATCTGTGATTGAAATACTTTTGGCAACATTTTGTAGCAGCGTTACCCAGGATAGACAGATAAATCAAGGTGTTTATATTATTAATAACAAAAACAAAAAAAATATGAAAGGAAAACAGTTTCGGAAGCTAAATGATTTACCTTCATCAACTAACGTCTAAAACATTCGTATAAAAATACTATTAATAAATTCGCGTTAAGGGGACGGTGGACGTTGAAATTTTTTTTATTTGTTTATTGACTTAGAAACGTGGAAATTTGTATAAATATTCCTCTTAACATTACTATATACAATACCATTAAATTTTTTTTCAATTTTGTTATAATTTTTAATTTTTTTCTTTTTAACTTAATTTTTTTAACAAAAATTTGAAAATGCTCCTTGAGTGCCATTTGTTGACATTTTTGATTAATTTTACATTATAATCACTCATAAATACCTTATGAAGAAATTTGTGTATGCATTTTTAAATCCCTTAGGAAGTTAATTTTTTAAAAATATTTTTCTGCATTATAACTTATTTTTCATCATTTAATTAGGTTTTTATTCACTTTTAATTACCTTAATAAAGTCCAATAATAAAATCCATACCCAGTTTCATTAAAAAGTATGAGAGGTGTCTTCTTGCCAAATTTCATTCATCTTAGACAAAAATTTGCATGGAGCATTTTAAAAATGTAAAACCTTTGAAAATTCAAGTTTCGAAAAAAATGCATTCAACCTTTTGCTTATGGGTGGGATAGCGTCCATCCCAAACGAAGAAGGACGCAGTCTCACCCGTAAGCAAATGTTAAATGTGTAAAATAATGTTATATATTAAAACTTTTTTTAGTCGATTTTTGCTCATTTCAACGTCCACCGTCCCCTTAATGAAGTTCGACTGCATATCTTACCATTCGCTACATACTCTGGATCTCTGTTGTCCTCCATTTTTTTAAAGTAAGGTAAAACGTCCTTGTAGCACCATCCTTCTGCCCCTTCGGCTTCCCATTCGTCGTAGTTCTTCCGGTTGCCTCGAACATACAGCATTGCGTTCAGCACACTGGAACCCCCAAGGGTTTTACCGCTTGGCCACACCACTTCCTTTGAAAGAATAAAAGAGTTGTGAAGACAAACTGCGACAGTAACTCCCCTCTTAGGCAACGTTTAGGTATGCTGTGACTAGGAGTTGCAAAAATTCCGGGAATTTTTAAAGCATTGGAAACTTTGATGGGAAGAAACTAAATTAAACGTTTTGCATACGCTCTGTCTAATCCGGCACAAGATCGTAATTTAGATAAATTTACTAAATTTTTGTTTTATCTCAGGTACAGTTGAAACAAAATTAAAAGAAAAATTGTAATTACAAAAGCTATATTGAAATTATGCAATTTATATTATTCATAAAATTATTAGAATGTTATTGGAATTAATGCAGATTTCTTATTATCGATTTAAATAATAAATGAATGGCAAATCATTAGATTTTAAACGTCATTTTATTAAAACATCTATCAGACGTACGTATAATTTAAAAGCCAGAGCGCTTTCGGGTATCATCATACCCTTCCTCAGTGGCGTTAAATAAAAAATCATGCCAACATGCTTAAATACTATCCACTACCGGCAAGTTGAATTTGCATATTACAAAATTGGCATCACTACTAAACACATCTAATACATTCACATAAAATCACCAGAAACCGATTTAAAAATTACAAAATTATAAATACAAAAAGTCATGATCCAGTTTAAGCACAAATATACACAAGTAAAGAATTTTAAATACTTACTGTGCTATTCGAGGCAACTTTGTAAAGGTTTGACTCGCATGGAATCGAGAACGAGTCGTCAGGTGTAACTTAAAACATAGACAGGGTCAATATTACAGATAGAGGTGCGATACAGATAAGTAAAAAGGGATTCATAAAGTAAAATAGGCCAGGTGTTATTACAGCTGATCAAAAGAAAATAATTTTCGAAAAGGGGGTGAAAGTTATCATTAATCACTAATAGGGTAAGAGCAGTCGACTACTTACCGCTTTTAACGTCCGTAGCATGTTCAGCCAACTGTATACCAACCGTGCGTGTATTGCTACCAATATAAAACTTATAAATATTATCTGGAGAAAGAAGGGGTACGACATATACCCCAGCATGGCTTTTAAAGTTATCTTTATCCCTAAATTTATCAGTTCGAATACGATTAAACAAAGTGGTTACCGCCGAGTCTAAAATTAAACTCTGTGCCAAATTTGATAAGGGAACGAAAAATTTTTGGGTGGTACGGAAAACTAGTTTTAAACGGCAAAAGACCATTAATGGGAATGAGTTTAGAATTGGGTTGAATAAAATTACGGCGAATATTTGAAAATATTTGATAAACAAACTCAAAAGAGTAATCGGCATCCTGACCAAGTTTAAAGATGAAATCAATTTCACTGTTTAAAGACAAAATAGCGAAACAAACATTAAGAGAGCGGTTAAAATACAGGTTTTTTTTTTAGACTAGATGGAGCGAAAAGAATTAGCAGGGATGCAAAGATTCTTTTCACACCTGCGTCACGTTACCCTGGCGCACCAAAAGAGATGAATAACATTACACCTTGCTGGAACTACACTTTAAAGTGGATTTCGAACCCCTGTTAACATCTATATATACTCAGGGCTTCCCCCTCGTTTTCTGGGTTCGAACAAGGCACACTTCTAGCTACAAATGTCAGCAAGGTGACCGTTCAGCCACCATGTAACATACTGTTACGAACGTATCCTCTAGAATCGCAGGATACAAGAACGAGTCCAAGTTTCTGGATAACTTACGTTTATTCACAAGCACAAAGTAAACAGGAACAGTATACAATCAAACAGCACTTAAATGCTCCACTCATTATATAAATAAGAGACATTATTCTCAAAACGTTGAGAAAAGTAATTTTACAAAAAAGCTGCTACTATTCTTAAAACATTGACAAAAATCACAGTTCAATGTAGTTCGTGTTACGTCCATTCGTCAACTCCACTACAATGGAGGGGCGAGTCCTTTTTATTGTCTCTCCATAGTCTTCTAGAAATATCTATATCTCAAGGAAAAATTGTTCTATCGAGAAGTTTCTGGAACATTCCGGAAGTGCTCTAAATGTCGTCAAATTGGCAATAAATCGCCAAATCTGAAAACCCTTCTTCTAACTGGGAAATCCTGGCAACCCTGGGCTCACACCATACTGACATCATGTACTGTATTTCCTTCGCCTGGGCTTCGAGACAGACGAAAGAGGAGGCGTCAAGTTGAGCATCGTGCATTCGCAACATTATTATTATTATTATTATATATAACTAGTTACGCACAGTTAACATATTACACTGACTAATAGATGTTTTAGCTGTTTATAAATTTTCAGAAAGATGGAACTTAAGAGAAAAAATATTGAATCACTCGTACATAAAGAAACAACACTTCCACTGTCAAGAGATATTTCAAACTTCCCTTTCCTCTTCTTGACACATAGACACATTGCACATTGATATTAAATAAATCAAATGTAAAAATTTAAATATATACTGCCATTTTGTGAGGCAGGACGCGCCCAAAGTACCAGAGCGGCCCTGGCTCGACTACACCATCGAGGTGAAATATAGGTATCGACCTATATTTCTGGTCGAAGGTCTGAAATATAGAATTGACCTATATCTCTGGTCGAAGGACTACACTACTGAGAAGGCCTCTCCGAAGTATCATGTCTTTGATATTTTACATCTGCAGCCGCCTGTTTTATACACAGCTGCAGGAGGAGGTTATTGTTACGAAACGTATTCTTTAGAATTGTGGATGTATACACAGGATACAAGAACGATTCCAAGTTTCTGGATAACTTACTTTTATTCATAAGCACAAAGTAAACAGGAACAATATGCAATCAAACATAACTTAAATGCTCCAATAATTTCACAGAATAAGTGATAATAATCTCAAAATACAAGTGAAAATAATTTCACAAAACAACTGCTAATATTAAAAAAAATTGACAAAAGTCACAGTTCGCTGTAGCTCGTATATTGTTAACTCATCAACTGAACTTCGACGGAGTGATGAGTCCCCCGACCATTCATTCTGATGCTCTAAGTCCAAGGACGAGCCGGATGGTCTGGGCTTTCGGGAGTGATGAGTCCTTTTTATAGTCTCTCTATAGAAACTTCTGGAAATCTATCTGTAGAAATTTCCAGAATTATCTCTTAGAAAAATCGTTATTTGGCGATGTTTTCGAAGTTTTGGGAAGCCGCCAAATTGGCGATAAATCGCCAAATCTGGCAAACCTTCTTCTGACTCGAAATTCTGGAAACCATAGAGTGACGCCAGGGAATATATATATGATCGTACCGCTGTCTTCTGTAGAAAACACTGCGATGGCACCGTTTAGTCTACGATAGAGACGGAAGACAAGACGGGGGTCGCCAGTGAGAGAATATTACACGTTCGCAACAGCATATTTGATAAGCATAATTATTGCAATTTTGTACTACTAATTGTTCTTTTAAAATATTAAATCTGACATGGCACTCACTCGGTTTCGCAGCGCTCTTCCTGTGTACTTCTGTGGTGCAGTTCGATACCTCCAGTCGATGTTCGTGTTCCAGAAGGCTCTTCCGATGCCCGGCACCTCGGTGAGCAAAGGGGGAGGTCCACCCGCTTCCAGCAGTAAAACGGTGACGCATGGCTTTTCAGATAAACGGCTGGCGACGACAGATCCGGCGGAACCAGCACCAACTAATACAAAGAGAGAAAGAACTATTAACAAATAACAAATCAAGAAAATTGCAACGTAAATTGCTGCGCAAATGAAACGAAAAGCAGACTTGTTGAATATTGGATTATGTTCTTTCTTTTCTGAGCCCCATTTCGTTCACTCACTCAACATTGAGAGCATTGCATGAGACATTCTATTTGCTGAAATAGCTAACTACAGCTGTAAAAATGTCGGAATGAACACGTAGGCATCTTTGATTTCATTTTGAAAACAACAAGTTTATTCTTAAACTGTAGAAATCATAAAATAAGCTCCATTAACGTAATTTACAAATAATAAATCAGCAAGTACATGGTCCATCTTTCCTACCATCATCTGCATCCACACACGCCACGTTCCACCTACCAACTCGTACCATCTCATTCCCTTCGCCTTTTTATAACCTGGTTGCCAGCATCCCTTCCGTCCGCAATCTGCGAGGCTGCTATTTAAATTTAGACTTTTCTTTCCTCCGGGAAACACACTGCTTGAAAAATAAGATGTTGGGATCTAATTTTTTAAACATTTTTTAAGTAAAGTTAAAATTCGCAAATTGTTTCGAAAATGTTAGAAAATATTCAAATTATCCCATAAAATATATAAAAAAATTTCAGCAAAATATGTTTGGTAGTTTTTAAATAAAAATTAAAGTGATAATGATACCCATATAATAGAAAGAGATCACGTGACCCATTTCAAAACAAGATAGGGCATCCATCTTTATTTCCCAGTGTAAAAATCGTGATTTTTAAAGTTCTTTCAAATGTATATTTAGCGTTGCATCCGTTCTAAAACCGCTTTATTTTTATGTATTTTCTGTGCATCTATATTCTGCGCCAACGCAGTTACAATATTTTTGAGTTTAAATGATCATCAAACTTTGATTATTTTTGCAACAAAACCTAATATCAATGAATGCAGAATGTAGACAAGTGATTGCAAGATGAGTTGTATAAGAATTGCTGAATTTTTTTCACGCAAAATTATTTAACTCTGGAGTCTGGAATAAAAGTGTATGAATGAAATATTCACTGTTTTTACATAGAGAGCCAGACAATTTATATTTCAATGACGTCATCTGAATAAAGAGCATTTTTTTCGATGAAGTTTTAAGTTTTCAAGTAGAATAAATTTTTGTAGTTCTGTGATAATTAAAAAAAGTATCATCGCTGAGTGTATCGCATTTTAGAGATGTTTAAATAAAATTGCATTTCAGTTGGAAAGTGTTTCATATTCAATGCTTTATGCATGATTTACTTTTGTTGTTTTTTAATGTTTGGACTATTCAGCTCACCCTAGGAGGGTTAGAGATTTTCCACGACGGTTGGGAATTTTTCATTGTACATTAAAAATGAACACTTAAAGAATACATACGAAACACAAATAATCCATTTTCATGGAAAGCAAAAATAATTTTGACAAGCATATCCGACAACATAAAATTCGATAAATACAACAACGATCAACAGTAAAGTATTAATAATTTTTTTAAACAGCATGGAACAAAGATAACTAAAAAACAAACAAACCGATAATTTAGAACATTACCCAATTTAAAGTAGCCCATAAAGAATTATGGAAAATTTCTAAAAAATTTTTTTTACAGGTTTTAAGTATTTCAATAGTCATTGAACAATCAAATTAGCTAGATTCAACTACAAATGTTAATCAAATGTCTAAAACCTCAGATGAAGCATCTTCCATATGTGCAAAACATGAGATAACTTATTTAAATCATTAATGTTAAATTAAATGAACTTTCGAAACATAAAATTTTAACTTTAACTTAAAATTCAAAAGCCTACTCTACATATAAAGGGATGTGAACCATCACGAACAACAGGTTGAAACATCATAAGTACTTGCAATATATACAAAAATCAGTGCAAACTATCAAATTTTGCCAGCAATGACTATAATGTCTATAATGTATGACGTCTCTGTGTGTGTGCGTCTGTCTGTCTGTCTGTGCAATGTATGTATCCACTCTAACTCAAAAACTAATGGACCGAATTTCATAAAATTTGGTAAGTCAATTGGGTGTAACCCTGGTGCTGATTAGTTTTTGGTACGATTCGGGATAAAACAACCCGTCTTTTTTTTTGCGAAATGGCGCGCAAAAATCGTCAAAATCTAAATTTAAAAAATACGTGTGCTCAAATATATCCATTAAATGCGTGTTTTATACGTAATTTTTACAGAAGAAAAGATTGTTGGATACCCTGGCGCTCGGTAAAGAACAATCTGCCTTTTTCTTACGAAATGGCCCGCAAAAATCGCTAAAATTTTTATCGCTAAAATATATCAATTAAATGCTTGTTTTACACGTAATTTTTGACGGAAAATAATAAGATCAACTCCATTACTCTAGGACTAACCGTTCTCGATATATATGAGATTTTTCGCATTTTTGTCACGTCGCCTTTAGAAAGATGTCCAATTATCAAATAAAAACAAAAATTGAATTAAAAATGAAAATTTAGGGTAATTTTGTGCAATTAAACTCAATCTTATGAATTATTAAAGACATAAAGAAAAGATGAATTTGAGTTTGCAAGGAAAGTTATGTCGAAAGCCCAGACCGTTCAGCTCGTCCTAGGACATGAGCAGCAGTTTGGACGGCCGGTAAAAGAAAAGTCATGTGCTGCCCACATCAGATTTTTTCCCCTAATTAATCTCCAAGACGTCCAGCTCACCCAAAGGATGTAGAGTTACAAGGGCCGAACAAGAAAAACACACACACACACACAAAAAAAATTCAGAAAAACACATAAATAAGACAATACACATTAACAAGACATACATAGATATAAATGGATAATATACATAGAAATGCAATAAGTTTATTTATTCAATTAAAAAATAATAGCAAATAATATAAGAAAGAATAATAATTCAGCAAATAATAATACAGGATTTTACTAGAAACAGTGAAAAAATGTAAAAAGAAAAGGTATAAACCAAGAAAAGGGAGAAAATAAGGGGAACAAAAACACAAAAAAGAAAAAGCACATGTTAATAACAAATAAAAACATAAAGACAGATTGTAACAACGTAGATAGTGAAACAATTATTTATTGATCAGAACAACAATGATTGATATATATATATATATATATATATATATATATATATGACTAATATATGACTATTATGTCACTATGACTAATATATATATATATATATATATATATATATATATATTAGTCATAGTGCTTACTTGCCTAACCTTCCTTTTACGTAGTAGTAGATGATAGGAATTTGTTTTATTTTGTTTTAATTTTGGCTTATTATAATTATTAGATAATGTTTTATATCTGTTTAAAAAATGTCTAACATATCTTGGATTTTTATAAACTGTATTTCGCTTTATTATTCTTGCATAGATTGTAATTTGGCAAATATGCAATGTTTTACTATTCCCTAGTTATAAATTGTTTGGTAAGTGTTTAAATTTGGTGTTATACGTAGCTATCTTATATTTTAAGTTATAGTTATATGCGTTACAATTTATCTCTATCATTGGAATTTCATATAACACTTTTATTATATATATATATATATATATATATATATATACATACATACCTTTTGCAATAAGAATACAACTTTCAATCCTGTCAATAGAATTTTATTTTTTGCAGATGTTAGAAAACCATAGTGGTTGATTTAGTAGTTGGCTTCGTTAGATGAGTTTTTATTACAGGAGCATAAGACATGAAAAATTTACAAACAGGGGAAAATCGAACATGGAGGGGGGGGGATTCGTGATAAATGTTTGTAAGGGGATCTACATAGGTAATCTTGTTCAAAAGATGGCTTTAACAGTAAGTCTATCCTCCATTCATCCGAGAAGGACAAATTCTTTATATGTTATTATAACAGGTTAAAAAAATACAATATTGTTACGAAACGTATCCTCTAGAATCGTGGGCGTATACATAGGTTACAAGAACGAGTCCAAGTTTCTGGATAACTAACGTCTATTCATGGGCACAAAGTAATCAGGAACAGTATACAATCCAACAGCGCTTAAATGCTCCACTCATTTCACAGAATAAGGGATATTATTCACAGAATGTTGACGAAAATAATTTCACAAAACAGCAGCTTCTATCTCAAAACATTGACAGAAATCACAGTCCAATGTTGCTCGTATCACGTCCATTTATCAACTCCACTGCAACGGGGAGGGGGGGGGAGTCCTTTTTATTGTCTCTCCATAGAAACTTCTGAAAATCTCTATATCTCAAAGTATAATCGTTCTATGGAGAAGTTTCTGGAACATTTCAAAAGTCGCCAAATGTCTCCAAATTGGCGATAAATCGCCAAATATGGCAACCCTTCTACCTGGGAAATCCTGGATACCTTGGACTCACGTCATCCTCACTTCATACTGACGTCATGCATTGTATTTTTTTCGCCTGGCCTTCAAGACAAATGAAATAGGAGGCGCCAAACGGAACATTGCATGTTCGCAACAATATATTTATTTGAACACAAATGCAAAATTTGCAGTAAAATCATTATAAAAAGTAGAATATTTGAATTTAAAGGAGAAAAGGGGAAATCCCCTCACCTATGACGTAGTCGTATTCGGTACTGATTGACCTGGCAGTGTTGGGCGTGTGCCTTTGTCTTGATAGAGAAAGAAGGAGCATCGGCAACAATGTGACGTTTGCCAGAGGAGTTGGATAAGCTCTCTCCGCAGCAATGTCCATATTGACCTGAAAGTAGGCAATACGTGGTCAACACCATAAATTAATATCATCAACTAACTTTCATGGTGTGCCTAATGTCATAGGCATAAAAAAGTCATTGGAAAACGAATGACATAAACGTTAGATGTTAGTATAAACTGTTCTCGAGATATTGCAGTTTTTCCTAATTAATTTATAAAATAATTACATAAAAAGAACTCATTAACTATCGAGAAACATGTTCACTTTTCATCTGTAATATTATGCGATACATTTGTTAACTAGTCTCATAGACATAGTTCGCTCCATTCGCGAGAGAAGATACTTTGTGTAACAGTTTTGCATTGTAACGCCCATAAATTGGCCAACAGTTATTTATTTATAAATAAGAAAAGCCATCCTCTCCGTCTATTTCTAACGTCTGGTGACTAATTTGGCGAAATATCGTCAAAATTGCAAAAATGACGCTAATAAGCTATAAAAAAATTAAAAAAGTATTAACTATCATGAAATATGTTCACTTTTCATATGCAATAATGTGCGATAAATTATTAACATCATTTTTGTGAATCTAGTTTGTTCCATTCATGAAAGAAGATACTTTGAGTAACAGTTTTGTATTTTGAGGCCTAACAATTCGCTAATAGCCATTTATATATAAAAAAAATGCTCTTCTCTTTGTTTATGTGTAATGCTTGGCGATACATCTGTCGAACTTGGCGATATTTCGCCCCAGATTGACTAAAATATCTTCAAAATTTAAAATAAAATTGACTATAAATTAAC
The DNA here is from genome assembly GCA_951213105.1 of Amaurobius ferox. Lineage (NCBI taxonomy): Eukaryota > Metazoa > Arthropoda > Arachnida > Araneae > Amaurobiidae > Amaurobius > Amaurobius ferox. The sequence goes on from OX578147.1 coordinate 129,269,914, forward strand.
GAAAATGACTCCGAATCGATACATTAATTATTAAATATTTTACTATATGGACTGTATTGCTTATTGCGGATATTATCCATATTGATAATTGTCCATTTAGAGTTTCATATATAAGTTAATTGGGTACTTCGAAATAGTTTTACATGCGTCCAATGTACGATGCAATGTTAAAAATTGTCCCTTGGATCTTCTACATAATTACTTTTCCTGCAATACATGGTAATGTAATGGGAAAGTATTGGAATCATACCAAAAATCGCATCTGGAGTTTTTGATGCATCTGCAAGTTTTGGGACCTCTAGAATACAAAACACCTATTTTTAGCGTGACGTCTGTGTGTCTGTGTGTGCAATGTATGTATCCACTCTAACTTAAAAACTAATGGAGCGAATTTTATAAAATTTGGTAGATAAGTCACGTGTGGTAACCTTAGTGCTGATTAGATCTTGATACGATCCGGAAGAAAGAACCTACTTTTTTTTTTGCAAAATGGCCCGTAAAAATCGTCAAAATCTAAAATGAAAGACTATGTATGCTCAAATAACTAAATGCTTGTTTTATATGTAATTTTTGACGATGAAAAGAATAAGACCAACCCTATTATTCTAGGACTAGCCGTTCTCGAGATATTTTAGTTTTTTCACATTTTTTCTGCGCTGGTTTTGAGAATAAGTCCAGAAATCAAATGAAAACGAAAGCTGAAATAAAAAAGTAAATTCAGTGTCATTTCAATTAATTATGCGTGTTATTTCATGCAATTAAACTCAATTTAATGAACTATTAATGAAATAAAGAGAAAATGAGTTGGAGTCTGCAGGGAAACTCATGTGCTGCCCACATCAGATTTTTTTTCCACTGTGAAAGAAGTCAACTCATTGCCTTAAATAGTGAAAGCCATATGATGCTCACATTGTTTCAAACGGATACATTTTTAGAAACAAATGCATTTTTACTTTATTATACTATTATTTACATAAAGGATTGTTTTCTCAAATTATTTTCGAATTCGAGATTTTGACGGATAAGACCAACCTATTGTACTTATTCGTACACTTTAGAACATATCTTCATCTGCGTGCGTGTGTGTGTAAAGTGTGGACGCAATAATTCAAGAGAGAATGTTCCTACCATTAATAAATTTTATCTGTAAATCTCTCTATATTAAAAAAAAAAAATAGCTGCCGCTGCAGTTTGACAAATTTCGCCTTTCTCAAGTTTCTCTGTAATGTAGTGCAAAATCTATAGCATATAAAAATATGAAAATTGGTACATTTCTAAAGAAATAGTGGAGGAACACACTGATATAAACCGTTTTTCGATTTAAATTTTAGTTTAGGAAATATTGAATGTCAAAGTCAAAGGAAGAGTTTTTGAGCTGCGAGTTTGCGTCCTGGACAGGCTAGAAATCGGAAGACCTCCAATTTTTGTTGACATGTACCTATATAGTTGAGTTTTAGCAGGACGAAGCCCTTTCTTTAAATTTCGATTTAGTTAATGAGTTATTCAATTTTTTATGCACTTCTGAAATGAAAATTTTCCTTTTCTATGGGCGATTTAATTAGTTGAAACCATTGCTATCTTCTTTCTGATTGGTTTCTGGCAGAAACGTTACAAAATGGGCGAGGATTGAGTTATTGAAGTATTTAAAGCGAGTTACGGGGGTTAACGAGCGTAGCGAGCAGGGGGCGGAGCTCCCTAGTGTATTATATGAAAAAATGGAACTAGACGGAATATTTAGTAATTATCATAATTAAAAGTCAAATTATTCGAATTGTAAAATTCCCGTAGAATTATTTACTGATAAAAACAAGCATAATTCAGAAACAATGATAATAGAATACGGAATGCTAAGAAAGAAGAGTGAAATTATTTTGAACGGTGCGTTATAGACACGTAGTTCTAAATGCAAAAATACTTTGAAGAATGTAATAAATTATGCACTAGTAATTTAAATGAAGTGTAATATATTTGAAAGGAATAAAATAAAAATTATACAGCCTCTCTAGTGAAAAAAGTTAAATTACAAAAAATGTTTTCCATACTCCATTTAGTCAAGCTGATAAAAATTTGGATCTTAAAAGTGTAAATTTAAGACTAAATAAATGGTCAAACATCTTGACTTACACCACTTTAGAACGATTTCTCGATACGCTTCTTATCACCTCAATCCGTGAATCTGTCGGTTGTAGAAACCATTTAGTAAGGTTTTTTTTTTATTCAGCAGTTTCTTTTTGAAACTTTTAGAGCAGACAAATGATTTGGTTGAAAGTTATTTCAATCCTTAAATAAAGTAAGAAACTGATAATTGTGATTTTATTAATCTGTCAGATGTTTTCCTAATAGAATCTATGGGGAAATAAACATGCCTTTTAATTTTTAAAATCGGTTGGAAATCGGTTGCAATCGGAACCTATCGGTTGCATTCGGAACTTAATCGGTTGCATTCGCAGTAAATCATAATCATCTTACCAAATTTGACATTACTGAACAGGTCGCAGCAATTTAAACTCTAGTTAGGTAACTTTAGTAGAGTTACTTGGATGCTTGAATATGAATGTTATGAATCAACGAACTAGCGACATAATCGCTTTATTGAAATATATTTATAAAATAATTTTAAGTAAGTAGCAAATATTTTAATAACTATTAGCACCCAAAATTGATTTGTAAATGCCCCCTTATTTCCCAATGAAGATTTAATTCGATGATAACTATGTCAAATTGGATTGCATTGTAGTCAAAATATTTTGCCAGTTTTACTGAATACGGTATGGGTAGCATTTTTGTAATTTGACATTTTTCGTTACAGGGGATATATAATAAGTTATTTTTTTTTTACAAAAATAGTCGAATCATTTAAATTACTATTTCGTAACTTTCTACCTAAAACATTTTTTCAATTGGAACTGTGTCTGCCATTAACAGTTACAAAATATAACTTTTTTTAAACAAAATTCTGTATCATCTTGATAAGTACGCTATGTATGTTAATGGAATCAAATCAAAATAGTTTACGTTAGCAAATATAACCCAAATGCATTCATCGGCGTCACTAAGATGTTGACAACATGATAAAGAAGCTGTTCTAACTGTTCTAAAGATGTTTTACTAAATATTTTAAAAGAAGGAAGAAGTTGGTTGCAAAATATGATATTTTTTTTTCTTTTTCATTCTGATAATGATGATAACACAAATATAGCTAATCATTAATGAATATGAATATATGAGAAAGTGGAATGGCGATTCTGATTTCAGATATCGTTTCCAATTAAAATGTCAATTTTTTCATTACGCAATTCATTTTTTACTGTTTGTAACGGTGCAAAGTAACTGGTAACTGATGCACTAGACCCGATAAATGCTGTACTAGAACTAGTAAATATTGTACTAGAACTAGTAATTGCTGCAGTAGAACTGATAAATGTTGCTCTTGAACTGGTAAATATTGCACTAGAGCTAGTAAATGCTGCACTAAAACTAGCAAATGACACACTAGAACTAGTAAATGCCACATTAGAACTAGTAAATGTCGCACTAGAACTAGTAAATACTGCAGTTGAACTGGTAAATACTGCACTAGACCTAGTAAAAGGTGTAATAGAACTGGCAAATGCGGCGCTGTAACTGATAAATGCTGAACTAGATTTAGTGAAAGGTGTACTAGAACTGATAAATATAATACTTGAACTGGTAAACGCAGCACTTGAACTGGTAAACGCAGCACTTGAACTGGTAAATGCTGAATTAAAACTAATAAAAGGTGTACTAGAACTGGTAAATATTGCACTTGAACTGATAAATGCTGAACTAAAACTAGTAAAAAATGTACTTAAAGTCTGAACTAGAACTAGCAAAAAATGTACTGTTGCTAGTAAATTCTGTACTAGACATTATAAAAGTACTACAAGTAAATGTACAATATTGTAAGTCGAATATAAAATCCTTGATCACCTACCTTTCAATGTATTCCTTAGTCTATGCCGGAGGACACTCTATTTTAGACACCGACTGTCTCTTTAATGCCTGCAGTCGCACACTTTCTGCATGGATGACTTTCTCAAATAGGAAACCGAATGATCTTCAAACTTGAGTTTCACTTTCGATAATCCCAAAACAAATTACCTGTTTTTACTTTCCTTGATGGATATTTAAACTGACATCAGGAATATGAGGAGTTCTAAGAGGAAGGCGAGAATAAGCGGGAATGCTTTTCGAAAATATTAAAGCAATATTACTGCGTAATTCGATGGGATTATAGGAGCAACGGTACGGCAAAAAAGTTCCTTGAGGTTTATTTATTACAATGTCAGTTATATGCTGTTAGGGAATAGAAATATTGCTATGTTTCACATGCTTAAGTGCGTCTTCAGATGCGTCTGTCTTTAGTATACGAGTATATAGGCCCAAAAATATATATTAAAATATGCAATGTTTGTTAGAAATCAAGGCTTTCAAATTTTTATACTTAGTATGCTAAAGGTACTGTGCCACACAATAAAATTTCTACTTCAACTGGAAATCTATATTCAACGACCCTTATATTTTTGAAATATGTAGAACTCTTTCCAAATTTACGTGCCAAAGTCCTATAGAACTGTGTTAAAAACTACAAATAACACTACTAAAAAAAATTTGATGTGGGCAACACATGACTTTCCTTATATAATGTAATGAATTTACTACTTTTACAGTAAAAAAAATAGGTTTTTCTTATAGCAGATACTAATATTCTTTCCAAGATATTGAATTTTCGACAATTAGTCATCATTTTAATTGATTTAGCGTTATTTTTATCCATTTGGCGAGATTTTCGTTAATTTGGAAACATTTCAAAAAATCGCCAAGTTGGCGATATTCCGCCAAATTCGTCGCCAAAATCTCGCCAAGCGTTATGGACGAAGAAATAAGTTGTTCTTACAGCAGATAAATGACTATTGGCGTTGCAATACAAAAGTATTACTCAAAGTATCTTTTTTCATGAATGGAACGAGCTAGATCCACGAGAATGATGTCACTCAATTTATCGCATGGTATTACATATGAAAAGTGAACATATTTCTCAAAAGGAAATATTTTTTTTTTCATTTTATACGACTTTTTGATAATTTTTTTGAAAAATGTGCAATATCTCGAGAACGGTTCCTGTTAGCGTTCTAAAATTTATGTCAATCGTTTTCTAATGAAAAATTACATAAGAAATGTCTATTTACGTAACTTTATTAGTGGTTTTGATTTTTTGACGATTTTTCGAAAATTTTATTCGAAAATTTAGGGGGGTTTGGACATTCGATTACGTATAAAAACAATAGGCTTCCAGTGTTTACGGATTGTGATTTTTTTACCAAATTTCGTTTGAATCGGTCCATTCGTTCGTCAGTTATCGTCTCCACAGACTCACTGACACACACACACACGCACACACACACATACACACACACATACTTTCACACACACACACACACACATACTTTCACACACACACACACACACATACTTTTACACACACACACATGCACACTCACACACACACAAACACACACACACAGACCTCACTTCAAAAATGTTTGATTCGTGATCATGGATGCTTGAAACGTGCTCTCCCGTCAAAAACTCGAATTCGAATATGTATATAAGGAAAGTAATAACTAAACTACTAAATAAACAACACTTAAAGACTAAATAAACTAATTTGAAAATTTGTTTTTTAGTCATGTAATAACAAAGTATTAATAAAATTATGGTGGATTTCCCAGTGTTTGAGATGTTGTTGTTGATGTACATCCCACTTATCCGTAAAATACCAGAAGCCAAGGTAAAGGGAGTGACATTGTAGTTTTCGATGGTCCACACACCCCAGGCAGACCATTGTTGAAGTCTGATTTGGCGTCACCCAATTTAGACCGGAACCCAGTAGGAATGGCAGCCACAGAGATCGTGCCATCCTTCCCTTGACCCCCTCACTTCTCGGATGTACTTTCGGTTCTATGGATGAATCCATACTCTGATTAGACACAAGGATAGTTTTGGGGCGGTGTCTAGAATTACATCCGGGACCTGCGAGTGCGATCCTCTTGCCTTAACGACTGGGTTATCCCACCCCAGACATTGTGGTCTGATAATACTTCAAACAGAGGTATCTCATAATGAGAAAGAGAGAGAGAGAGAGAGAGATTTCGGAAACGTAAAATAAATAGATGACATGTTGAATTTTGTGCGCCTGTCAAAATAAAATGATCCTAAATATGAGAAACAAGACAGATCATGCATAAAGCATTGATTATAAAATCTTCCAATTGAAATGCAATATCTTTCCGACTGAAATGCAATTTTATTTAAACATCTCTAAAATATGATACATTCAGAGGGGATATTTTTTAAATTATTATTGCTTTCCTTATATACATAATGTATAAGGAAAGTATTGTGACGGGGTCGAAAATTTGAATTAGAGTTTTCGACGGGAGAGCACGTTTCAAGCATCCCTGATCACGAATCAAACATTTTTGAAGTGATGTCTGTGTGTGTGTGTGAAAGTATGTGTGTGCGTGTGAAAGTATGTGTGTGTGTGTATATGTGTGTGTGTATGTGTGTGTGTGTGTGTCAGTGAATCTGTGGAGACGATAACTGACGAACAAATGGACCGATTCGAACGAAATTTGGAATAATAATCACAATCCGTAAATACTGGAAGCCTATTGTTTTTATACGCAATCGAATGCTCAGAACCCCCCCCCCCCCAAATTTTCGAATGAAATTTTGAAAAAATCGTCAAAAGATCAAAACCGCTAATAAAGTTACGTAAATAGACACTTCTTATGTAATTTTTCATTAGAAAACGATTGACATAAATTTTAGACCGCTAACATGAACCGTTCTCGAGATATTGTACATTTTTCAAAAAAATTATCAAAATGTCACATAAAATAAAAAAAAATTTCCTATTGAGAAACATGTTCACTTTTCATATGTAATACCATGCGATATATTTGGTGACATCATTCTCGTGGAACTAGCTCATTTCATTCAGGAAAAAAGATACTTGAGTAATACTTTTGTATCGGAATGCCAATAGTCATTTATCTGCTGTAAGAATAACTTATTTCTTCGTCCATAACGCTTGGCAAGAATTTGGCGACGAATTTTGCGGAATGTCGCCAACTTGGCAACATTTTCAATTGTTGCCAAATTAACAAAAATCTCACCAAATGGATAAAAATGACGCTAATTCAATGAAAATGACGACTCATTGAAGAAAATTCAATATCTTGGAAAGAATATAAGTATCTACTATAAGAATAACATTTTTTGTAACCGTAAAAGTATTAAATTCATTGCATTATATAAGGAAAGTCATGTGTTGCCCACATCAGATTTTTTTTTAATGCTGAATGTGGTACAAGATGGCAGCACTACACTTTTGTGGAAGGACGTTTTGAAAAAATATGTAGAATTTTTTTTACAAAAATTGTTAATACTTTTATATAAATAAAAATAATAATGTAGGAGTTTTTTATGAGGAAGTCGCGTCGTGCGTTCTCTGGACACGAGCCGTCACTGATGGGCTGGGATTAGCCATTTTGGAGGAATCTTTCTCAAAGTAGTTATGCTGTCAAAATGACCGCTTCCGTCGTTCTAGTGGTAATGAAATGTTTATTTTATACGCAATTTTTAACGGCAGAACGAATAAAATCAACCACAGTACTTTAGGAGGAATTATTCTCCAGATATTAGGTATGTTGAAATTTTGTTCAAACAGGCGATGCTTTTTACTGCTGTCAGAAACTATTCGATGGAATTCCTTAAAATTTGCTAGGGAAGTCACTTGGGTTATCCTGTTGCTGATTAGATTTTTGTACGATAATTAATAACAAAGCTTACCTTTATTGTGAAATGGCTCGCAAAACTCGTGAAATAAAAGACTACGTATGCTGAAATATATCAATTACATGTTTATTATTTTCCTTATATTCATAGTATAAGGTATAAGGAAAGTATTGTGACGGGGTCGAAAATTCGAATTCGAGTTTTCGAGCTTTCGAGCATATTTCAAGCATCCTTGAACATGAATTGAACGTTTTTGAGTTGATGTCTGTGTGTGTGTGTGTGAAAGTGTGTATGTGTGTGAAAGTGTGTGTGTGTGTGTGTGAAAGTGTGTGTGTGTGTGTGAAAGTGTGTGTGTATTGTTGTTGTTGAAACCCAGACCGTCCGACCTACCAGAAAGGTGTAAGGTAACTGTTTAGACGCTCGGGAAGTGCCACCCAATTTAGACCAGAACCCAGTGGGGGAGGCATCCACAGGGACCGTACCCTCCTTCCCCTACCACCAACCTCTCGGAAGGACTTTCGGACCCACATGTTTAACGTGATCGTACTCCGCATGAGCACGGCGGCAGTTTTGGCAGTGGCTGGAATCGAACCCGGGCCTACCGAGTGCAACTCCAGCGCGCTAACCAATGGGCTACCGCGCCCTAAAGTGTGTGTGTGTGTGTAAGTGTGTGTGTGTGTTGTTGTTGAGACCCAGACCGTCCGACCTACCAGAAAGGTGTAAGGTAACTGTATGGACGGCCGGGAAGTGCCACCCAAATTAGACCGGAACCCAGTGGGGGAGGCATCCACAGGGACCGTACCCTCCTTCCCCTACCACCAACCTCTCGGAAGGACTTACGGACCCACATGTTTAACGTGATCGTACTCCGCATGAACACGGCGGCATTTGTGGCAGCGTGCAAATCTAGCGCGCAAACCACGGGGATACCGCACCCGAGATGGCCAACAGCACGCGGCGTTCCGAGGTGGTCACCCACCAAGTACTAACCGCGCCCGATGCTGCTTCACTTCGGTGATCTAACGAGAACCGGTGTTTTCAGCACGATACGGCCGTTGGCCTCAAGTGTGTGTGTGTAAAAGTGTGTGTGTGTGTGAAAGTGTGTGTGTGTGTGTGTGAAAGTGTGTGTGTGTGTGTGTGAAAGTGTGTGCGTGTGTGTGTGTGTGTGTGAAAGTGTGTGCGTGTGTGTGTGTGTGTGAAAGTGTGTGCGTGTGTGTGTGTGTGTCAGTGAATCTGTGGAGACCATAACTGACGAACAAATGGACCGATTCGAACGAAATTTGGTACAAAAATTACAATCCATGAATACTAGAAGCCTATTGTTTTTATACGTAATCGAATGTTCAGAACTCCCCTAAATTTTCGAGTGAAATTTCGAAAAAATCATCAAAAAATTAAAACATTTAATAGAGTTACACAAATAGTCATTTCTTATGTAATTTTTCATTAGAAAACGATTGAGATAAATTTTAGAACGCTAGTATGAACAGTTCTCGAAATATTGCACATTTTAAAAAAAAATTGTCAAAAAATCATATAAAATAAAAAAAAATATTACCTATTGTGAAATATGTTCACTTTACATAAGCACAGGCGATTTGTTCGAGAGTGGACGGTCTGCGATTGCTTGCTCTGTACGTTTCAATTATCTGTGGTCATATATGATGTAGTTTTCTGAATTAATAGAGGTTTGAGACTGAACCAATATTTTGACAAAATGATTTTTTATATAAAGTATACTTTTAAAATATTATCGGTGTTTATAAACATTACACAAAAAATACTTTTTTTAATTTTTCTCATATTTTGGAAATATAATAATGTTATTCGCTTTGAAAATGCCGCATAAAGGATCTAGGGAATAACACCAAAATGGGGTGAAACAATAAGAAGTTATTTTAAACTAATTACTCTTTATTTAAATATTTAAGTTTAAATACTAATATTTATTTTGAAAAATTTTAAATTATGTGTGCATTCGTATAGTATAACTCCTTGCATTGCAAGTGTCCACAATAACAAATCATTTGTGCAGTCCGGCAGCAACCTGTAAATAATATATTTCTTAAAAGATAAGCAGTAAATCTCTAAAATGATGAGACATTTTTCCTCAACTTTATATATTTATTAAAATTATTATCTGAAATTATTAAAATAATCACTCCAATTTTCAATTATAATTTGCAATTCATATTTATCTATTATGACGTTTTCCAAATGAAGCTGGTTGTGATGACGGACGACATTTTTGATTAACTTGTGAGTCAAATTTATAACCTATCTATCTATCTATATATACTAATTGCCAAGTGTCCATCTGTCTGTCCGTCTGTCTGTCTGTCACACTTTTTAGGTACTTCCCAAGTAGATAGAGACTTGCAATTTGGTACACTGGCCGACCGTTCTATAAACACCCCTGAAAAAATCGAATTTTTCGAAAATGTTCTATAGAGACATTGCCCCACACCAAAACGTTTGACACGTGAAATGATAGAAAATCATACTTTGGGATGAGATAGAGACTTTAAATTTGGTGTACTGGTAAATCGTTCGAAAGAAAGAAAATCTGCAATTTCAGATTTCCAATAATTGCTTTTCTAGGGGGTGATGCACACCAAAATGTTCGATTTTGTCTGCTGTGGGAAGCACATAACTTTCGATACATAATAGAGCATGGGCACGAGCGTAAATAAACAGCCTGTGTAGTAGAATGGGCAGAAACGTAAGGGCAAATGGGCATTCTTTTACCATAGCGTGTCATGGTAAACGGGCGATGATTGCCAATAAAAATTGAAACTAAACCCATTAAACATCGACATTTACCTTTGTGACGAAAATAAGTTATTTAGAAGATTTGAATAACAACATTTATTTAAAGATTTCATTAGCTAAAGTGCACTTTAAGGGATTTTAAGAGAATGTACACTACAACTCATTTTTACCGTAGTCACTAAGTAGCGTTCTAAAGATGAATACATTTACTAGCAAATTCTTCAATGTATATCCGAGCGAGCAGGGAAAGATACATAACGATTTTTCCTTAAAAAAAACTCGTGTATATATTTTAATGAAAGTTAATATTTTATCTTTCGGTTAATTAAAAATATCCACTAAAGAAGACACATTTAGATATATCCTACTAAAATGAGAGGTTAAACGATTACAAATTTCTAAAGTAACCGTTTTGAATGCAGAACTAATTAAAATTTCCATACTGCTAAGCAAACGAGTATTTTGTTTCAGAAACATAAGGGCAAAATGGTTTGTGTGACGTCATGTGCCTATGCTCTATATAGACCCAAGATCCGTAGAATATCTCATATATAAGATTGTCTCGTTCGGGTAAAAACTTGTCCTTGGTAGAAATGACGAATGACAGAGACGAGAAAAACTAAAGAGAAACGTTGACCGGAAACTATTTAAATATTTATCTAATAGTAACTGTGTGCAAGCAATCTATATAAATAAAATTGAAAATCTGTCTGTCTGTCTGTTAGTCATATCATCACGAGAGAACGGTTAAACCGAATTCCATGAAATTTTGTGGGTATCCTGAAAATAGTCCCACTTAAAATTTAGTCCATGTTTGGAGTCTCTACGATCAATGGTTCTTGAGATATTAGTAAAAAACCAAATTTTCGTTTGTCTCAACATCATGAGAGAACGGCTGAACCGAATTTGATGAAATTTTGTGGATAGCCTTGAAATAGCTCCCCATAAATTTAGTCCAAGTTTCGAGTATCTAAGACTAGGGATTGTCGAGATATTAATGAAAAACGAAACTTCTTCCTAGAAGTTTTTCCTACTCTCTAACTCCGTAGTTTATCCAAACGAAAAGCTTAAAAATCGTTTGAAAGTGAATTAAAACTCTATCTTTGAGTTTGGTGGGAGATTTTTTACGCTAATTAGACACTTTCTGAAAATATGAACTGTTTAAAACATGATGTAAATGGGAAATCTATCTCCATGGTTTATTTTTCACAAGCTTTTACTGAACAAAAGTATAAAGAAATCAAAATGGTTATTTAATTTCGCAGTTTCTGAGGAAGATTCTATCTTATATCATGTTGCTCAGAAACGCAATTAAATTAAATCTGTCTGTTAATTTTAATTATTATTTTTTCGATTTGAATAATAAACAAATGGATATAAAAATATATTTCAGAAAAGAACGATTTGATTTTTCTTATAGCATTTTTGACTGTATAATATCAATTGTCTTCAGGTTTAAACGTTATTATTATTGATATTTTCGGGGATTATTGATTTAGGGATTATTGATATTTTCAAGTTATTATGCCATTGTTTTATTATGACAAAAATTGTTTAAACTCATATATTGTAACGCTGTGTGAGTAATCTTCTACAAATACACGAGTAAATCTTCTAATCTACAAGAATATAAGTAGTACAGGTATATTGGCATATGTTTTGATATATATCGACATATATTGGAATCAATTACGACCTTCTAGTATAAAGATTACAGAGATTATTGATATATTCAATTTATTACGTCATTTCTTTTATTTTGGCAAAGATTTTTTTTAGACTTATATTGTAATACGGGTAATCTTCTAATGTACTAATACAAGTTATATTTTCTAATATTCGCGTATATAAGTAGTGCTGGTCCTATACAATTTTAATGCTTTCATTTTGCATATATTGATTCAATTCCTCTTTTTTTTGTAAATTTGCTTACAAAAGGGGCCAGGATGTTTTATTCTTCAGATCTGCCCGTGAAGATAGTTTTTCATAGTGAGAACATATATTCTTAAACTTCTCTTTAGGAGCAATAAATTTAATATTTTAACAGAATTTGCACATGAATGCGAATTATAAGTTTCTTTATATTATATACTCCGTACGAAGAACGGGTATGCTGCTAGTATAGAATAAAATAAAACAGTATATGCATATTAATGTGAAGTTTACGAAAATAAATTCCGTACATATGAAAAGAAATAGCAAATTTTTGATGAGGGGAAGCTATTAAAATTTTAACATAAGAGAAGTTTATAAAAATATTACTGAATGCTATGCTGAAAGATAATTGAATGATCAACGGTTATATATAGAAAGGTAGTGAATGATCAGAGAAGATCCAGTAGTTGTTAGATGCGTTATGGGAATCGGGTTGAGAAGGATATAAATATATATTTCTAACCTAAATGGGGCAAATGTCGTCATTTAAATATTGACTGTATTCCGAGGTTTACAGGCATGAATAAAGCAGTATAAATTAGAATAAATATTATTTCCAGGCAATGCAATGCATAGCTTTTGTCTAGTTCAAAAATTTTACATGTTTTAGAAAAAATATATCGTCCGGATTTGAGAGAAAGCCAGGAAACTTTCAAAATCTTCTGAAGAAAAAACAGCAATTGATTTAAATTTGAAAACACATATTTTATCAAACCATTGCAATAATTATTATTAGTCGCGTCAAATGCAGTTTGTTAAGAATTTTTTTGTTAGTAAATTTGTTAATAAAGTTTTAGTTAAGGCATTTATATCTTGATTTGTCAAATTGAAGGGCTTCATCCTGAATAAGACGCAGTAGTTTCGATTCAATAAAAATGGTTTTTGCTCAAGAAAGGGGTATTCATAAGTTAAAAGAAACTAGTGTAATTTTATGGATAATTTTGTAAAAACAAAATAAATTTATAGTCGCATTAAAATGATACATGAACCCCTATTTGTTTTAAAGCAAACTGTGAATGGAATCTTTTTAGTTTGAAGCTACCTTCCCCATAAATATTGGAAAAATTTCGGAGAAAAAAAATTTGTTTTAGAATAAAATAATAAAAATAGCCTTTGTTTCTTTTAGCATAAAATTTCAAATGATACCCTCGCCCCTCTTTTATTTTCCACGATTTTCTGTCTCATTTTAATGTGCCGATTGACGGAATTCTACGGTAATATCTGTACCATAAAAGAAAGTAAATGAATTCACAAAGACTTTAAATGAACAAAATTAAACAGCAGATGTATATCATTAAATATATAGAAAAGGGGTTTTCTTTAAGCATATAAAATGGAAATATTGATTACATGCATTCAACATACAATGATACAATATAAATATTTTAAAATCAAATCGATGACATTTTTCAGAAAATTATAAAGTTCAAATATTTTTTGTATAGGAACTATTAGGAACGGAATGGTACGCTTACTTTTACTCGACAGAATATGTACCATAGCATTTATATGCAGGAAATTTTAAATCATCAAATTTTTAAAGAAATATGAATTTAATTGCAAATTGATAAAGATAATATGGAGAGTTTTATAGAAATAAATCTTATTTAATTCTATTTTAACATATTTCTCATTAGTTATATACTATTTCAAAAATTCAAACCTTTAATAGATAATACAGACAGTAAAGTGCACAGTCTCTATTTAATGAATTTAAACGAGATACTTCGTTTAAAATATTTAATGTGCTGTAAAAGTTATTGTTAAAAAATACTATATTAAAATCCATATTCATACAATATATTTGCGAGTAAAAATATTAATAAAGATTATCAGTTTACACATGAAACATGTAAATTTTGTGCAAAAAAAGAAGCTGAATGTATTTCTTATACGAAATCACCCGGAAAATCATATCCTTGTCTTAGTATATAATTTGTCAAACCGCTGTTTTTGACTCCTGCATCCGTTAATTACAGCAATTTAGTTCAGTTTAAATTCAAATTTGAGTTCATTTGTCATATTTCAGAGTTAGCATTTTATTTTAGTAAACATTTCATGTATCTCGTTGATGTTTAAAGCAAGGCATTTTTAAATAAAACCGTGTTGTTTTCCAACGTTTTTACACGAAGCGCCGCTGGGCTACGACTTATCAAGCATATTGAAGTCCATAGGGTTCCATACTACAGTTACAGAAATTATAAAATAAGTGTTTAAAATAAATACTTTATATAAAAAGAAGTTTCAATTAAAATATTGTAGAACTTAGCTCTCACAAGTATGCTCCAATACCGGGTATCCAATTGTTTATTATACATTGTTTTCTTCTTTCTTCGTTTCTAGAAAAGCGAAATAACCTAAAATCTTTACCAGAATGATTAGAGCAGTTCAGTGCAGAACAACCAACCATAATTATTTCAATTATACTTCCTAATGTGAAAATACGAATAGAGCTAATGCTAATGGTTTGCGCTTCCAGCTATGGTGGTCTTCAATATGCTTGATGAGTCAGCTCGTATATAGAGGAGCCTTAGATCGGAAGGTCTAGCAGCGACGTCACAGCTCGTCCAGAAATGTTACCATGGGGGGAATAACGAACGAGACAACCTGTTAATATTCTATTAACCTTGCTATAGACCACCCATAAGGTCCGGTCTCTTGCTTTCCAGTATCGCCCCCACTCGGATGTTGCTGATAGAGCCGGTCAGCGGGGAAGTTGAGTTCTACTCAATTTAATGAACTATTAATGAAATAAAGAGAAAATGAGTTGGAGTCTGCAGGGAAACTCATGTGCTGCCCACATCAGATTTTTTTTCCACTGTGAAAGAAGTCAACTCATTGCCTTAAATAGTGAAAGCCATATGATGCTCACATTGTTTCAAACGGATACATTTTTAGAAACAAATGCATTTTTACTTTATTATACTATTATTTACATAAAGGATTGTTTTCTCAAATTATTTTCGAATTCGAGATTTTGACGGATAAGACCAACCTATTGTACTTATTCGTACACTTTAGAACATATCTTCATCTGCGTGCGTGTGTGTGTAAAGTGTGGACGCAATAATTCAAGAGAGAATGTTCCTACCATTAATAAATTTTATCTGTAAATCTCTCTATATTAAAAAAAAAAATAGCTGCCGCTGCAGTTTGACAAATTTCGCCTTTCTCAAGTTTCTCTGTAATGTAGTGCAAAATCTATAGCATATAAAAATATGAAAATTGGTACATTTCTAAAGAAATAGTGGAGGAACACACTGATATAAACCGTTTTTCGATTTAAATTTTAGTTTAGGAAATATTGAATGTCAAAGTCAAAGGAAGAGTTTTTGAGCTGCGAGTTTGCGTCCTGGACAGGCTAGAAATCGGAAGACCTCCAATTTTTGTTGACATGTACCTATATAGTTGAGTTTTAGCAGGACGAAGCCCTTTCTTTAAATTTCGATTTAGTTAATGAGTTATTCAATTTTTTATGCACTTCTGAAATGAAAATTTTCCTTTTCTATGGGCGATTTAATTAGTTGAAACCATTGCTATCTTCTTTCTGATTGGTTTCTGGCAGAAACGTTACAAAATGGGCGAGGATTGAGTTATTGAAGTATTTAAAGCGAGTTACGGGGGTTAACGAGCGTAGCGAGCAGGGGGCGGAGCTCCCTAGTGTATTATATGAAAAAATGGAACTAGACGGAATATTTAGTAATTATCATAATTAAAAGTCAAATTATTCGAATTGTAAAATTCCCGTAGAATTATTTACTGATAAAAACAAGCATAATTCAGAAACAATGATAATAGAATACGGAATGCTAAGAAAGAAGAGTGAAATTATTTTGAACGGTGCGTTATAGACACGTAGTTCTAAATGCAAAAATACTTTGAAGAATGTAATAAATTATGCACTAGTAATTTAAATGAAGTGTAATATATTTGAAAGGAATAAAATAAAAATTATACAGCCTCTCTAGTGAAAAAAGTTAAATTACAAAAAATGTTTTCCATACTCCATTTAGTCAAGCTGATAAAAATTTGGATCTTAAAAGTGTAAATTTAAGACTAAATAAATGGTCAAACATCTTGACTTACACCACTTTAGAACGATTTCTCGATACGCTTCTTATCACCTCAATCCGTGAATCTGTCGGTTGTAGAAACCATTTAGTAAGGTTTTTTTTTTATTCAGCAGTTTCTTTTTGAAACTTTTAGAGCAGACAAATGATTTGGTTGAAAGTTATTTCAATCCTTAAATAAAGTAAGAAACTGATAATTGTGATTTTATTAATCTGTCAGATGTTTTCCTAATAGAATCTATGGGGAAATAAACATGCCTTTTAATTTTTAAAATCGGTTGGAAATCGGTTGCAATCGGAACCTATCGGTTGCATTCGGAACTTAATCGGTTGCATTCGCAGTAAATCATAATCATCTTACCAAATTTGACATTACTGAACAGGTCGCAGCAATTTAAACTCTAGTTAGGTAACTTTAGTAGAGTTACTTGGATGCTTGAATATGAATGTTATGAATCAACGAACTAGCGACATAATCGCTTTATTGAAATATATTTATAAAATAATTTTAAGTAAGTAGCAAATATTTTAATAACTATTAGCACCCAAAATTGATTTGTAAATGCCCCCTTATTTCCCAATGAAGATTTAATTCGATGATAACTATGTCAAATTGGATTGCATTGTAGTCAAAATATTTTGCCAGTTTTACTGAATACGGTATGGGTAGCATTTTTGTAATTTGACATTTTTCGTTACAGGGGATATATAATAAGTTATTTTTTTTTTACAAAAATAGTCGAATCATTTAAATTACTATTTCGTAACTTTCTACCTAAAACATTTTTTCAATTGGAACTGTGTCTGCCATTAACAGTTACAAAATATAACTTTTTTTAAACAAAATTCTGTATCATCTTGATAAGTACGCTATGTATGTTAATGGAATCAAATCAAAATAGTTTACGTTAGCAAATATAACCCAAATGCATTCATCGGCGTCACTAAGATGTTGACAACATGATAAAGAAGCTGTTCTAACTGTTCTAAAGATGTTTTACTAAATATTTTAAAAGAAGGAAGAAGTTGGTTGCAAAATATGATATTTTTTTTTCTTTTTCATTCTGATAATGATGATAACACAAATATAGCTAATCATTAATGAATATGAATATATGAGAAAGTGGAATGGCGATTCTGATTTCAGATATCGTTTCCAATTAAAATGTCAATTTTTTCATTACGCAATTCATTTTTTACTGTTTGTAACGGTGCAAAGTAACTGGTAACTGATGCACTAGACCCGATAAATGCTGTACTAGAACTAGTAAATATTGTACTAGAACTAGTAATTGCTGCAGTAGAACTGATAAATGTTGCTCTTGAACTGGTAAATATTGCACTAGAGCTAGTAAATGCTGCACTAAAACTAGCAAATGACACACTAGAACTAGTAAATGCCACATTAGAACTAGTAAATGTCGCACTAGAACTAGTAAATACTGCAGTTGAACTGGTAAATACTGCACTAGACCTAGTAAAAGGTGTAATAGAACTGGCAAATGCGGCGCTGTAACTGATAAATGCTGAACTAGATTTAGTGAAAGGTGTACTAGAACTGATAAATATAATACTTGAACTGGTAAACGCAGCACTTGAACTGGTAAACGCAGCACTTGAACTGGTAAATGCTGAATTAAAACTAATAAAAGGTGTACTAGAACTGGTAAATATTGCACTTGAACTGATAAATGCTGAACTAAAACTAGTAAAAAATGTACTTAAAGTCTGAACTAGAACTAGCAAAAAATGTACTGTTGCTAGTAAATTCTGTACTAGACATTATAAAAGTACTACAAGTAAATGTACAATATTGTAAGTCGAATATAAAATCCTTGATCACCTACCTTTCAATGTATTCCTTAGTCTATGCCGGAGGACACTCTATTTTAGACACCGACTGTCTCTTTAATGCCTGCAGTCGCACACTTTCTGCATGGATGACTTTCTCAAATAGGAAACCGAATGATCTTCAAACTTGAGTTTCACTTTCGATAATCCCAAAACAAATTACCTGTTTTTACTTTCCTTGATGGATATTTAAACTGACATCAGGAATATGAGGAGTTCTAAGAGGAAGGCGAGAATAAGCGGGAATGCTTTTCGAAAATATTAAAGCAATATTACTGCGTAATTCGATGGGATTATAGGAGCAACGGTACGGCAAAAAAGTTCCTTGAGGTTTATTTATTACAATGTCAGTTATATGCTGTTAGGGAATAGAAATATTGCTATGTTTCACATGCTTAAGTGCGTCTTCAGATGCGTCTGTCTTTAGTATACGAGTATATAGGCCCAAAAATATATATTAAAATATGCAATGTTTGTTAGAAATCAAGGCTTTCAAATTTTTATACTTAGTATGCTAAAGGTACTGTGCCACACAATAAAATTTCTACTTCAACTGGAAATCTATATTCAACGACCCTTATATTTTTGAAATATGTAGAACTCTTTCCAAATTTACGTGCCAAAGTCCTATAGAACTGTGTTAAAAACTACAAATAACACTACTAAAAAAAATTTGATGTGGGCAACACATGACTTTCCTTATATAATGTAATGAATTTACTACTTTTACAGTAAAAAAAATAGGTTTTTCTTATAGCAGATACTAATATTCTTTCCAAGATATTGAATTTTCGACAATTAGTCATCATTTTAATTGATTTAGCGTTATTTTTATCCATTTGGCGAGATTTTCGTTAATTTGGAAACATTTCAAAAAATCGCCAAGTTGGCGATATTCCGCCAAATTCGTCGCCAAA
The DNA here is from genome assembly GCA_951213105.1 of Amaurobius ferox. Taxonomy (NCBI): domain Eukaryota; kingdom Metazoa; phylum Arthropoda; class Arachnida; order Araneae; family Amaurobiidae; genus Amaurobius; species Amaurobius ferox. Next base: position 129,289,283 of record OX578147.1, read on the forward strand.
ATCTCGCCAAGCGTTATGGACGAAGAAATAAGTTGTTCTTACAGCAGATAAATGACTATTGGCGTTGCAATACAAAAGTATTACTCAAAGTATCTTTTTTCATGAATGGAACGAGCTAGATCCACGAGAATGATGTCACTCAATTTATCGCATGGTATTACATATGAAAAGTGAACATATTTCTCAAAAGGAAATATTTTTTTTTCATTTTATACGACTTTTTGATAATTTTTTTGAAAAATGTGCAATATCTCGAGAACGGTTCCTGTTAGCGTTCTAAAATTTATGTCAATCGTTTTCTAATGAAAAATTACATAAGAAATGTCTATTTACGTAACTTTATTAGTGGTTTTGATTTTTTGACGATTTTTCGAAAATTTTATTCGAAAATTTAGGGGGGTTTGGACATTCGATTACGTATAAAAACAATAGGCTTCCAGTGTTTACGGATTGTGATTTTTTTACCAAATTTCGTTTGAATCGGTCCATTCGTTCGTCAGTTATCGTCTCCACAGACTCACTGACACACACACACACGCACACACACACATACACACACACATACTTTCACACACACACACACACACATACTTTCACACACACACACACATACTTTTACACACACACACATGCACACTCACACACACACACAAACACACACACACAGACCTCACTTCAAAAATGTTTGATTCGTGATCATGGATGCTTGAAACGTGCTCTCCCGTCAAAAACTCGAATTCGAATATGTATATAAGGAAAGTAATAACTAAACTACTAAATAAACAACACTTAAAGACTAAATAAACTAATTTGAAAATTTGTTTTTTAGTCGTGTAATAACAAAGTATTAATAAAATTATGGTGGATTTCCCAGTGTTTGAGATGTTGTTGTTGATGTACATCCCACTTATCCGTAAAATACCAGAAGCCAAGGTAAAGGGAGTGACATTGTAGTTTTCGATGGTCCACACACCCCAGGCAGACCATTGTTGAAGTCTGATTTGGCGTCACCCAATTTAGACCGGAACCCAGTAGGAATGGCAGCCACAGAGATCGTGCCATCCTTCCCTTGACCCCCTCACTTCTCGGATGTACTTTCGGTTCTATGGATGAATCCATACTCTGATTAGACACAAGGATAGTTTTGGGGCGGTGTCTAGAATTACATCCGGGACCTGCGAGTGCGATCCTCTTGCCTTAACGACTGGGTTATCCCACCCCAGACATTGTGGTCTGATAATACTTCAAACAGAGGTATCTCATAATGAGAAAGAGAGAGAGAGAGAGAGAGATTTCGGAAACGTAAAATAAATAGATGACATGTTGAATTTTGTGCGCCTGTCAAAATAAAATGATCCTAAATATGAGAAACAAGACAGATCATGCATAAAGCATTGATTATAAAATCTTCCAATTGAAATGCAATATCTTTCCGACTGAAATGCAATTTTATTTAAACATCTCTAAAATATGATACATTCAGAGGGGATATTTTTTAAATTATTATTGCTTTCCTTATATACATAATGTATAAGGAAAGTATTGTGACGGGGTCGAAAATTTGAATTAGAGTTTTCGACGGGAGAGCACGTTTCAAGCATCCCTGATCACGAATCAAACATTTTTGAAGTGATGTCTGTGTGTGTGTGTGAAAGTATGTGTGTGCGTGTGAAAGTATGTGTGTGTGTGTATATGTGTGTGTGTATGTGTGTGTGTGTGTGTCAGTGAATCTGTGGAGACGATAACTGACGAACAAATGGACCGATTCGAACGAAATTTGGAATAATAATCACAATCCGTAAATACTGGAAGCCTATTGTTTTTATACGCAATCGAATGCTCAGAACCCCCCCCCCCCAAATTTTCGAATGAAATTTTGAAAAAATCGTCAAAAAATCAAAACCGCTAATAAAGTTACGTAAATAGACACTTCTTATGTAATTTTTCATTAGAAAACGATTGACATAAATTTTAGACCGCTAACATGAACCGTTCTCGAGATATTGTACATTTTTCAAAAAAATTATCAAAATGTCACATAAAATAAAAAAAAATTTCCTATTGAGAAACATGTTCACTTTTCATATGTAATACCATGCGATATATTTGGTGACATCATTCTCGTGGAACTAGCTCATTTCATTCAGGAAAAAAGATACTTGAGTAATACTTTTGTATCGGAATGCCAATAGTCATTTATCTGCTGTAAGAATAACTTATTTCTTCGTCCATAACGCTTGGCAAGAATTTGGCGACGAATTTTGCGGAATGTCGCCAACTTGGCAACATTTTCAATTGTTGCCAAATTAACAAAAATCTCACCAAATGGATAAAAATGACGCTAATTCAATGAAAATGACGACTCATTGAAGAAAATTCAATATCTTGGAAAGAATATAAGTATCTACTATAAGAATAACATTTTTTGTAACCGTAAAAGTATTAAATTCATTGCATTATATAAGGAAAGTCATGTGTTGCCCACATCAGATTTTTTTTTAATGCTGAATGTGGTACAAGATGGCAGCACTACACTTTTGTGGAAGGACGTTTTGAAAAAATATGTAGAATTTTTTTTACAAAAATTGTTAATACTTTTATATAAATAAAAATAATAATGTAGGAGTTTTTTATGAGGAAGTCGCGTCGTGCGTTCTCTGGACACGAGCCGTCACTGATGGGCTGGGATTAGCCATTTTGGAGGAATCTTTCTCAAAGTAGTTATGCTGTCAAAATGACCGCTTCCGTCGTTCTAGTGGTAATGAAATGTTTATTTTATACGCAATTTTTAACGGCAGAACGAATAAAATCAACCACAGTACTTTAGGAGGAATTATTCTCCAGATATTAGGTATGTTGAAATTTTGTTCAAACAGGCGATGCTTTTTACTGCTGTCAGAAACTATTCGATGGAATTCCTTAAAATTTGCTAGGGAAGTCACTTGGGTTATCCTGTTGCTGATTAGATTTTTGTACGATAATTAATAACAAAGCTTACCTTTATTGTGAAATGGCTCGCAAAACTCGTGAAATAAAAGACTACGTATGCTGAAATATATCAATTACATGTTTATTATTTTCCTTATATTCATAGTATAAGGTATAAGGAAAGTATTGTGACGGGGTCGAAAATTCGAATTCGAGTTTTCGAGCTTTCGAGCATATTTCAAGCATCCTTGAACATGAATTGAACGTTTTTGAGTTGATGTCTGTGTGTGTGTGTGTGAAAGTGTGTATGTGTGTGAAAGTGTGTGTGTGTGTGTGTGAAAGTGTGTGTGTGTGTGTGAAAGTGTGTGTGTATTGTTGTTGTTGAAACCCAGACCGTCCGACCTACCAGAAAGGTGTAAGGTAACTGTTTAGACGCTCGGGAAGTGCCACCCAATTTAGACCAGAACCCAGTGGGGGAGGCATCCACAGGGACCGTACCCTCCTTCCCCTACCACCAACCTCTCGGAAGGACTTTCGGACCCACATGTTTAACGTGATCGTACTCCGCATGAGCACGGCGGCAGTTTTGGCAGTGGCTGGAATCGAACCCGGGCCTACCGAGTGCAACTCCAGCGCGCTAACCAATGGGCTACCGCGCCCTAAAGTGTGTGTGTGTGTGTAAGTGTGTGTGTGTGTTGTTGTTGAGACCCAGACCGTCCGACCTACCAGAAAGGTGTAAGGTAACTGTATGGACGGCCGGGAAGTGCCACCCAAATTAGACCGGAACCCAGTGGGGGAGGCATCCACAGGGACCGTACCCTCCTTCCCCTACCACCAACCTCTCGGAAGGACTTACGGACCCACATGTTTAACGTGATCGTACTCCGCATGAACACGGCGGCATTTGTGGCAGCGTGCAAATCTAGCGCGCAAACCACGGGGATACCGCACCCGAGATGGCCAACAGCACGCGGCGTTCCGAGGTGGTCACCCACCAAGTACTAACCGCTCCCGATGCTGCTTCACTTCGGTGATCTAACGAGAACCGGTGTTTTCAGCACGATACGGCCGTTGGCCTCAAGTGTGTGTGTGTAAAAGTGTGTGTGTGTGTGAAAGTGTGTGTGTGTGTGTGTGAAAGTGTGTGTGTGTGTGTGTGTGTGAAAGTGTGTGCGTGTGTGTGTGTGTGTGTGAAAGTGTGTGCGTGTGTGTGTGTGTGTGAAAGTGTGTGCGTGTGTGTGTGTGTGTCAGTGAATCTGTGGAGACCATAACTGACGAACAAATGGACCGATTCGAACGAAATTTGGTACAAAAATTACAATCCATGAATACTAGAAGCCTATTGTTTTTATACGTAATCGAATGTTCAGAACTCCCCTAAATTTTCGAGTGAAATTTCGAAAAAATCATCAAAAAATTAAAACATTTAATAGAGTTACACAAATAGTCATTTCTTATGTAATTTTTCATTAGAAAACGATTGAGATAAATTTTAGAACGCTAGTATGAACAGTTCTCGAAATATTGCACATTTTAAAAAAAAATTGTCAAAAAATCATATAAAATAAAAAAAAATATTACCTATTGTGAAATATGTTCACTTTACATAAGCACAGGCGATTTGTTCGAGAGTGGACGGTCTGCGATTGCTTGCTCTGTACGTTTCAATTATCTGTGGTCATATATGATGTAGTTTTCTGAATTAATAGAGGTTTGAGACTGAACCAATATTTTGACAAAATGATTTTTTATATAAAGTATACTTTTAAAATATTATCGGTGTTTATAAACATTACACAAAAAATACTTTTTTTAATTTTTCTCATATTTTGGAAATATAATAATGTTATTCGCTTTGAAAATGCCGCATAAAGGATCTAGGGAATAACACCAAAATGGGGTGAAACAATAAGAAGTTATTTTAAACTAATTACTCTTTATTTAAATATTTAAGTTTAAATACTAATATTTATTTTGAAAAATTTTAAATTATGTGTGCATTCGTATAGTATAACTCCTTGCATTGCAAGTGTCCACAATAACAAATCATTTGTGCAGTCCGGCAGCAACCTGTAAATAATATATTTCTTAAAAGATAAGCAGTAAATCTCTAAAATGATGAGACATTTTTCCTCAACTTTATATATTTATTAAAATTATTATCTGAAATTATTAAAATAATCACTCCAATTTTCAATTATAATTTGCAATTCATATTTATCTATTATGACGTTTTCCAAATGAAGCTGGTTGTGATGACGGACGACATTTTTGATTAACTTGTGAGTCAAATTTATAACCTATCTATCTATCTATATATACTAATTGCCAAGTGTCCATCTGTCTGTCCGTCTGTCTGTCTGTCACACTTTTTAGGTACTTCCCAAGTAGATAGAGACTTGCAATTTGGTACACTGGCCGACCGTTCTATAAACACCCCTGAAAAAATCGAATTTTTCGAAAATGTTCTATAGAGACATTGCCCCACACCAAAACGTTTGACACGTGAAATGATAGAAAATCATACTTTGGGATGAGATAGAGACTTTAAATTTGGTGTACTGGTAAATCGTTCGAAAGAAAGAAAATCTGCAATTTCAGATTTCCAATAATTGCTTTTCTAGGGGGTGATGCACACCAAAATGTTCGATTTTGTCTGCTGTGGGAAGCACATAACTTTCGATACATAATAGAGCATGGGCACGAGCGTAAATAAACAGCCTGTGTAGTAGAATGGGCAGAAACGTAAGGGCAAATGGGCATTCTTTTACCATAGCGTGTCATGGTAAACGGGCGATGATTGCCAATAAAAATTGAAACTAAACCCATTAAACATCGACATTTACCTTTGTGACGAAAATAAGTTATTTAGAAGATTTGAATAACAACATTTATTTAAAGATTTCATTAGCTAAAGTGCACTTTAAGGGATTTTAAGAGAATGTACACTACAACTCATTTTTACCGTAGTCACTAAGTAGCGTTCTAAAGATGAATACATTTACTAGCAAATTCTTCAATGTATATCCGAGCGAGCAGGGAAAGATACATAACGATTTTTCCTTAAAAAAAACTCGTGTATATATTTTAATGAAAGTTAATATTTTATCTTTCGGTTAATTAAAAATATCCACTAAAGAAGACACATTTAGATATATCCTACTAAAATGAGAGGTTAAACGATTACAAATTTCTAAAGTAACCGTTTTGAATGCAGAACTAATTAAAATTTCCATACTGCTAAGCAAACGAGTATTTTGTTTCAGAAACATAAGGGCAAAATGGTTTGTGTGACGTCATGTGCCTATGCTCTATATAGACCCAAGATCCGTAGAATATCTCATATATAAGATTGTCTCGTTCGGGTAAAAACTTGTCCTTGGTAGAAATGACGAATGACAGAGACGAGAAAAACTAAAGAGAAACGTTGACCGGAAACTATTTAAATATTTATCTAATAGTAACTGTGTGCAAGCAATCTATATAAATAAAATTGAAAATCTGTCTGTCTGTCTGTTAGTCATATCATCACGAGAGAACGGTTAAACCGAATTCCATGAAATTTTGTGGGTATCCTGAAAATAGTCCCACTTAAAATTTAGTCCATGTTTGGAGTCTCTACGATCAATGGTTCTTGAGATATTAGTAAAAAACCAAATTTTCGTTTGTCTCAACATCATGAGAGAACGGCTGAACCGAATTTGATGAAATTTTGTGGATAGCCTTGAAATAGCTCCCCATAAATTTAGTCCAAGTTTCGAGTATCTAAGACTAGGGATTGTCGAGATATTAATGAAAAACGAAACTTCTTCCTAGAAGTTTTTCCTACTCTCTAACTCCGTAGTTTATCCAAACGAAAAGCTTAAAAATCGTTTGAAAGTGAATTAAAACTCTATCTTTGAGTTTGGTGGGAGATTTTTTACGCTAATTAGACACTTTCTGAAAATATGAACTGTTTAAAACATGATGTAAATGGGAAATCTATCTCCATGGTTTATTTTTCACAAGCTTTTACTGAACAAAAGTATAAAGAAATCAAAATGGTTATTTAATTTCGCAGTTTCTGAGGAAGATTCTATCTTATATCATGTTGCTCAGAAACGCAATTAAATTAAATCTGTCTGTTAATTTTAATTATTATTTTTTCGATTTGAATAATAAACAAATGGATATAAAAATATATTTCAGAAAAGAACGATTTGATTTTTCTTATAGCATTTTTGACTGTATAATATCAATTGTCTTCAGGTTTAAACGTTATTATTATTGATATTTTCGGGGATTATTGATTTAGGGATTATTGATATTTTCAAGTTATTATGCCATTGTTTTATTATGACAAAAATTGTTTAAACTCATATATTGTAACGCTGTGTGAGTAATCTTCTACAAATACACGAGTAAATCTTCTAATCTACAAGAATATAAGTAGTACAGGTATATTGGCATATGTTTTGATATATATCGACATATATTGGAATCAATTACGACCTTCTAGTATAAAGATTACAGAGATTATTGATATATTCAATTTATTACGTCATTTCTTTTATTTTGGCAAAGATTTTTTTTAGACTTATATTGTAATACGGGTAATCTTCTAATGTACTAATACAAGTTATATTTTCTAATATTCGCGTATATAAGTAGTGCTGGTCCTATACAATTTTAATGCTTTCATTTTGCATATATTGATTCAATTCCTCTTTTTTTTGTAAATTTGCTTACAAAAGGGGCCAGGATGTTTTATTCTTCAGATCTGCCCGTGAAGATAGTTTTTCATAGTGAGAACATATATTCTTAAACTTCTCTTTAGGAGCAATAAATTTAATATTTTAACAGAATTTGCACATGAATGCGAATTATAAGTTTCTTTATATTATATACTCCGTACGAAGAACGGGTATGCTGCTAGTATAGAATAAAATAAAACAGTATATGCATATTAATGTGAAGTTTACGAAAATAAATTCCGTACATATGAAAAGAAATAGCAAATTTTTGATGAGGGGAAGCTATTAAAATTTTAACATAAGAGAAGTTTATAAAAATATTACTGAATGCTATGCTGAAAGATAATTGAATGATCAACGGTTATATATAGAAAGGTAGTGAATGATCAGAGAAGATCCAGTAGTTGTTAGATGCGTTATGGGAATCGGGTTGAGAAGGATATAAATATATATTTCTAACCTAAATGGGGCAAATGTCGTCATTTAAATATTGACTGTATTCCGAGGTTTACAGGCATGAATAAAGCAGTATAAATTAGAATACATATTATTTCCAGGCAATGCAATGCATAGCTTTTGTCTAGTTCAAAAATTTTACATGTTTTAGAAAAAATATATCGTCCGGATTTGAGAGAAAGCCAGGAAACTTTCAAAATCTTCTGAAGAAAAAACAGCAATTGATTTAAATTTGAAAACACATATTTTATCAAACCATTGCAATAATTATTATTAGTCGCGTCAAATGCAGTTTGTTAAGAATTTTTTTGTTAGTAAATTTGTTAATAAAGTTTTAGTTAAGGCATTTATATCTTGATTTGTCAAATTGAAGGGCTTCATCCTGAATAAGACGCAGTAGTTTCGATTCAATAAAAATGGTTTTTGTTCAAGAAAGGGGTATTCATAAGTTAAAAGAAACTAGTGTAATTTTATGGATAATTTTGTAAAAACAAAATAAATTTATAGTCGCATTAAAATGATACATGAACCCCTATTTGTTTTAAAGCAAACTGTGAATGGAATCTTTTTAGTTTGAAGCTACCTTCCCCATAAATATTGGAAAAATTTCGGAGAAAAAAAATTTGTTTTAGAATAAAATAATAAAAATAGCCTTTGTTTCTTTTAGCATAAAATTTCAAATGATACCCTCGCCCCTCTTTTATTTTCCACGATTTTCTGTCTCATTTTAATGTGCCGATTGACGGAATTCTACGGTAATATCTGTACCATAAAAGAAAGTAAATGAATTCACAAAGACTTTAAATGAACAAAATTAAACAGCAGATGTATATCATTAAATATATAGAAAAGGGGTTTTCTTTAAGCATATAAAATGGAAATATTGATTACATGCATTCAACATACAATGATACAATATAAATATTTTAAAATCAAATCGATGACATTTTTCAGAAAATTATAAAGTTCAAATATTTTTTGTATAGGAACTATTAGGAACGGAATGGTACGCTTACTTTTACTCGACAGAATATGTACCATAGCATTTATATGCAGGAAATTTTAAATCATCAAATTTTTAAAGAAATATGAATTTAATTGCAAATTGATAAAGATAATATGGAGAGTTTTATAGAAATAAATCTTATTTAATTCTATTTTAACATATTTCTCATTAGTTATATACTATTTCAAAAATTCAAACCTTTAATAGATAATACAGACAGTAAAGTGCACAGTCTCTATTTAATGAATTTAAACGAGATACTTCGTTTAAAATATTTAATGTGCTGTAAAAGTTATTGTTAAAAAATACTATATTAAAATCCATATTCATACAATATATTTGCGAGTAAAAATATTAATAAAGATTATCAGTTTACACATGAAACATGTAAATTTTGTGCAAAAAAAGAAGCTGAATGTATTTCTTATACGAAATCACCCGGAAAATCATATCCTTGTCTTAGTATATAATTTGTCAAACCGCTGTTTTTGACTCCTGCATCCGTTAATTACAGCAATTTAGTTCAGTTTAAATTCAAATTTGAGTTCATTTGTCATATTTCAGAGTTAGCATTTTATTTTAGTAAACATTTCATGTATCTCGTTGATGTTTAAAGCAAGGCATTTTTAAATAAAACCGTGTTGTTTTCCAACGTTTTTACACGAAGCGCCGCTGGGCTACGACTTATCAAGCATATTGAAGTCCATAGGGTTCCATACTACAGTTACAGAAATTATAAAATAAGTGTTTAAAATAAATACTTTATATAAAAAGAAGTTTCAATTAAAATATTGTAGAACTTAGCTCTCACAAGTATGCTCCAATACCGGGTATCCAATTGTTTATTATACATTGTTTTCTTCTTTCTTCGTTTCTAGAAAAGCGAAATAACCTAAAATCTTTACCAGAATGATTAGAGCAGTTCAGTGCAGAACAACCAACCATAATTATTTCAATTATACTTCCTAATGTGAAAATACGAATAGAGCTAATGCTAATGGTTTGCGCTTCCAGCTATGGTGGTCTTCAATATGCTTGATGAGTCAGCTCGTATATAGAGGAGCCTTAGATCGGAAGGTCTAGCAGCGACGTCACAGCTCGTCCAGAAATGTTACCATGGGGGGAATAACGAACGAGACAACCTGTTAATATTCTATTAACCTTGCTATAGACCACCCATAAGGTCCGGTCTCTTGCTTTCCAGTATCGCCCCCACTCGGATGTTGCTGATAGAGCCGGTCAGCGGGGAAGTTGAGTTCTACCCTTCGAGAAGTAATCAAGTCTAGCTCTTTGGTCCTACCTATCCATTACCTCCTGAAGATCACAGACTTTGCAAAGGAGGTCGTCAAATAAAGAAGTAATTACAGGAAAGTTTGAAACGATTCATAATTCGTGATGTAAAAAGGTAATCCTTCTGAAGTTCAATCCTTTGTCGCAAAACTTATTATGCGGCATCCAATAAATAGAGAATCCATTTATTCATGATCGTGACATGGACTCAGAATTTAGAAGCAAACTACTTTATTCTACTGAACAGAGAAATACGTGTTATACATTATCAACGAATAATTCCATGTTCTTCGGTTCAATGCACGTGTAAGAGTGCTTTGGGAAACATTGCTGTAGGCAGTTGGAGTTGGGTACCTCGAGAATTTCTGTACCACCGTGTTTCAGTCTTTTCCACTGATTGATCCTTTAATTGCAAGGCTATTCCAGCTTCTAATTGGAACTTTATAAATATTCCCTACAATAAGGATTTGAAATGGAAAATGTATATGAGGAAGCGCAATATGTGTGAGTATATTTTGTAGTCCGCTTCGACAATAAGAGTTTGCAATTTCGTTCCAGTAGCTCAGCGGTAGAGAATCGACTCTCCAGTTCGGAGATCTAGGGTTCGATCCCCGGTTGCGGCAGCAAGGATCGTTACAATTCATATAAAGCAACTAGCAGATGTACTCATTTTCGTTCTGAAGTACCAAGCGTTTTCTGAAAAGTGGGTCGTCTTTTGGATGACATAACGATTAGTACCTTTAAATTTCAGTTAAAAGAGCACACCTTTTATCTCACAGACAGCTTTTTACCACGAAAGCTGAAAGTTCCATCACTTGCGTCTAACTGATTTTTGTTACGAAGATCGCTTAAATTCTTCTCAGGAAGTGTTGTCGGGTGTGCCTAAAAAATTGTACAAAATCTTTAGCTGAGAATTACTCTTATATATATATATATATATATATATATATATATATATATATATATATATATATATATATATATATATATATATATATATATATATATATATATATATATATATATATAATAGTAGTATGAAAATCCAATGAACGAAAAGTAAGAAGCTGCAGCACGATAAACCTAACTTTTTAAAACACCCACAGAATAAAATATAACAGCAAATCATCAATCAAATGGAGAAAAATACAAAACACGAGTTATCAAGTTATAGAAAATCAACAAAATTCAATGGTATGGAAACGAATAAAGAAAAACTTAAAAATCAAGCTATATCGCTATACTCGTGGAAAAAGGGCTAAGCATATATATATATATATATATATATATATATATATATATATATATATATATATATATATATATATATATATATATATATATATATATATATATACATATATATATATATATATATATATATATATATATATATACATATATATATATATATATATATATATATATATATATATATATATACATATATATATATATATATATATATATATATATATATATACATATATATATATATATATATATATATATATATATATATATATATATGTGTGTGTGTGTGTGTGTGTGTGTGTGTGTAATTGAAGATTTTTATTTTTATTTGTGATATATACCCGAGAATTACCATTAGAAAAATGCTGTATAAAATAAAATGAAATGAAAAAGGACGGATGTGGTTACAAAGACTATACAACAAGCTGTTGCATCATGTATATTGTTGTTATTATTGAACACGTATATGAGAGCATGTAAGAAAGAAATTTAACTCATGTCTAATGCAGTTACCTAAGGTACCCTACATAAGCATGCAAGGTGTAAATATAGAAGTTAAAAGACGAAAAAGAGCTAATCTGAAACTATGTGTAGCACGATGAGCTAGGCCTTTTTAGCTTCCAATAAGATAGGAAAAATAATTAACATTGAAAGGAATAAAATGAATATGAAAAGCATTTTTGAAACCATGTACGTTATCAAGGGTCATACATGTTTCATTAATGCTGATTCTACATTTCTGTGTGCACAACTGTAAAATGTATTACGGAAATAATGTACAGGGCCCGACATAGAAGAAAATACAAAGTGGATCAAATACAAAAGGAAAACAAGTATGAATATAATATATTCTTTTACACCAGCTTCTGGCTAATTATTTAAATGAGGATACAATGTAATTTAAAGAAAAATCAAAAGAATATGATGAAGATATATCTTATATATATTCAAAAAGAAAAGAGGTATGGATGGAAACAATATACCAAAAGATGGCCGGGGGGAGTTGTGACCCCCTCACCCCGGTTAAGCATGCTTTGCGTCGCGACAACGCTCCCGGAGAGCCGGTATATTGCAAAATAGAATACGAATGTATCAAATTTTAAGATGTAAACAGACATCATACACAAACAAATATAAGATATAATTGTCGAGATCCAGCCTTATCAAAATTCATCAACAGTAAATGTTTGAAATATGTTCAAAACACCATCTCACAGGGTTTTCCCAAGTATTTTTTATGTGACATTATCTACAAATTTTATAAAATAACTGTAACCGATAGTTACCATTTATATTTAAATAAAACTGATGGCAATATACATACTGGATAGTCACAGGTAAAGCGTGTGATAACTGATATGGGACCTCTTGAATAGGGTCTATTGTATAATACGTTATGGAAGATTTGCTTCATCTTGTATGATACGGTATGAGGGATGTACATCTACATGTATGATGCTATTAACTGTCATTAAGGTAAGGTTTTAGGTATAGACTTTGTTATAATTGTTCTATTAAGTGTCAATATTTAAAGTCTTCTTTAAGTAGAAGCTATGTAATTTTGCTCATTTATACTAGTGAACATATTTCAAACAATATTTCAGACATATTTCAAACATTTACTGTTGATGAATTTTGATAAGGCTGGATCTCGACAATTATATCTTATATTTGTTTGTGTATGATGTCTGTTTACATCTTAAAATTTGATACATTCGTATTCTATTTCGCAATATACCGGCTCTCCGGGAGTGTTGTCGCGACGCAAAGCATGCTTAATCGGGGTGAGGGGGTCACAACTCTCCCCGGCCATCTTTTGGTATATTGTTTCCATCCATACCTCTTTTCTTTTTGAAAATATTTTTAATCCTCTTTTTAGTGCAGCTTAGCGCCTTTTAAGTGTGATTTCTGATGATTTTATAATATTATATTTCACGGTATTTTCATATTATTTATATATATATATATATATATATATATATATATATATATATATATATAAAACATTAAAATAGTAAATCCAATGGTAGAATGGAAGAAGTAACTCATAATACACTATCTTAAAAGTATTTTAAGCCAACAGAAAACAATGAAATAAAATGAAATTCAACAATAAAGAGGAAATAATAATACATATTACAGTTCAGTAAACTAAAGATAATCAACAAATGTCAATGGAGAGGAATCGAAAAAAGGAATACCAAAATAATCAAGCATTAAAGCTTGCACGTGGAAGAGCTCTAGGCTTAAGAATAGTTCAATTCGATAAAATTCCTTATCAAGTCCTAATATTTTAAACGAAATGAACACAAAAATGCTTGTTTCTAAAACACAAGATAGATTTTATCTATAAACATGTGTTATTAGGACGACAAGCATAAAGATTGCAAAAATAGAAAGGAATCATAAATACCTTAAAATACACAGCAAATATACAATCGTGACGAGCAAAAAATGACTAGACCAATGTTGCCATTCGATAAAGTGTAAAGACGTGGTTTACTGTTGCGAAAGTGAGTAATAAAAACCGTGCTGCCTAATGGCAGTAAAATGTGATATTCTATAGTAAAAGCTGCAAAATAGAAAGATGAAAATGTATTGTAATGTAAAAACAAGAGAATGTAGAAGTAAGGCTAATATAAGATACTAAGGAGAGAATATGAAGAATTTTAGGCTAATCGAAATTTATTAACTATACCATTTATTAAATATGCTGGATATTCATATAATTTAATGGTAATTATGAGGTTACTGATGCGCAAAGCATGAAATTTCTTTTCTGATAATGTATAAGTTCTAAGAAGTTGATTAAGTATAATATTTCTAAACAATTGAATCGTGTTGCAGGAATTAAAAGGTAATAATTTATTAATATTGAATTTAAAAAAATCTTTTTTTATCATATAAATTAGTAACAATCCCCTTAGTAGGTTCTATAATTAGATTTAAATCCAAATAATTAATATTTTTACTAATAGTAGTTTCATTAGGTATTAATTCCAAATTATCCGGATAGAAATCTATATGACATAATTATCAGTAAATACTAAACAAATCAGATCATCTACATATCTATACATTTTATAATCTGTAGAAGTAAAGAAATTTTCATAATGATATAGGTATAAATTAGCTAACATACTGCTACTACAGCCACCTTGTGGAACATCTGAGACTTGTAAGTATAATTTATTACCTTGAAAAATATAATTATTGAAAAGAACAAAATGGAGAAGTTTAGGAAAATTGGTAAATTTAGGTAGGGGAGAATGATTAGTAATATAGGTATTGTATAAAGCTAATATGACATCATAAAGATCAGTGATCCTAATATTATTAAATAGATCTTTAAAATCAAAAGTTTGAAATCCTATTATTTTACCCAGTGATGTTAATTTATTTTTTAATTCTTTACTATTATTTAGAATAATGTAGTTATCACTAGAATCTCGTAAATTACTATTTAGTACATTTAAATAATTTAGTAATAATTTACTAGCAGTAGTAGAGTATGAATTATGACCACTAGTTACAGTTCTAAATATAATAGGATTTTTATGAAATTTAGGAATAAGCACAATATATGAAAATTTCAAAAATTTATTATTAATATCTAAATCACTATACATATTGATAATTTTCAATTTGATACTATTAACAGAGTGTGAATCAATTTTAAATAGACTATTATTATTTAAATAATCTAACAGATATTGTATATAGAATTTTTTACAGATGATAGCATAATTATTAGAGGCTTTATCAACATAAGTAATAACAAAAGATTTATGTAAATCATTTGTACAGTGTTTTATATTATCCATATTATATATAGATCTAGATAAATTGATACTCCAAATGGCATTTTTAATAGACTTTAAAATAGTAAATTTCCACATATTAAATGCCTCTAAAGGCTGAGCATATTTAGAAGCTAATCCATAAATATATTTATCAAGGTCAAGATTTATTGATTTTAAAACTTTATTAGATATATTACAAGAAGGTAACCTAAATTTTGTACCAAATGACATTAAGGTTCTTAAAGATTTATCTTTATGGCTAAGTCTGCAGTAACTACACTGGCGAAATATGAAATTCCAACACCAAGAAGGAGTTGTGCTAGATAAACGAAATTTGGGCGACTCGTTTGCACATATGAAAGAAGACTCCTATTCAAATTTCGAGCTAGACGAATAAGAGTGGCGCTAGTGACGGCACTATAATCATTCACGTGTACTTTAAATATTCGGTGTAAACTTCGTGAGCGTTATTTATCTTCCAGACTGGGCGTTGTGAGCTAGGTTTGAGTCAAGAATGTCTTTAAGGAGACGAATAAGGCAGTATCAGCAGATTAGTGAGTTTTAACGAGGCTGGATAATAGGGCTACGGGATGGTGGATTTTCTTTCCGCGATATTGCAAAAAAACTTGGCAGGGATGTATCTATCCACTGTGCATGATTGTTGGCAGCAATGGTCACGGAAAGGCACTGTCTCAAGAAGACCGGGGTCCGGCGCACACTGGCCACTACTGAGAGGGAAGGCCGCCGTATTCGCAGCATGGCTGTCGCGGGTCGTACTGCATCTGCAGCAGCAATTAGAGCTTCTGTTGGTCCCAGAGTGACACAGCGAACTGTAAGAAATCGATTACTTGAGGGACAGCTCTGAGCCAGACGGCCTGTAACGTTTATACCACTAACTCCGAATCATTGCGATCTGCGACGTCAGTGGTATCAATCTGGAGCTCATTGGAGGGCAGAGTGGAGATCTGTTGTATTCTCAGACGAGAGCCGTTTCTGTCTTGGTGCCAGTGATGGTCGTATGTTGGTAAGAAGGAGGCCAGGTGAGCGCTTGGAACCAAGCAGTCTGCGGGATAGACACTCTGGGCCTACACCAGGAGTTATGGTCTGGGGAGTCATTTCCTATGACAGCAGGAGCACTCTCGTCGTTATCTCAAGCACATTGGCAGCAAATTTGTACATCAGACTGGTGATTGAACCGGTTGTGCATTCATGAGCAGTATTCAAGAGGGTGTTTTCCATCAGTATGACGTTCGTCCTCATACCGCTGCTGTCATCCAACGTGCTCCACAGAGTGTCGATATGTTACCTTGGCCAGCGAATTGACCAGATCTTTCTCCCATCGAGCACGTATGGGACATTATTGGAAGCGTCATCCACAACCAGCATTAACCGTTGCTGATTTGGCTGACCAAGTGCAACAGGCATGGAACTCCAGCCCACAAAATGACATACGGCACCTGTACGACACAATGCATGCACGTTTGCATGCTTGATTTCAAAATCGTGGCGACTACAACGGTTATTAATGTACCACCATTTCACATTTGAAATGACTCTTCTCGTGCATACTTTAACCTGTGACCTTGAAACTTTAATCAAATAAGTACGTTACCTACACAATTGCTTTGCCTAAATTTCATTCCTCTAAACTAATTCCTTCTTGGTGTTGGGATTTTATTTTCCACCAGTGTATATGCCCCAAGTGTGGATTTATAAAATTAGCATAATTATCAACTCTACAAATACATTCACCATCCAAATTTGTTGAGGAATCTTTACCGACTGATAGAGATTGGGAAGTTTCATTGTAATTAAAAATTGTTCTACTAATAGTCTTGTTGTATTTAAAAGTCTTAGTAACATTTAAATCCTTATCAGGCAATAAATGATGAAACCGATTAAATAAATTCCTAAAATTGATAGAATTATAAATGGGATGCTTAAAAGAAATTACACAATAAGAATTAGAACAATTATTATTATGAAAGTGATTAAGTTTTATTTTTAAATATTTTGATCTAGTAATGAGCAAATCATAGAAAATATGATTAAAATGTTCATTAGTTAGATTTAATTTTAAGAAAATAGCAAAAACTGTATTTAATTGTTTTTTCTTAACCAAAAATACTCATGATTTTATAAATTTCCATTGAAATGAGTTGTTAAAACGTGGATGCATACTTTTAATTTCAGCTTTAAAGTCATGATGAGGGGAGCTTCGTTTATCGCGTTTTGATCTTTTGAGTTTAGCCAAATTTCTATAATGTAAATGAGGATTCATAAAAAGGTGATTAAAAGTGGAATATTTTTATCTACAAAATTATTTTGTACAATATTACCATTGAGATACAATTGATTTAATCCGTATGGAAAAAGAGTACAATTTGATTTAATATCCAAATTATTATATAATCCATTGATTTTTATATCCAAAATATGTATATTTATATTTTCAAAACCATGTTTAGCAAAGTGTTTATATTCAATTTTATTAGAAGTAGGAAGAAAATTATTAATGAGGATAAATTTTTTGACATGATCTCTGTGAACATTCATACGTAGATGAATATGATTACTGGTCTGTCCTATATAAGATAAATTACATATGTTACAGGATATTTTGTAGATGCAATTAAAAATTTTACAGAAAGACTTTTGGCTATTTTATATAGGCCTCTTAACACCTCACGTTATTTTATGGTCACCCGGTATATATACAGGGTGTCCCAAAAAGATTGAAATGCGCTTTAATTATTTACCTGTTGGAGATAAGATAAGAGGGCAATGTAAATTGCAAAAATGTTGAAAGTAAGGTAGAAAATAAGATTACGTTAATGAAATAGTTTTCCCATTCATTTTTAAGAATTTCACTTTTTAAATTTTTATACGACCCCCTCAGACAAATTTCATCAATCAGAATTTTTTTAATTTTTAATGCAACAAGATCGTTAAAAAACCTGCATATCTGTATCTTTAAAATTGAGCGAATTATATTTAATTGAAATTGAACATTGTGAATAGGGATCCTATATCAAATTGGAAATTCAAATTTGTGACATGTCAGAAAAAAGATAAAACTGGATGATAATGCATAGGAGACATTTTTGCGAATTCCGCGTATAGACTCACGATGCAATCACGGATTCTTAAGTACTTTTCAATAACTAAGTATTTTTTCAATAATTAAGTACTTTTAATTACTTTTTTTTTATCTAACCAATTTCCATCGTCAATTTGTTTATGATCCCTATTTTTACTGATGAAACAGCCTTCCACATGGTACGGAAAAGTAGCATAAGTCAGATTTTTTCCTATATCATAATTCAGTTGATTTTAAAGATACAGATATGAGGGGTTTTTTAATGATCTTGTTGCATTAAAAATAAAAATGTTCTGATTGACCCAATTAGTCTAAGGGAGTCGTATAAAAATTTAAAAAGTGTAACTTTTTGAAAATGAAATGGTTGAATTTTTCATTAACGTAGTCTTATTTCCTTCTTTACTTTCAACATTTTTGCAAATTACATTGGCTACTTATCTCCAACAGGTAAAGAATTAAAGCGCGTTTCAATCCTTTTGAGACTCCCTGTATACACATTTTCAGAAGTTCACGATTGAAATCCCGATACATCTCTCTTGAGTGCAGGCGTTTTTTTCAATAGGATTAGCATTTTATTATTAACATTCTCTGTAATTTCGGAGAAAGTTTTCTGAGAAATTCTCTAGTGTTTTTCCCTCTCAAACAAACGCTTAAAATGAGAAGGACTGTCATGTTTTCTCATGCGTAATTAATCCTTTCTGATTCCCGCTATCCTTTATGTCCCACCCATTACCTATTAGGATTTCAAAATTCAAAGAATTAATATATGAAACGGTAAGAGTTCTTAGAACTTAAAGATCTTCTATAAGTGTGCATCTAAGAATACTCATACACATCCTACCCAGAATAAAAGATTTTGTCTTGCATTCTTGTGTAATATGCTATTATTTATGACCAGTATCACACTTGTGAAAACCCCATCTTCTACCTGTTTCTTTTACTTCGCTTACATATATTGTGTATTGTATAAGAGAAAATATTGTGACGGAGTCGAAAATTCGAATTCGAGTTTTCGACAGTGGAGCCCGTTTTTGCATTAAAATCGAAACATCTTTGCACTAGAATCGAAGCATCCTTGAACTAGAATCGAAGCATCTTTGAACTAGAATCGAACGTTTTTGAGGTGATGTCTGTGTGTATATACGTGTGTTAGAGTGTGTGTGTGTATGTGTTTTGGTGTATGCGTTTGTGTGTGTGTGTATATGTGTGTGTATGTGTTTTGGTGTATGCGTTTGTGTGTGTGTGTGTGTGTATATGTGTGTGTATGTGTTTTGGTGTATGCGTTGTGTGTGTGTGTATATGTGTGTGTATGTATGTTAATATGTGAGTATGTATGGTAGTGTGGTGTATGTTAGTGTGTGTATGTATGTTAGTGTGTATATGTATATGTTAATATGTGATTATGTATGTTAGTGTGTGTATGTTAGTGTGTGTATGTATGTTAGTGTGTGTATGTATGTTAGTATGTGTATGTATGTTAGTGTGTGTATATATGTTAGTGTGTGTATATATGTTAGTGTGTGTATGTATGTTAGTGTGTGTATATATGTTAGTGTGTGTATATATGTTAGTGTATGTATGTTAGTATGTGTATGTATGTTAGTGTGTGTATGTATGTTAGTATGTGTATGTATGTTAGTATGTGTATGTATGTTAGTGTGTGTGTGTGAGCCTGTAAGCGTGATATTTCACGAGCGAATGATGCGTTTCGAAACATAATTTTTTACGCTAATTACATCCAGTAACTACTGGAATCCTATTAATATTAAACGTGATAGAATGTTCAGAATACTAACCACCCCTCCCTTCAATTTTCTAAAGAATGTTTGTAAAAATCATTAAAAAACGGGGATCTTCAACGATGATACAAAAATAATTATTCCACATATAATTTTTCAGTAGAAAACTAATTGCATTATCTGTATAAGTTACTCAGCTAATTCTGAATCAGCCGCATTATCGAATCAGAAACACTTGGCAGTTAGCACCCACTATAGATTCATAATTAATTCAGGCATCCATTCTTCGTAGTAGCAAGTTGTTCCTTTTAAGTCTTTTATTTGCACACTATTTTCATTATAAAAAGTTTGAATTAGCTGTTACACTTGGCTTCTTTCACGGGCGGGCTGAACACGTGGATATATTTTCGCGGTTGAATGCGCTGACAAACGTGCTTCTCGGTTCACTTCATAGAAGTACCATAAATGTCATGAGATTGCCATGACAACTGTATCTATACAGGGTTTTTAAGGAGATCCGTATACCCCTTATAACTTTTACACCATGCATCGTAGCGCCACAGAAGTAATGTGTATCTATAAAAAAGTGACCATGGGGACCAACTTAAGGAAGGAAACTCAGAAACCAACAGAGATAGGATAAAAAAGTTCAACTATGAAATGAAAAGGCGCTAATTGTACCTATTGAAAAGTGACCATGCGTATTTGATTGAACGTGCTTAAAGCGACCCTAGTGACGAAATGCGAAACTTAAAGAAACAAACTCAGAAAACGACAGAAATAGGCAAGAAGTCCTATTATAAAATGAAAGACTGCTACGTGTATTTATAGAAAAAAAGGTCATGCGCAGCTGATTTAAGTGTTTGTAGTAACAATATTGGCGAAATACGGAACTTAAGGAAACAAACTCAAAAACCAACAGAAATAGGCAAAAAAGTCTAATTATAAAATGAAAGAGCGGTACTTAATTAGTCTTAAACGATAGTTTCAAAAGCGACACTTACAGTAAAAATATGAATTGAGAAAGTAGCAAAAATGTATAACAACACTGTCTTAACGCAAAGTGCGCGCAATACAGGTTGACCTGCCGAGTAGTCTATGAACACTGTGTTCAAAATGTTCACCATCAGATAAGCGTTCGTTACTTAAATAATACATCAACATACAATACTACTCAATTTCAAAGTCGTATTTAACTCGCGTGAACAAGGGGACAGTTTAGGCTGAGCCGGAAATCGAAATCTAGTTGTCCGAGTGCAATCCTATGGCACTTATCCTAATTCTATGGCATTGACGTCCAAGGATGCCAATGCCTGCAAAGGGAGATCGAACTGTTTGGGATATGTCATATACCTGTCTTTTTGAGAGGTTCATCCTTTGGGATGGACGCTATCCCACCCATAAGCAAAAGGTTAAATAATGGGGCAAAAGGTATAAATATTTCAAAAACGATTAGTTCTGGAGTTGAATGACTGGTCTTATTCTATTCGTCGTCAAAAGTTGCATTTGATTAATACATTTAAGTACACATAGTATTTTATTTTAGATTTTGACGATTTTCCCAGGGCATTTTGTAAAAAGAGCAGGGTCTTTCTTTTCTAATCGTACCAAAATCGAATCAGCAACAGAGTAACCCCTTGGTGACTTATCTATCCAATTTTGTGAAATGATGTTTGTTTTTCAGCAAGAGAAGGTACATATATTGCGCACACAGACGCCACGCTAAAAATAGTTTTTTGGGTTCTAGAGAGCTCGAAACGCTCAAATCTGTCGAAAACTCGAGTTGCGATTTTCAACACAATTCCATTACTTTATACATTACCATATATTGTAGGGAAAGCTAAAAATAAAGCTTTCTTAGCTGCAAGTAAAACAAACTCAGTTAAAACAGTAGTAGTTAAAGTAATATTTTCTACAAAATTTAATGCAAAGCAAAACATTTAATACAAAATAAATGCCATAAAATATCCTCCACTCAAAAAGCACAAAGATTTTCTTCATTAAAAAGGCACAAAGGTTTTCTTTATTGCAAAAGCACAAGATAAATTATCCTGATTTTTCTTCATGGGCAGATATAACAGATGATGCAGGCAATTAATTCACTGGTGAGTAGCCGAGGTAACCTTAAATGAAAAAAAATGCATTATAAGATTGTAAATACTTTTAGCTTTCTTGCACAATTGAAATGAAAATCTGATTGCTTTACCAAGCTTTTCAGAATTCAATATTTTGGCAGAAATGCAAGTTCTAATGATGCGTAGTGTTCACGTCAACTATCGAAAATAAAATAAGAATAGACGCGGAAACCAGATCGGTATTGCCGCTTTATTTGCCAATTTTTAAAGTCTTCAGTTCCTCAAAATTAAAAAAACTGAAATATCTCGAGAACGGTTCATCAACGGGGTTAGTCTCGTGGCTGTGCTGCGCTGCGTCACTCACTGGAGTCACTACATAAATATTTTTATAAAACGAATTTTGCCGCAGCTCCAATTTTCACAAAAAGTTGAGGATATGGGTACACTGTAGTAATTTAACATACATATTCTGAATAATTAAAATTTACTGATCAACGTACCAATCTTTCAGCTTTCACCCTCTTCTGAAAACAATAAAATAAAATAAAAATATAAACTTTAAAATCAAAGACAACCAAAAATAGGTTTAAAAGTCCTTTAATAAAATCTTCTTTCCTCGACGTACAAAAATTACACGGTCAAAGCGCTTTTAGGCATCACAATGCCCATCATCAGTGGCGGTTTTGAAGTTTAATTAAAGTTGACGTACATCCATTTTATTTATTAAAAGTATAAAATAAAATAAAAGTAAACAATATTTATTCAAAAACATGTTTGTTCATTTTTAGTAGAATTTGCATCTTAAAATGGCAATCAGATAAGCTGGATCTTTTGGGAAATAACACATCTGAATATATCCATATAAAAAATAAAATTCATGAGGCAATGCCCTTCTTAACCCTGCAGCCATTCATCGTACATCGTTGCGCAGAACACTAAATTTCATACAAATGAAGAAAGGGTGATCACATGATATGCAGAATGGCACCTTGTTTGTTTACTGAAGTAACGTTAAAAGTAGCGTCAAAACTCGATACAAACTAGTGATTTATTTTTAAAAGTAGAGCGTTACACTACAAACTATGAAAATAAGTAATGACTACTACAGTTTCGCTACTTCCGACCACTGCTTTAGAGCACTAGAAGAACACGTGGTTTTCACGCATAACGAACCAATGTGTGCCGGTTCTTGCCCTCAAGCCCCCTAACTCCTCTTAGAATTTTAAAATTTTGAAGAAGTATAGAGAGTAGTTTCAACATCACCGACATCCATGATTCCTTCGTGGACCCATGGATATCTTTAGAACCAGCATGTTTTCTGGGAGGAACTTTCAAACTGGTGCAAATGCTTTCTGAGCAGAAAAACTAAAGATATTTCCCCAAACTAATTTTGCTTTCTTCCTATTGGCTACTTAAATTTAGTTCAAACTTTTAACTTGTTAACTCTGTTTAATTTTGCATTTAAATTTGATTATTGTCTATTCAAAATTTTCTCGCTACCGCATGTAATGGATTTGCTAAGTTTAATTCTGTAAAATCTTTAATTCTGTAGTAACTTTAATTCTGTAAAAAAATTGGCGATCAGTATTTCTAGAGGCATTAAAGTACAAAAATCTTACTTGGCCAAGAGACTTTTCGTGATGGTTTAGGACAACATCCCCAATCTCCATCATCATTCAAACAACAACTCAAGTGCCTCGGACATTGCCTAAAGCCTCCCGGACACGACTTGACGAGCATCTTGCTGATGTCCTCGTACTGTAAATCCATCATGTTGGCTGATGGCACCTGACCTACCAAGCTAAAAGTTTTCAGGCAACGACGATGCATCAAATCACACCTGAAAAGATAGAGATTATCTTAAAATCTTCTCCGATTGGATTAGTGGCTTTTAATGACACAAATATCTAACCATCACATTGATCTATAACGATAATTCACTTCACTTCAATTCGCAAATAGGATCCTTTCGACTGAAAGTAAACTCACTCACAAACACATAAAAAAATGAAACATTGAACAAATACAATCAATAATCACAAATTGTAAAATAAATTAAATACTGTAATTAAACATTGTATTAAACATTGTAAATTAAATATGCATCACATTATTACGTTAAATGCAGCTAATAACATGGTGATTAAAAACATATTTTTTCATATCCATTAAAGAACAGTATTTTACGAAATATTTATGAAACAGGGTAAAAACTCATTCCAAAATCGGCATAAAATAGATGCATTTGTATAAATGCAATATTTTCAGTCTAAGGAGTATCTTATATTGAATGGAATAAATAAATAATAAACAAAGAATAAGTTACAAATGAGAAGCAATTTCCACAGTACAGTCTTAGGAATCAACAGCATAGCTAGCCTCATTTTCCTTTTTGTCTGCAATACATGGTAATCCATTGGGCATGTTGAAAATCGCAACTCGAGTTTCCGTCGGATCTGTATGTTTTGGAACCACTAAAATACGTAAAAATCTGATGTGGGCAGCACATGACTTTCCTGCAGACTCACATTCACGCTCTCTTTATTTCTTCAATAATTCATTATATTGAGTTTAATTGCACAAAATAATACCCATACTTATTTAAAATCTCGCTGAATTTGCACTTTTAATTCAATTTTCGTTCTCATTTGGTAACTGGACTAATTTTCAAGGGTAGCGTAGCGAAAATGCGAAAGAACTAAAATATCTCGAGAACGCCTGATCCTAGTGTAATGAGGTTGGTCTTATTCCTTACAACGTTAACAATTACATATAAAATAATCTTTTAACTGATATATTTGAGCATACGTAGTTTTTTATTTTAGATTTTGAAAATGTCTATAGGCCATTTCGCAAAAAGGTGAGTTCTTTTATCCCGAGTTGTACCAAACACCAATCAGCACCAGGGTCACATATACATGCCAAATTTTATGAAATTGGGTCTATTAGTTTTTAAGTTAGAGTGGATACATACATTACACGGAGAGACACACAGACACACAGTCAGACAGACGCACACACACACAGACGTCGCGCTAAAAATAGTTTTTCATCTTCTAGATGTCCTAAAACGTGTAGATTCCTCGAAAATTCGAGCTGCGATTTTCGGTATGATTGCAATACTTTCCCTATACATTACCATGTATTGCAGGGAAAGTAAAAATTTGGCGTGGGCTTTGGTAAAAATTTGTATGGGGGGTTAAAAATTTGTCCATGACTTTCCCTGCAGACTCAAATTCATCGTCACTTTAATTCATTAATAATTCATTAAACTTTGTTTAATTGTACTAAATAACGCACATAAATAATGGACTCAAAATTGGCATAGCAAGAAAACTAAACTATCTCGGGAATGGCTTGCACAACGGTTCAATTGCACATAATAACGCCCACAATTATTTAAAATGACATTGAATTGGCACTTTTTAATCCAATTTCCGTTCTCAGTAGGTAAATGGACATTTTTTCAGCGGTGGTGCAGCGTAAATGCGAAAGAACTAAAATATCTCGAGAATTGCTGTCCCTAGTGTAATGGGGTGTCTTATTCTTTTCATTGTTAAAAATTACGTATAGAATAAGCATTTAATTTATATATTTGAGCATACGTATTATTTTATTTTAGATGTTGACGATTTTTGCTGGCCATTCGCAAAAAAAGGCGAGTTCTTTTATCCCGAATCGTACCAAAACTAATCAGCACCAGGGTCACTCAGAAGTGACTTACCTACCAAATTTTATGAAATTTGGTCCTTAAGTTTTGAGTTAGAGTGGATACATACATTGCATAGACATACACACAGGCAGACAGGCACACATACAGATAGACAGACACACATACAGACACACACACAGCGGTCACGCTAAAAATAATTTTGTCGCATACTAGAGGTCTCAAAACATGTAGATCCGTCGAAAATTTGAGTTGCGATTTTCGACATGATACCAATACTTTCCCTATACATTGCCATGTGGGGACAGTCAAAAACATATGGCATCTATGCGTGTATGTGTGTGCATCTGAAGTACATGTATCCATTCTAACTTAACTGAAGGACTCAATTTCATAAAATTTTATACGTGAGTCACTTGTGGGTTACCCTGGCGCTGATTAGATTTTGCTACAATTCGGGATAAAAGAATCTGCCTTTTCTTGCTAAATGGCCCTCAAAAATTGTCTGAATCCACCCAAGCTGAAAAACTAATAGACCAAATCTCACAAAATTTTGTAGATAAGTCACTTGTAGATTATCCTGGTTCTGATTAGATTATGGTATGATTCGGTATAAAAGAGCCTGCCTTTTTTTGCGAAATATCTTATAAAAATCGTCAAAATCTAAAATAAAAGATTATGTATACTCAAATGTATCATTTTAAATAATTGTTTTATATGTTATTTTTTACAACGGAAAGAATAAGGCTAACCCCATTACTCTAGGACAAGCCGTTCTTGAGATATTTCATTTTTTTCGTATTTTTGCTATAACGCCTTTGAAAATACGTCCAGTTACTATATGAAAACGAAAATTTAATTAACAGTGAAAGTTCAGTGTCATTTCAAATAATTATGCTTGTTATTTTTGTGCAATTTTTCTCCGTTTAATGAATTAACACAAAATGAATTTGTGTTTGTAGGGAAAGTTATATGCTGCCTACACCAGATTCTTCCATCTTGGTGAGCATGCAATTTAAAAAAAACACGTACCATAAGTAATGCAATAAAGCAAAAATAACTTTTGAGATACAATATTAAAAGAATCTGATGTGAGCAGTACATGACTTTCTCTACAGACTCAAATTATTTTTCTCCTTCAGAAATCATCAAAGAGTTTAATAGCACAAAAAACAAAGATAATTAGATTTTGACCTTGAGTGGATACCTACATTGCACAGATATACACACACACAGACGTCACGCTAGAAATTGATTTTTCGGGTTCTAGAGTGCTCGAAACGTATAGAACAGTCGATCTGAGTACAGTTTTCCTTTTAATTGAACGATCTGAATACAGTTTTTCTTTTAACTTACGAGCTGAATACAGTTTTTCTTTTAATTGGACAAGCTGAATACAGTTTTACTTTAATTTGACTAGCTGAATACAGTTTTCCTTTTAATTGGACGATCTGAATACTGTTTTTCTTTTAATTTGACGAGCTGAATACAGTTTTCCTTTTGATTTGACGAGCTAAATACAGTTTTCCCTTTAATTGGACGAGCTCAATACAGTTTTCCTTTTAATTTGACGAGCTGACTACAGTTTTTCTTTTAATGGGGCGATCTGAATACAGTTTTCTTTTTAATTTGACGAGCTGAATGCAGTTTTCCTTTTAATTAGACAAGCTGAATACAGTTTTACTTTAATTTGACTGGCTGAATATAGTTTTCCGTTTAATTGGACGATCTGAATGAATACTGTTTTTTTTTTAATTTGACGAGCTGAATACAGTTTTTCTTTTGATTTGACGAGCTAAATACTGTTTTCTCTTTAATTTGACGAGCTCAATACAGTTTTCCTTTTAATTTGATGAGCTGACTACTGTTTTTCTTTTAATTGGGCGATCTGAATACAGATTTCTTTTTAATTTGACGAGCTTAATGCAGTTTTCCTTTTAATTGGACAAGCTGAATACAGTTTTACTTTAATTTGACTAGCTGAATACAATTTTCCTTTTAATTGGACGATCTGAGTAATGTTTTCCTTCCAATTTGACGAGCTGAATACGGTTTCATTTTTAATTTGACGAGCTGAATATAGTTTTTCCTTTAATTTGACGAGCTCAATATAGTTTTCCTTTTAATTTCTTCAGGCATTCAAGTCTCAGGGCCTTGAATTTGCATCCTGTTCTGACAACGCCTTCGTCTGAAATACAAACCTTTTATCTCACTTGGATGGGCTAAATACAAACTGATTGAGTGTTGTCTTTTAGTATATAGACAGTTGTTTCGAGGGCGTTTAGAGCCTTCTTATTCAGGTCAGTATGCGCTCTTGAGAAAAGCAGTATGCGCTCTTAACAACTGCTAAGAGCAAACTGCGACTTGGCAAGGGAAAAGGAATTCGAAAAGGGCAAGAATACCCAAATTGGCTTGTAATACCGAATCCCATCATAAACATATCAGCACAGGCCGACAAAGGGTCGCCCCCATCCTCGCATAAAGACGAGTGAAACTAGACTGAAACACAGCATTGAAATGAGATTAAAACAAAAAGAAATCTGATGACTTTCCCTGCAGACGTTTTCTTTCTCTTTATTTCTCTTCACGATCTTTTTATTTCTTCAATAATTCATTAAACGGAGTTTAATTACACAAAATAACACCCATAATTATTTAAAATGACACAGCATTTGCACTTTTAATTCTATTTTCGTTCTCATTTGCTAACTGAACTTTTTGTCACAGGTGGCGTAGCGAAAATGCGAAAAAACTAAAATATCTCGAGAACGGCGGGCCCTAGTGTAAAGGGGTTCTTAATATTTTTATCGTTAAAAAATACGTATAAACAAGTATTTATGTGATATATTTGAGCATACGTAGTTTTTTATTTTAGATGTTGACAATTTTTGTTAACCATTTCACAAAAAAGGCAAGTTATTCTTCCGAGTCGTACAAAAATCTAATCAGCACCAGGGTAAAGCACAAGTGACTTATTTATCAAATTTTGTAAAATTTGATAGATTAATTTTTCAGCTAGAGTGGATACATGCAATTTTTGCGGGCCGTTTCGCAAAGAAAGGCGGGCTCTTTTATCCCGAATTGGACCCAAAACTACTCAGCACCGGGGTCGCCCACAAGTGACTCACCTACCAATGTTATGAAATTTGGTCCATTAGTTTTTGAGTTAGAGTGGATAAATACATTGCACAGACAGACAGACAGACAGATTGACAGACGAACATATACAAACTTCACGCTATAAATAGTATTTTCGTATTCTAGAGGTCCCATAACCTGCAGATCCGTCGAAAACTTGAGTTGCGATTTTCGGTATGGTTAGGATACATTCCCTATACATTACCATGTATTGCAGGGAAAATCAAAACTTCCAAATAGGAAATAAATAGAAATACCAGCACAGATGATTTTCTTTATAAGGGGGTTACCCTACTCTGGTACTAGATAAAATGCTTTTGTATAAGGAGCAAATTAAATTTAAAAAGCTATCATTTTATGTAAAATTAGAAATAAATAGTAGCTAAGTATCAAATTAGCAGTATCGAAGTATTAAAGTATCAAATTAAAGTATCAAATTAAAAATATCAAATACAAATGTACACTCGATTTTGGTAACACACTGTATTTCAACCAACCACACATTGAAAAATCTGATGTGGGCAACACATGACTTTCCTTATATAATGCAATGAATTTACTACTTTTACAGTAAAAAAAATAGGTTTTTCTTATAGTAGATACTTATATTCTTTCCAAGATATTGAATTTTCGACAATTAGTCGTCATTTTCATTGATTTAGCGTCATTTTCATTGATTTAACGTCATTTTAATTCATTTGGCGAGATTTCCGTTAATTTGACAACATTTCAAAAAGTCGCCAAGTTGGCGACATTCCACCAAATTCGTCGCCAAAATCTTGCCAAGCTTTACTAACGGAGAAATAAGTTATTCTTATAGCAGATAAATGACTATTGACGTTCAAATACAAAAGTATTACTCGAAATATCTTTTCTCGTGAATGAAATAAGCTAGATCCACGAGAATGATGTCACCCAATTTATCGCATGGTATTACATATGAAAAGTGAACATATTTCTCAATAGGAAATATATTTTTTTATTTTATATGACTTTTTGATAATTTTTTTGAAAAATGTGCAATATCTCGAGAACGGTTCATGTTAGCGTTCTAAAATTTATGTTAATCGTTTTCTAATGAAAAATTACATAAGAAATGTCTATTTGTGTAACTTTATTAGTGGTTTTGATTTTTTGACGATTTTTTCATAATTTCACACTAAATTTAGGGGGGGTTCTGAACATTCGATTACGTTTAAAAACAATAGGCTTCCAGTGTTTACGGATTGTGATTTTTGTATCAAATTTCGTTCGAATCGGTCCATTTGTTCGTCAGTTATCGTCTCCACAGACTCACTGACACACACACACACACACACACACACACAGACATCACTTTAAACATGTTTGATTAGTGATCAGGGATGCTTGAAACGTGCTCTCCCGTCGAAAACTCGAATTCGAATTTTCGACCCCGTCACAATACTTTCCTTATACATTATGTATATTAGGAAAGTAAAAATATGGATACAATGACAAATATAATTATATAAAGTTTACTTACTTGTATCCATCAGGGCAACAGTGCTGTCCATCCGTACAACAAATAGCATTGGGAAATGGGCAGCATCTGTCTTTTCCGCACGCTGTCGTTCCACTAGGACATTCAGTAATCGAATTCCGAACAGGGCTCGCTTTGTCTGATACCAAGACTGGCTTCTCATTTTCAGTCTCTATGCCGATGCATAAACAGGTATAAGGGATGCACGTCTTGCCATGTGGACAACAGCAAATGCCATCAACGCAGCACACGCCTTGAGAGAAAGGACAACATCCTGTAGGGCACTGAGTCTCATAGGGTGCACAAGACGCGTTGGCGTGAACTGCGAACATAAAGGAATATATACGTAAATGTTTGAAGTTACTCGAGTTTCAGATGAAGTTCTTCTGTGTTACAACACAGAATTGATTGCCAACTTACAAAGAACTATCACCTTAAAAGGCCCAGTAGACAACATATGTCAATTTTTGCCAAAAACCTTCTGGGTAATAGCTGGGCTAAACAGAGAATAAAATCTATAATTCAATTAATAGAGGAAAACGAACATATCTTGTGAATCATTACTGGTAACCGCCACACAGTTGCTCACTGTTCACTGCATATTTATTCGTAGTACTTGTAAATTTTGTTATATATACTGCAATCAAACTACTTTTAAATTCACATTGCTTTAATAATTGCACATATCATTGTATGTATCAATGTAGTATTGAAAATCATGGTAATCTGTGAGATTTGTATGTATATGTTGTATATATAGTTTTGTATGTATGTTTGCAAAAGTAGTTTTGTACATATTTTTTTGTATATATATGTATATATATATATATATATATATATATATATATATATATATATATATATATATATATATATATATATATATATATATATATATATATATATATATATATATATATCTATTAAAATTATTGGTGGCATTTTGTATATGTAATAACCAATTTTAGAAATATTTTTATATAAATCGTTGCTCCCATTTGAAACAGTTCGTACATAATTGTTTATGTATGTGAAATATTTGTGAGATACTGTTTGTATCTACAGATAAACAAACATTGTATACAGTAATTTAGACAAACATATTGTATATCATCTTATCATTTTTATCTTGACATTAAGTTTTGTTTTCTGGTTTTGGCAGATATCCCTCCACCATAGGCTGTAATTACTGTAAACCTGCGGGTCCGTTCCTATAGGTGGTAAATCTGTTAATTTGCGTTACAACACCCACCCATGGGAGACTTTCAGTGCTGGGAGTCATGTTCCCAGGACAGTCACCAACATCGGTGGATCGGGATCTTTCGTATTGAAGCGCACCAGTATCGAATTACCGTTAACTGCAGTGAGATGCAGAGACATGAACAGTGAACTGCGTGAAAGTCTATGGCAGGAGGCATTGAATATGTGAGGCCGTCTTTATGGGTCATTGCAGAAGTTTGCAAATGCCATGTAGCATATTTTCATAGTCGAAATCCTGAATATTTGCAGAATTTTGGATATTTCTGAATTGAAAACGTCTTCCCGTCTTATAAGACGATTTAATTGTATCTCAAATTAAATTTTTTTTTTCAGTAAATCTACTCTACATGTTTTACAGGGGACAACAAATGCAGTATGGAAATACATTGATTTAAAAAAAACCGAAATTCATTGATATGTACCATCGTATGTAAAATACTTTAAACTTATATTAGGTTTAAAAAATTTTCAGAGTTTGTCATAAATAATCATATTCTAAGGTATTTTTGTACTTTTTGGGAGTTAAAGCATTGTTGATGCTGTAAAATGTTTGCAGTACTGGTAAAATTTACAGTAAAAAATTATATTAAAATAATGCAAAAATCTTTGCTAAGATGCTATCAGCATGTCAGCAAAAGATTTGTAAATGTGTTCTAGATTTCTTTGAAATTTACAGTAAAAAAATTCTAATAAAGAAATCTGATGTGGGCAGCACATGATTTTCCTTATATAATGCAATAAATTTACTCCTATTACAGTAAAAACAAATAGTTTATTCTTATAGTAGATATATTCTTTCCAGGATATTGAAGTTTCGTCAGTTAGTCGTCATTTTTATCCATTTGGCGAGATTTTCATTAATTTGGCATCATTTAAAAAAGTCGCTAAGTTGGTGACATTTCGCCAAATTAATCGCCAAAATCACCAAGCGTTATGGACGGATAAATAAGTTATTTTAATTGCTGATAAATGATTAATGGCTTTCAAATACAAAAGTATTACTCAAAGTATCTTTTGTCCAGAATGGAACAAGCTAGATCCACGAGACTGATGTCACCAAATTTATCGCATGGTATTACATATGAAAAGTGAACATGTTTCTCAACAGTTAATATTTTTTTTTAATTTATGGGATATTTTGATAAATTTATCTGAAGAATGTACAATATCTCGAGAACGGTTCGTGCTAGCGTTCAAACGTTTATATTAATCCTTTTCTAAGGAAAAATTGCATAAGAAATTTCTATTTGCGTAACTTTATTAAAGATTTTAATTTTTTGATAATTTTTCAAAATTTCACTCAAAAATTTAGGGGGGTTCTGAACATTCGATTGCATTTAAAAACAATAGGCTTCCAGTATTCAAGGATTGTAATTTTTGTACCAAATTTCGTTCGAACCGGTCCATTAGTTCGTCAGTTATCGTCTCCACAGACTCACTGACACACACACACACACACATACACACACACACACACACACACACACACACACACACACATGCTTTCACACACACACACACACACACACACACATGCTTTCACACACACACACACACACACATGCTTTCACACACACACACACAGACATCATCTCAAAAACGTCTGATTTGTGTTCGAGGATGCTTGAAACGTGCTCTCCCGTCGAAAACTCGAATTCGAATTTTCGACCCTGTCACAATACTTTCCTTATGCATTATATGTATATAAGGAAAGTAATAAAGCAAAACACTTTGCAAACATGCTATCAGCATGTTAGCAAAAGATTTGTAAATGTAGAAATAATCAAAGTTTGGTGATCATTTAAACTAAAAAATATTGTATTTGCGTTGCTGCAGAATATAGATGCACAAAACATATGCAAAAATAAACTGGTTTTAGAAAGGAAGCAACACTAAATATAAATTCAAAAGAACTTTAAAAATCACTATTTTTACACTGGGAAAAAGAAATGTATGCCATATTTTATTTTGAAGTGGATCACGTGATCTCTTCATATAATGTGAGTGTAATTATTATTTTAATTTTTATTTCAAAAACTGCAGAGTATATTTTGCCGAGTATATTACTTTCCTTATATACATAATGTATAAGGAAAGTATTATGACGGGGTCGAAAATTCGAATTCGAGTTTTCGACGGGAGAGCACGTTTCAAGCATCCCTGATCACGAATCAAACATTTTTGAAGTGATGTCTGTGTGTGTGTGTGTGTGTGTGTGTGAAAGTATGTGTGTGTGTGTGTGTGTGTGTGTGTGCGTGTATGTGTGTGTGTCAGTGAGTCTGTGGAGACGATAACTGACGAACGAATGGACCGATTCGAACCAAATTTGGTACAAAAATCACAATCTTTAAACACTGGAAGCCTATTGTTTTTATACGTAATCGAATGTTCAGAACCCCCCCTCAATTTTTGAATGAAATTTTGAAAAAATCGTCAAAAAATCAAAACCGCTAATAAAGTTACGCAAATAGATATTTCTTATGTGATTTTTCATTAGAAAACGATTGGCATAAATTTTAGAACGCTAACATAAACCATTCTCGAGATATTGTACATTTTTCAAAAAAATTATGAAAAAGTCACATAAAAAAAAAATTCCTATTGAGAAACATGTTCACTTTTCATATGTAATACCATGCGATAAATTGAGTGACATCATTCTCGTGGATCTAGCTCGTTCCATTCATGAAAAAATATACTTTGAATAATACTTTTGTATTTGAACGCCAATAGTTATTTATCTGCTGAAAGAATAACTTTTTTCTTAGTGCATAACGCTTGGCGAGATTTTGGCGACGAATTTGGCGGAATGTCGTCAACTTGGCGACTTTTTTGAACTGTTGCTAAATTAATGAAAATCTCGCCAAATGGATAAAAATGATGCTAAATCAATGAAAATGACGACTAATTGCCGAAAATTGAATATCGTGGAAAGAATATTAGTATCTACTATAAGAAAATCCTATTTTTTTACTGCAAAAGTAGTAAATTCATTACATTATATAAGGAAAGTCATGTGTTGCCTACATCAGATTTTTTTGTAAACTAACGAGATTTTTTTTATATACGTCATGGGATAATTTAAATATGTCCTAAAATTTCTGAAGCTATTTGGGAATTTTAACTTTGCTTAAAAAATGTTTGAACAATTAGGTCCCACAGGGTTCAATGTATTTCACTTTTTCAACCCGGATACAATCCGATACTAATCGGATGATATTATTCATTTACATTCCCATAAGTTCCACAGACCGTTTCAACAACATTCTAAAATTTGATTTTGATAAAGTCATTTTTGCGGCAGTTAACGTGCGAACGGACAGACAGACAGAATGAACAAAGTCATAAACACTTTTCAACTACATTTTAAATTACGAAAATGTGTCCTTCGACAAGCCTTTAATCAGCCTTATGATTACAGCCGACTGGTTTATAGTTCGTCAAGTTTATAGCCCGGTTTATAGCCCTTTGTCAGAAATGCCTTATCATCGATGTAGATGCAGTTTGGATATTAAATAAAACAACTTACCGCCCACCACTCGCCTTTCATACTGTTTTAATCGAAAAACTGCCAGAAATTTACTAACTAAGCATTCCCTCCCCAATCCTCATCTCTTTTCCATATAAATAAAATTGAAAATCTGTCTGTCTGTCTGTTTGTCTCGTCATCACGGGAGAACGGCTGAACCGAATTTGATGAAATTTTGTGGGTAGCCTGGAAATAGTCCTACTTAAAATTTAGTTCATGTTTGGAGTTTCTACAATCAGTGCTTCTCGAGATACTGGTAAAAAACGAAATTTTCGTTTGTCTCATCATCACGGGAGAACGGCTGAACCGAATTTGATGAAAATTTGTGGATAATCTTAGAATAGCTCCCATAAATTTAGCCCAAGTTTCGAGTATCTAAGACCAGGGGTTGTCGAAATATTAATGAAAAACGAAACTTTTCCCTAGGAGTTCTAACTCCGTGGGTTTATCCAAACGAAAAGCTTGAAATACGTTTGAAAGTGAATTAAAACTTTATCTCTGAGTTTGATGGGAGTTTTTTGCGCTAATTAGTCACTTTCTGAAAACATGAATTATTTGAAACATGATTTAAATGGGAAATCTATCTCCATGGTTTATTTTTCACAAGCTTTTACTGAACAATGAAAAGTATAAAGAAATCAAAATGGTTATTTAATTTCGCAGTTTATGAGGCAGATTCTATCTTATATCATGTTGCTTAGAAATGCAATTAAATTAAATCTGTCTGCTAATTTTAATTATTATTGCTTTGATTTGAAAAATAAATAAATGAATATAAAAATATATTTTAGAGAAGAACGATTTGATTTTTCTTATAGCGTTTTTGACTGGATAATATCAATTACGGTCTTCAGGTTTAAACGTTATTATTATTGATATTTTCAGGGATTGTTGATTCAGGGATTATTAACATTTTCAAGTTATTATGCAATTGTTTAATTATGACAAAAATTGTTTAAACTCTTATATTGTACGTTGTACGAGTAATCTTCTACAAATACACGGGTATAATCTTCGGCCGTACCGTGCTGAAAACACCGGTTCTCGTTAGATCACCGAAGTCAAGCAGCATCGGGCGCGGTTAGTACCTGGTGGGTGACCACCTCGGAACACCGCGTGCTGTTGGCCATCTCGGGTGCGGTATCCCCGTGGTTTGCGCGCTAGATTTGCACGCTACCACAAATGCCGCCGTGTTCATGCGGAGTACGATCACGTTAAACATGTGGGTCCGTAAGTCCTTCCGAGAGGTTGGTGGTAGGGGAAGGAGGGTACGGTCCCTGTGGATGCCTCCCCCACTGGGTTCCGGTCTAAATTGGGTGGCACTTCCCGGCCGTCCATACAGTTACCTTACACCTTCCTGGTAGGTCGGACGGTCTGGGTCTCAACAACAACAACGGGTATAATCTTCTAATCTACGAGAATATATGTAGTACAGGTATATTGGCATATGTTTTGATATATATTGGCATATATTGGAATCAATTACGACCTTCTGATATAAAGAGTACGGGGATTATTGATATTTTTAATTTATTACGTCATCTCTTTTATTTTGGCAAAGATTTTTGAGACTCATATTGTAATATGGGTAATCTTCTAATCTGCGACAATATAAGTAGCACGGGGTTGCATATATTGATTCAATTTCTTTTTTTTTTGTAAATTTGCTTACAAAATCGGCCAGGATATTTTATTCTTCAGATCTGCCCGTGAAGATAATTTTGCATAGTGAGAATAGATATACTTCAACTTCTCTTTAGGAGAAATAAATTTAATATTTTAACAGAATTTGCACATGATTGCCAATTATAAGTTTTTAACACTTTACAACAAAGTTGAAAAGTGTTTATGACTTTGTTCATTCTGTCTGTCTGTCTGTCTGTCTGTCCGTTAGCACGATAACTGCCGTAAAAATGACGTTATCAAAATGAAATTTTAGTATGTTGTTCAGACGGTCTGTAGGACCTATGGGAATATAAATAAATAATATCACCCAATTAGTTTTTTATTGAACCAGGGTTGAAAAAATGAAATACATTGAACCCTATGGGACCTAATTTTTCAAACATTTTTTAAGTAAACTTAATATTCACGAATTGCTTCGAAATTTTTAGAAAATATTCACATTATCCTATAGAATATATAAAAAAAAAATTCAGTAAAATATGTTAAGTAGTTATTTAATTAAAAATTATTTAATATAGGGAAAAAAACAAATTCATTTAAAATCTGACTTTGGGATATGCTCCAGAAAGAAAAGAGAGATATATTATTTAATAAATATCTTCCCAGGTGTTTAAACGTTTTACATTTGAGAGAGGCTTCACATTTTAAAATAAATTTGTTAGATAACAATATTTCATTTTTTTTAATTTTATATAACTCTTCATGATATACTTATTTGATGGCATTTTTAATGCACTTTCCTACGTCCTAGAGAGTTAAAATTTGGTACACAGCTTAAATTTGCTGAACATTTAATTCGACAAAAATTTGATGGATCTTTAAATATAGATCATACATTTTTTTCGAAATGGCCTGAAAATAATCCCCGTTCACG